>CM031242.1:470296913-470888082 GCA_018340775.1 Taxus wallichiana var. yunnanensis | reverse complement strand
GCCACGTATTGCTTCAATGTCGATCGATTCAGAGTTCGCTCGGGTCATGGACCCGTGGATCACAACCGTAAGTTCATGCAGTTCAGGACCTCCTATGTCTGCGGAAGAATCAATTCCTAATTTTGAGTATCCAGAGTATTATTCCTTTTTCTGGCCTCTACGTTTAGAACTAGAAGTCGCATGATTTTTTCCCGGAGTACCTACTGTGTACTTGCAACTCTGGATACCATAAGCTAGTGTCTATATCAACAAGGAGGTCTCCCACTGCACCTGGGGTGGACTAAGGTGGATCACAAGGCGAGATGTTTGCCTCTTTCAGTCCTTTTTACAAATCAGCACGGATATCTATCAAGGCAATCTATATTTTTTTCTAATTTGACCTTGTAATGTGTGTGCTTTGTCATCTTCTATGTTTAATCCTTAACCGTGAGCTGATTTCTTATAGGTTTTTTATTGCTTCGAAAGACTTCGAATTCTCCGAGATTTTGGTCTATGTCGAGTTGGTCACATGCAAAGCATTTGGGTCGAGGCACGATTGGCTCAAAAACGTATTCCTGGGCCCTAGGTCCGTGATTTTCATATAAGATCAATATAATCCTAATCTGAATGAAATAAACTAACTATGTGAGATATATCTACAACATATATATACTCTTCATTTTGTTTTTTTGATAAGATTTTGAATGGAATCAAAGAGCAACTAATCTAATATATTCCAGAAATGACAACTAATCTAATAAAAAAATTAAACAAACAAGGTAGCCCAAAGGCATTCTACTTGCCAGTACAATTGTGAGTTTTATCCTAAATAACTAGATAGTCGATTAACTTAATTGAAAGATTCTTGATCCTACCTCAAAAGTGAGGAATGAATCATAGTTTCTTAGAAACTATCAATCCCCACAGCTTCCCTGGCAATATCAAGAATGAAACTTAACTGAAATGGAATATTTCACTACTCTATTTGATGTATTTTAACTAGAACTTTGACAGATAAAACATTGAATTTGTAGAATAGTGGCGAATCCAGTAGTGTATTACTTTGTCCCCTCAACACGATCTCCTTGTTCTTTTGTGTTCACGTGAATCCAAAAGAGAGCGTGTATATGCTAGCATCAACAGAAAAAGGTATTTTGAACAATGGCAACTTTGGACATAGACCGAATACAATGCGAGTAGGAGAGAGACAACGCAAGTGACAGAGCTTGGTGTATGTAATTCCTAGTGGGATTTATTGTGGGAATACAACACAAGTGTATCGAGAGATTCTAGAATCTACCTTCTGTGAAGAACACAACCTGCAAGTCTAATGAATTCAATCTACAAATGACACTACTCTACTCTAAACTAATTTGTATGAACATCAATGAACAAGACTAAAGCAAGAAGATCAAATGGCTTCTAACATCAAGGAAAACTAACATGGATGCAAAACATGCAAACAAAATGAACTCTAAGAAAGAATTGAGAGACTAAACAATGGAAAATGAGAAATTGAGAGGCAGTTTTGAGGGGCCATTTACTTGAAAACAAGCTGGTTACTTATAGATTTCACATTCACCCAAAGGTGATTCCCATTAGAAATCTTTTACCATTAAACAATGGAGAAACACTATTCCAGGGACATAAAACATTAATACAAGCCAAGGCGGTGGAGGAAAGCCGGTAAAAGTTGAAAATTATACAAGTCGTGATTAGAAAATGTGCTAGAAAATGCGTGAAGGACCACTACCTGCGAGACGGGTGGCTGGTGAATGGACCGCCGCCTGGCAGGTGGCGATTCATCACTAAAGGTCAAAGAGCTAAGAAAAGAAGGACAGAGGAATAAAACAAAGCACAAGGAACAAGGATAAAGCACTTGTGATGCTAACATATACTTTGCGAGATTTTCTAGATCTAAACACCTTACGAGGTGACTCCGTACCATCATTGGGGGCATGTGTAACATCATTCCGTGGTGGTATAGTACCATACAATTTTGGGTACATACGGGGAACCATATCATAGGTGAATTAGTCACCCCATATAGAGTTACACATAGTATTAGTATAACATAGTTTCAATATCAGACGTGTTTAGAATAAGACTTAGGTCCTTAATACACATTGGCCTTCCCTCTGAGTGTGTGCAGACAAGGGGGAAATACACGCAGTCTTTCTTGGAGTTCCAGTAAAAAGGGGAAAATTACATAGTTCTTCTACATTTCATAGAGGATTTTGACAGGGTAGAGGGTCCTTTAGTATCACAGGCATTTACACAATATATTTTATAGGGAAGACAACCCTTAATACTCATACACACCATATGTAGTGGTGTTTTATATCAAGAAGTAGTTTAAGGTTGGAGGATGACACCAAACAATTTATCCCTACACTTCTTCCATTACATTGGCGTGAGATCATCCGAAAAACTCGTGCGCATCGACATCACATATAGAATCCTTTTTACACTCTTTTCTCTTCATGGACTAAGTGCAATATGTTCTTTCCTTCACATTTTCAGCATTTTATTTTACATACTTCCTTACATGATTTTTATAAGTATACATGCATATTTGACTACTTGATTGTATTATATTTTGTAGGCTTATCCATATGGGAAGAAGGTAATCAACATCACACACATCGACACCAACAATGGTACTGAGATCGACATTTATAAACACGTTTCTCTACCCTAGGTTCATTTTCGCAGTAACCTTTTTACACTTTTACATCTTTAGTCTCCACGCTCATATTTTTATCACTCCACTCTTTTCTATTCCCTCGACATAGCTTTTATACATCGATCTAGATGGATATCAGTACACATCTCTATCTAATTTATATTACCAAACATTCCTCTCACGAAGATAAAGTGGGGGCAAAAGATATTGGTCAATGAAGAACTTATTACTCAAGCGATCGCCTCGTCGAGGGCTACCGTTTCTTTAACAAAAGGGTCGACAGAGATGTTGAAGAGAGGAGATTTATGGAGGGATCTGAGAAGCTGATCCATGTTATAGTGGGCTTGCTTGTTAGCTCGATCCCTCCACCTTATGATGAGGTTACTCACATGATGATATAGTTCATCTCCTCGGAAGGTAGGTTTATGTCACACCGCACGTGCTAAGCACCTTATCTTTCTTAACCACTTCCGTAGGAATCGCATGGTTTATTTCCCCCATTACTTGTTGAACTCTCTTGAGTGCTCCATTTTGGAGTTTCAAAAGCATACCCGGGTGGTTCCTTTACACAAGGGGCTTATCTTGTTGCTACATAAATGCTTTCTTCTTAAATATCCCTGGTCTCCCATCCTCTCCTAGCCTCGGTTCCCCCTCTGCTGGTTCTGCTCTTACAACCTCAAGCTTTCCATTCTCTTCCCCACCACCACCAAGTTATAACCCCCTGTCCCGGTCATCCAAGGATTCTTTTTCCATTCCTTTGTCGATTTCTCGCTCTGCCCCCTCTCTTCGCCTCCACCTCGAAAACCGGCTACTGTGGCTTCTAGAAAGCTTAACCTCGAGACTCTTTTGCTGTGGAGAAGGGTCCTCATGAAATTGAAATTACACATGACCTCCTCGAGATATTAGCAGCTACCCTGGATGTGCATATGGAAAGCTCTTCAAAAATGGAAGCCTTAGAGGCCGATATGAAACTCGTCAAGGATGAGGTTAAGAACTTGGCAAAAGAAAGGTAAGAGGAAGAAGGAGGAGGAGGTGGATATTGATAGCAGCTAGATTGATGATATCTACAAGAAGTTGAACTCCTTAGACTCCCATTTAGGAAGGCCAAAACTCGACATGATTACAATATGGCCATCTTTAGGGCGATTGAGGAGTTCATCAACAACATGTCAAAAGTGTCTCCAACCTCGCCGGAGTTCCTAGCACTTTGGGGTAATGATAAGGAAAGCAAAAGGACCATTGAGCAACTGGATAAACCGATGCCGCCCATATGACAACTTTGGGTATGTTCCATTCCTAAAAGAATATCAAGACCAGCATAGACAAAGCTGCCAAAAAGTAGTCAGAGATGCTTTAAATTGCTCTTGTATGTTTTTATGCTATTTTTTGTGGTCTCTCTCGCTTTTTATGCAAAGATTTTTGTTGTTTTGTCTTGTTTGGGTAGCTATTTTTGGCTACTTTGAGCTTCATTGTCACATTTGGATTCTAATCCTTTTCTCTCGGTTCTCATTCCTATTCGCTCCTAGGCCATCTTTTAGACTCAAGGGTATAGTCCTTAAAAACTATTTTCCAATAATAAAAAAAGATAAAGTGGGGGCAAATGTAGACATAAAAGCACACACTTTTGTAATTATCTAGTCTCGATTACATACTACTATTCATATGGTTCCTAAGTAATAAAAGTACTAATTAGCCCGTGTCTTTGGCCACCTTTCTTTGCTTTATGCTTCTCTCATTTCATTCTTGCACTCTTACTTTCTCAAATCTGTATTTTCACCTTTGGTATTTTTCATTCTGACACTAGTGCCCAACTAGGATGCTAGCACCAAGCGTCCCCATCCTCTCCGGGTGCCCTTGTCCTCTTTGTACTTTACCACACTTTCCGGGTCCTTTATATCCTGTTTGAGGATCTTATCTTTTTGGTAGTCGGCATTTTTGGGGTTAGTTACTTAAATTTAAGCAAGGGAATCATATAAATATAATTTTATGTGATCATAATATGTGACCAAGCACTAAGCGACTAATATCTCCACCTAGGTTGCAGTGATCCCTCAAAGGAATATATATCTCTATTTCCATCCATCTAGGTCCACCATAAGGGGAAAAGATTGGTTCATCTCGCATCACACTTTATAGGAGGGAAATTTATTGTTTTCATGCACACATTATTTAAATTCTACATCTAGTTACTTGTTCTATACTCACAAAGTGTGACACACACAAGAGAAACCTAGGGAAAATTCCACACACACAAAAAAATACATTGGGTCTAAGATGTAGTGCATCACTCAATGATAAGTCCATCATTTTGGCAATCTGAGTAAAATCTAACCCTTCATTTGCATCTTTCTTATTTTAATATTTTGATGCTTTGTTTGGGGTTTTGCAGACAATTCATTCATTCCAAATTTACAACAAACTTGGTGATCTTGCAGTGACATACATGCGACCAAAGATAAGTAATTACAAACATCTTGCGACCTTGATAATTTGATTTTTCGAAAGCATCTACACATAATAGGAAGTGAAAAATCAAACCAAGGTGCCCATGTGAGCCCCTATCCCTCTCCGTGTGCCTCACTAAGTGAAATCTACTGTGATCTACATTTTTCCAAGCTTCTATGTGACGGTCCTTCATCTCTATTCGCAATTTTGATCCACTATGATACAATCTAACAACCTCCGTGAATTAGCTAAGGCTCTTCCAACCCCTTTATAATTAGGGTTTTATATTTTAATTTCTTATTTTCTTAGGTATATTTTTTTGTATTTCATTATTCATTTATTTATTGCTACCATGGCATCTAGATTAGGGTATTATTTCACATTTTAGTATGATCACAAACAATACCCCTATGGATATATCGGGCTAAAAGGGCACAAATGGAATGGTTCCCCAGCTCCTCCACTTCTCCTATTTGTTGATCCATTCACACCAAAATGTTAAAATTGATTAAAAATGGACTATAGCTACCCACTGTGAACTCGTGTTCCTTCTCAACCCCGTGGAATCTGCACAAGCACAACCTTTTCTACACAACTCCAATTTTGACAAAATTGGTATAGCTTGAAATGTATCTTCATCCTCTACACCATGTAAAATAAAAATATTGTTTTTGGTGAGGGTATGTGGGTGAAAAATAGGAAAAAATATCTAGAGATAAAGAACATAATTCTAGGTTGTTCAACCACCACATTTGGTGAGGTATGGTGCCCATTTCTTCTCCACAAGAAAGTATCATTAGGGAATGGATTTGTAAGGGTGCCCATACCTATTTTTAGATATTTAATGCATGTTGTTGGTGGGTGGAAGTAGGAATTTGAGTTCCCTCTATTTTCCTCCTCTCTCATCTCTCTCTCTCTCCCATTTTCTATATATTGTAAAAGGATTCTCATTTGTAAGGGTTGGACATTCTTATAATGTTAGTGATTAAAATAAAATGTAAAATAATAGCCTAATCTAATGAAATTTTGTAGTAAATAAATGAATACTGAAATATTGAAATAATACCCAATAAACTAAGTAATGAAAATATGAAACCCTAATGTGCAAAGAGGTTTAGAAGAGCTTTAGCTGATTTGCGGTGGTTTTCTATGCGGCTTACGTAATAGTTGAGAATGGCTAACTAGAGATGGAAGAACATCACACAGAAGCCTAGAAAACTATAGATCCAAAATATTTGACTAGATTGGGGTGCTTGGAGAAGGATAATGACACTTATGGGTGCCCTAGTTTGATTTTGGGCTCCCCGGTCTCACGTAGGTGCTTTAAAACCTCATCCGAGGTATCATAAGAGATTTGCACTTGTTCACCTTTTATCGCATGTATGTCTCTGAATTTCATCGAATTTCGCTTGAATCAAATGAATGAATCATCTCGCAAAATCCCAAAATAAACATCAAACCCTAAAAAAGGAAAGATGCAAATGAAGGGGTTAGAATTTCCTTAGTTACCAAAATGATGGACTTATAATCAAATGTTACACTACATCTCATACCCCATGTAGTTCTTTGTGTGTGTTCAGTGTATGTAGAATTTATCCCTAGGTTACTCTTGTGTCAGTAACACTTTTTTAGTAGTGAGAAAGTAACTAGATGTAGAATGTAAATAATTGTGCATGGAAACAATATAATCCCCTCCTATAAAGTGTGATGTAGATGAACCAACCTTTGTCCTTGTGATGGAGCTAGATGGATGTAAACGGAGCTATAGATTCCTTTGGATACAAACATAAGTGTAGATAGTAGATGCTTAGTGTTTGGTCCCTTATTACGATGACATAACTTTATATTTATATGATTCCTTTACTTGAGTTTCATAATTAACTCCTAAAAATTCCCACCACCAAAAAGATAAGATACTCAAACAGCTAGAAAAGACCCAAAAAGTGTGATCAAATTACAAAGAGGACAAGGGCACCTGATGTTGGAGTCCTAGCTAGGCGCTGTGGTGTCCTAATGAAAAATGTTGAAAGGTGAAAATAAATACGAAAGTCATGTATAAGTCGCAAGATTGGAAGAAGAATTATAAAGTAAAGAAATGTGGCCAAAAAGACATGGGTTAATCATTACTTTTTTACTTAGGAATCAAGTTAATCAATGATACGATAGAGACTAGAGAATTACCCAAAGTGCATGATTTTGTGTCTATATTTTTCCCACTTTATGTGGGTGAGAAGAATGCTCAAGAACATAAAGTAGATAGAGAGGTGTTTATAGCATTCACGATGATTCCGTAGATGGATGTTATGCCTACTATAAACAAAAAAAAGAGGCCCAAGCCTCTATCATTTTATCTCCCTCAAACATGAGTTTCAAGAGCTTAACCGTGCCCTCACATTTTTTCATTCAACTGATCTCAAGCTCAAAGGATCATTTCTGGATCACCGGGAAGATCTGAATCGACGATGGCACCACGGAGAAGAGGTAAGCACAATTATTTTCTCAAAATTGCATTGAAATATGATAATTATAGATTAAAATTTGAATTGAATACATATTTTTATTGTTACAGTTAGAGGTCGAGGGAATCAACCACAACCAAACCCTATTATTCCTGTCATCCCTCCCGACACTCCCACAATTGCTCAACATCCCTCGTAGTCAAGAAGATTTAGCAGCCCACATAGTTGAAAACAAAATTAAAATTGAGGATTTAATCAAAACAATGAGGGATTCACAATCTACAAACCCCCACCGCACCTCTCTTGCAAACACATTAGAGGCATTACTTGTTCAAATTGACATGGCAATGGGGAAAATTGATCATTGACAACTTACAGAGAGGGTTATAGGGTTTATTATTCCAACAAATTGTCATATGTGGATGTAAAGAAAAAAAATTTCAAAAGACCTCATATGCGCCTTATTCATAGACCCCCACACTAATTTTCCTATTTTCATTGTCATGTAAATGATTTCCCATCCATCGTGCAATAATAATTTGATTAAAAATAATTTTGGGACCGATGGTGGATGGTGTTTGATTTTCCACCTTGTAATAACAATGAGGTGCCACTATACTTTCTGAGGAAACTCTATTATGAGTTTATCCTCAACGAGATCCCAAATTATTTTGATTTCCAAGATTTCAGTGGCCGAGGAAAAGGATCTCGCATAGATCGACTGTGTGCACAACGTGCACCTATTCAAGCAGGGTAGATTCCCACACAAAAGCCCTCACCCCGAGATTGTCCCTCAAGCAAAGAAGGAGACAAGAGAGATTGATACACTCCATGTGCTTCGTGGGCTATCTCGCACCCTTGTTTCGACATACGAGGGAGATTTCTGAGCCATATGCTCATGAGGTACACATAGTATTCCCTCAGAGTACTAAAGATGAGGCCACATCTTTCTCGTCATGTGGTAGCATATGTTTGGGGCCCAAGGAGGATGATACTTTCATGCGTACTGATTTTGGTGCACCTGGTGCTAGGGGTGAACATGATAATGTCACTATGTCAGATGTCCTTTTGAGTGAGACATTTGGATTACATTCATCGTGTCACCTTCACAGGTAAATTTGTTATGTTTTGTTATGTGTGTTACAAAAAAGTTTTGAGTACTTGATTTACTTATATATGTTAAATTTTTGAAATAATTGTATTTGTACATGTATATGCATTGATATTACAAAGCACGCGGGAGGTGCATCTTCATCCCGACCATAGGCATGAGCACCATGCATACACATACATTCACAGAGGTAATTTAGAATGTTAATTATGTAAAATTTTCACATACATGTGTACATACATGTGTGTGTGTGTGTGTATATATATATATATATATATATATATATATATATAGTTTTGAAGTCAAATATATGTATGTTCTCAGTATGTCCATCTAACTCACGTGATATACATGTTTGATAAAGATGTTGACTTCACTAGACACCCCACCATCTCTGTGATAAGTAGATAAAGGTGTTGCCACTGCATTTCATCTACGCAACAACTCACTGAGGTATTCAAACAACACGTAAATTTTGTTAAATTTCTCGTAAATTCATATTATGTTAAATTACATGTTAGTAATGTCTTTCATCAGTAGAATTATTAAATTATGTTAATAATGTCCTTCATTGTATATACGCAGGAGTTACTCGTGATAGGTAAAACCCTGCTTCATTTGATTCACAGGCATGGTGGGGTAAAAACAATAGTTCTATATTGATAAAATTAGTTAAAATATTGTCATTATGTACATACATGTACTTAGTTCTATTTTTGCTAATTATGATGTTAGATTTTCTAATCTTATGTGTATGTAGGGAACTTCAACCCCTCCATTTTGACTTCAAGGGCATAGACTCCTCCATCTCATCATCTTCGTACCCCCGCTTCTACTATAGAGCTCCCGATGACTCATCTAGCGTGAGATGTAAATTTGGTGATCGATCGACAACTCATGTGTAAGTTTTTGTATTTATGTAAATACTTTCATTCTAAAGATGGTCTTAAATACATGTCAAAAACATATATAAATTAAGTTTTGACAAAAACATTGTTTGCATTTACAAGCTCATCTACAGTGAGTATTCAGTGGAAAGAGGACTCAAGCATGGGCTCGGGCGATCCAAAGTCATCTCATGGATCTCCATCTTCATCTAAGGGAGGGCCTTCTTCAAGCAAGGCCAAGAGAGGGATAGATTTTGATGAGTAGGAAATATATATGTCTTACATGACATTGTTTTTGTATGCCTATGTGCATGGCATTGTATGTACGCCTATATGGCATTTGAACTTGATGGTATATGACCTATTTGGGCATTTTTGTATTTATTATGCACATTAAAATACTATTTGGAACTTGATAATTTTGTATGAGACCTTACATTTCTGAGATTATTTTCACATGAAACTAATATGATGTGCACTTGACAATATTTAAGACATTATGGATTATTTTTTCATTTATTGGTGATGTACATGTACTAGCATTTTCAATGTATAATATGCATCAAACTTTGGAAATCAATATTTATATAATGTATGTATATAAAGAGTTACCTAATCTGAGTAATTATTCATTCAATTTATCAATGTGTATATGTGTATTTACCTTACTTGCTGCTTCTTCTTGCTCATGGTCTCTTTATACTGGTTCCTATCTTATCATGCACTTACTACATTCTTCTATGCTTCGTAGTCTTCTCCCCTGTTAAAACACCCGAGAGTCATCACAATTTGATGCCTTTCATCTATTGATATTTTGAGAATGTCTCTCCATATACATTACTCCAATGCTTGAGAATGTCTCCAGATGCAATGACATTCTGATTCAGACACTCAATGATTCTTGATTGTCTAATCCTATCCAATTCATGTTATTACCTTTAAATCTATAGGCATTTCAAGTTATTTGGAAATCA
This sequence comes from Taxus wallichiana var. yunnanensis, assembly GCA_018340775.1. Classification (NCBI taxonomy): domain Eukaryota; kingdom Viridiplantae; phylum Streptophyta; class Pinopsida; order Cupressales; family Taxaceae; genus Taxus; species Taxus wallichiana. The sequence goes on along the minus strand of CM031242.1, from coordinate 470,877,541 downwards.
CATCACACCCTTCACTAGGCTTGATGACTACCCCTATCCTTTTGAAGGAACTTTTGAAAGCATCCATGGGTTTATCATAGCATAAATTATCAATGAATGGAAGGTCAATAAGCTAGGCCAGCTGACTCCCATCCAACTAAACAAGAAAGATTTACTAGGTGATTGATAACTCCCATGTGTTCTTAGACATACCCCTATCAAATTCATTCTTAATCCAATCTAGTCATTCAAGGCTCTTAAGGAACTAACGCCTAGAGTGAGGTATCCTAAAAGCATAGGGAGTGTAGGGAACCAAAACGAAATCCACTCAATGCACTTTGCATCTACCATCGGGCAGGAGTCCTTTAAGATAGAGGCCCAAACATGCCATATTTTTGAGGTGATTACTTGGACTTAGTGGCACCTAATAGATGTCCAGACTCATCCCCAGATGGATCAAACTAATGTTTCTTCACAAAGCACTCAAATACCATTGTGGTTTTCTCTATCTTCCATTTAGTTCTCTCAGTATCCTATTGGTTCATGGAAGACGTGAAATATTGGAGTCCGGTAAGTTAGGGATAATCGATGTCGAAACTTATAGAGCTTACAAAAGGAAGTAAAGGGACCAACCAACTATGCCAAATGTCTTGGGTGGCTAGTGAATGCTTAGGAGGCTTTTTTTTTTGGTTCCCTACGCTCCTCATGCTTTCGAGCTACCTCGCCCAGACATAGTCCCTTTAGAGCCCTAAGGCCCAAACATGCCATATCTTCGACAAGGTGATTTTCTGGACACAATGGAACAGAGAGATGTCTCATCTATCCAAGACCTCCATGTTGAATCCTCTACAAAAATTCTCTCTCATTTTCTCCATCTCCATCGTTCTCTCGTTGTCCTATTGTTTGTAAACACATGAAATAACGTAGTCTCGAAGCAGCTGTAGGGCTACCAGAGGCTATAGTTTACAAAACTGTGGAGCTCATGGGACCTAACCAACTATGCCAACACATCGGGTGGCCAAGTGAATGCTAGTGGAGGCTTTTTGGTTCCTTTACTCTCACGTGTTTTCCTCGCTACCTCTTCTGGGCAGTAGCCTTAAGAGCCCTGAGGCCCAAACACGCCATATCTTCGATGAGTGATTTCTTAGACTCCATGGCACCTAGAGATGTCTCATTAGATTCGAGACCTCCATGTTGGGGCCCTCTATAAAATCCTCTCGCGGTTTTCTCCATCTCCATCTGGTTCTCTCGTTTTCCTATTGTTTGCAAACATGATAAATAGTGTAGTATGAGTCATCAGGGATGCCAGAGGCTATAGTTTGCAAACGAAAGCTCGTGGGACTAAACCAACTACGCCAACACGTCAGGGTGGCTAGGTGAACACTAGTGGAGGCTTATTTTTGGTTCCCTATGCTCCTCATGCTTTCGGGCTACCTCGTCCGGGCATAGTCCCTTAAGAGCCCTGAGGCCCAAACACGCCATATCTTCGATGAGTGATTTCTCAGACTCCATGGCACCTAGAGACGTCTCGTCAGATCCAAGACCTCCATGTCAGACCTCTATAAAATTCTCTCATGGTTTTCTCCATCTCCATCCATTTCTCTCATTGTCCTATTGTTTGTAAACGCATGAAATAGTGTAGTCTGAGTCAGTGTAGGGCTGCCAGACACTGTAGTTTGTAAACAAAAGCTCGTGGACCAAACCAACTACGCCAACACATTGGGATGGCTAGGTGAATGCTAGTGGAGGCTTCATTTTGGTTCCCTATGCTCCCCATGCTTTCAGGCTACCTCATCCGGCATAGTCCTTAAGAGCCCTGAGGCCCAAACACGCCATATCTTCGACGGGTGATTTCTCGACTCCGTGGCACCTAGAGACATCTCGTTAAATCCGAGACCTCCATGTCGGGGCCCTCTATGAAATCCTATCATGTTTTTCTCCATCTCCATTTGGTTCTCTCGCTGTCTATTGTTTGCAAACACACAAAATAGTGCAGTCTGAGTCAATGTAGGGATGTTAGACACTGTAGTTTGCAAACGGAAGCTCATGGGACCAAACCAACTACGCCAACACATCGGGGTGGCCAAGTGAATGCTAGTGGAGGATTTTTTTTGGTTCCCTACACTCCTCGTGCTTTCGGCTACCTCGTCTGGGCATAGTCCCTTAAGAGCCCTGAGGCCCAAACACGCCATATCTTCGATGGGTGATTTCTCAGACTCCATGGCACCTAGAGACATCTCAGATCCGAGACCTCCACATGGGGGGCCCTCTACGAAATCCTTCTCAGGTTTTTCCATCTCCATTCTAAGACTAAGTAGTGTAAGGTTTTCCATTTCCAATCACCTGAATAATATAGGTGGTTCATACAATATAGGTGGTGAAATGAGAATTTTAATAAGATATTTTTACAATATAGGTGGTGAAATGAGAATTTTGTTTGTTGTTCCTTTCTAATATTTAATTTCTCTTAGCTTCACTTGGCTTCGAGAATAATAAATTCTCTACTGACAGTGCTCAACCACGTGAAGGTGGAAGCTTTTTGGCACCACTAACCTACATAAACATGTTAGTAAGCAATTAAATAGAATTTTAAATCATACAAAATTTAAACAAAATCATTTAAGTAAATATTCAAATTAAATTCATGAAGAACATACCTTTGCAAATTCAATCCAATGAACCATAAGGATCAACTCTATTCTTGATAATAGCAAGAATTGCTTCATGATCTGATTCATGAACCTTCCATAGATTCTTGTTTGATGGCCGACCTCGATATTTGATCAATTTAATATTTGTTTCAAGGACCAAATGTGAATAGTGAAGTATCTTCCGATGTACTTCATAGTCTTCAAACAACCAAATGTTTGATTTTTTGATAGGATATCATCAAAGCCAAGTTCCAGTGACTACCACTGATCCAATGGGATACTCAAGGTCTTCACCATCAATGACTGTGGAAGTCAATTTTTTTCCTCTACACAACGAGATAAGAAGTAGTTGTTCCCTCTTCATTAAATTCCATCGCAATAACTGCAAAAACGTGCCCTATGTATCACAAAGTAAAATTGTTCAGTCAATTTATAAATACATTAAGAGTTGACCATTTAATAATTTATAAATCTAAAACATGGCATGTACATATATGTATGTACCTTGTCAGCACTAAATCAAAGACTTGGTCAAAGTCAGTGATGTTGTCATTTGATCTCAAAGACCCCGCAAGTTGTAATGCTCATGGAACTTGATGTGTGTTGAGTGGAATTAGAGGTCTACAAGTCCATTCATCCACCCACTGTCAGTGACTCACATTCATTCCATGCAAAATCAATGCATGATATACAAAAACATGTCATGCACCTAGTATAAATAGTCCAAGCATTTGCATCTGAACTATGGAATGAGTGCATATCACTTGATCCTGCAATTATCATACAATCTTCAAAGTTTTCGATGTTGTTCCTCTATCAACCAAAAATATCTATGAACCATTGATCTCTCTTGAGATTCATGGCCCATATTCTTAACACACCAATCAACAATGTTTTTTGCATCTGTAAATTTAGCACCATCCTTGAACTTTAACTCTTCTCTTGCAAGTGCTCTTTTCACACATGCTCCTACACCATCATGCTCTCCTTTTCCATGCCCTACCTCAGTAAAACTCTAGATATGTTGTACATTTGTTTCTTTGTGCATCCTTCTTAGCCAATAAAACATCCATGCATTCTTGAATTGTGATGTGCAGTTGTCTCGACCAAATGTAATGTTGATCAAACTAATGTTCCTCTCATTCAAGTTCACATAAAACACCTAGAAACACCCTTGTACATATTCTATGTAGAATGTGTCCAATCATCACTGATGTAGAAATGATACTCTCTTAATATTTTTCGATCTTTCTCAGTGCTTTTAGAGAGTGCATGAATGTTATATGCACAAAAATAGAAACTTGCACTGAGTTATAATATTGAGACTGAACCTCCATTTGTGGTTGCAATGTGTAATTCTCTACGAAGTCAACTACTGAAACAATAGTACCAAGTGGGAATGTGTCCTTTCTTAACTTGAATTGTTCATCCAACCATCGAGCTCTATGTGTGTGCCTTGCATACTCATAAAAAAATTCCTCTCTGAATTTGACCATATATTCTATATAGTAATTGTTTTCTAACAAGCTCACACCTCTTAGATTCTTTTCCATCTTTTAATTGATATGCCACCGATTTATATTTGGTGAAATCAACCAATTATTTTCCTATTGAATATGTACTCTCCTCATGGATACAACTTTTCAGATTTGGCAAGCCACCACATACATTACACATTCCATCCAAACATGCTTTGTTATAAAAAAATTGTCTTGTTGATTTTTCACAAAATATTGTCAATAAATTCCCTTGAAGATTTTTGTGGGACATTTATTCCACACTCCTGCAACATGATGTCAATATGCAAAACATGACGTATTTGACAAAAAACATCATAATGCATTGAAAATTCAACATGATGCCTAACAACAAGTGGTACGTGAGTGATTGATTTTCACATAAAAGGGTTTTCTCATTTCAAAGAATCTTTGGCTAATGTTAATTTGTGGATTTTCATTCTTAAACTTAGAGAACAATTCTGTTTGAGTCATATCTAAGAAATGTTTTACACATAATTCATGATTACGAGAACCTATTCTTCTTTTTACTATATCTCTTCTATTCAATGACACCCTTGTGTTCTCATTCCAAAATTTTACAATTAATTCTTTTAGAATATCATATGTATTCTTGTCTTTTCATGGAAGTCTGACTAGAGAAAGCCAATAGTTAGTGTTATTGACTAACTCAAGACGTTTACATCTCTCTATTGCTTTCATTAGTGTTTTTCTGTTTAGCTTCAAAGCACACTTGTTTTTCTAATCAAGCATTTATTAACTATTTTATCACTTACTATACAATTAGTAAGTGCACGCCATGTAGCATTACTATCTTTGGTGTGTCTTTTGCCACCTACAGTTTGGTATGCTTTATGTATGTTTTCAACAATTGATGCATTTTGATCAACAACATTAGATGTTCTTAACCCTATGGTCTTCATTATAGGTCTCATCTTAATTAATTTCATCAATGAAACAAATAATTGACATCTTTGTGTGTCATTTAAATTCTCAAAGTAATTATCCCAAATTCCACTAGCTTTTCTTCTCGCATTTCTTTCAGACATTTTGTTAGGCATTGGTTTTATAATGTTTTCATCAATTTCAATTAAGTGAATTGGTTTTCTTCACAAAATGGAAGGAGGTTTTCTTAGAGGTGAAGATTCATTTACAAGGTTACTTTCTTCATTCAATATTTTCATACAAATTTTGGGGTTAACATTTGGATTCTCAAGTAAGGGTTCAACAATTGGATTCATATCAATTTCTTCATCCATACCAACATTATCATTCAATTCAATATCATTATTCATTGCAAAATCATTATTCATTGCAAAATCATTATTCTCTACATTTTCATTATGTATTTCATCCCCATTTTCTAATACATTAGCTACATTTGATATAGCGGATGTACCTTGCCCTGCTTAAAGTTTTTGCATTCTCTTCAATTTATTTATTCTCTTCTCTTCCAATTGCTCCGGTGTCTTGTTCTTGACTTTCCTCTTGTCCTTAGCTCGACGTTTATCACCCATGATTAGAAAAATCAACTAGTGGGGTAGGGGACAAAATGAACTACTAAAAATCATGCAAGAATGGATGTATGATGAAATTTGTAGAAGATAAAACTAAACTAACAAGGTGATACACCAAAGGAGTGGTGAACATCTATTTCTAAAATTGACACAGATTATAAAAATGCAACACAAATCATGCACAAATTGCTAAAATTGTAATGAAGGATCAAGATAGAGCAAACAACACAAGAAAGGATTGAAAATTCATTCACAGAGCTTGCATTGTCATTTCCATTTTTAAATACAATGCATTACAATAAAAAGAGGTAGAAAACATGTTGCAGTCCTAAAAGAGGTCTGATATTCCACAAATTCACTTGCCAGGTGAAGGAGGGAGCCTGCAGATCATAAAAATGTCCAACCCTTTACAAATGAGCCAAATCTGGCTTTTAACAATGAAAACCCGAGCTAAGAAGGAGAAACGTGGGAAAATGAAAGGAATCATTCAACCACCAACCAAATCCATCAAAATAGCATGGGTACCCTTAAAAGTTCATTCCCAAGATTTTCACCATGCTGAGAAGAATGGAAGCCATACTGCATTAAAAATGGTGGTTGAATGTCGGTTCTGCTCTTTTCCCCATGCCAAAGGTGTTTTTTCATTTTTCTCTCACTAAACTCCACCAAAAAAAAAAATTGAAGATTCCATCATGTAGAGGACTTCAATAGCTTTCCAATGACACCAAAATCAAGAAAAATGAGCTCTGATCGAAAGATATGCCCCTCTGAAGATTTAGGGCAAAACAGGGCAAAATCGGGTCCTCAAGGGCCGAAAAACCCAAAATTTTTCCCCTTTTTTTTGATTTGGGAAAATTTCCCAAAAATCCACCCCCACCACTCCAATGCCACGTGGCACATTCCCATTGGTCCATGGGTTCAAATGGCCATTTTACACTTTTTTGAATTTTGGAAAAATTTCCAAAATTCTCTCCGCCCCCCGCCGCTCGCCGCCACATGTCATCCTCCTATTCACACGGGCACTGCATCTCCAAAATTTTTCCTTTCTGCTCTGAAAAATTTTCTTTGGAAAAATTCAAATTTCTCCCCATTTCCCCCCCCTCCACCGAGAACACTGACACGTGTCACACTTTGATTAGTCCACAACATGGGCTCATAAAAAATTTTTCCTCTTGCCAAGGCGGCTTTAAATCAATTTTTTTTTCGCCTTTTTACAAATTTTGGCAAAAAAAAATTTACTCCACCTCCAAATTCCTAACCTCCTTTTAATGCCACATGGCACATTTATTTTCATTTTCAGGCCAAAATTTTTCTTTGTGCCCTTTGACTATTTTTTGGAAAAAAGCCAAAATTTTCCCCCCCTCCCCGACCCCCTATGTGGCACTTATGGACACGTCATCATTTCCTATTGGTTCCATGGGCCTTCGGGCCAAAAATTTTCTTTTTTGCACCCCACCAGCCTTTGGAAAATTTTCTAACTTACCTCCACCGCCCACCACCATTCCGCCACCACGTGGCACATTCTTATTGGTTGCGGACCTTCCTAGGGAAAATTTCCTCAAAACTCCACCGAGCCATAACTTGCAAAATACAAGGAGTTAGAAGGAAAATTTTACCTTTCTGGAAAGGTGAGAAAATTCTCTATCTGATGAAGCCATTTCTAGATAATTTTGAGTGCCTAAAAGTGAAAAAATTGACTTGAGGCACAAGGAAGGAAGGAATGAAAGAAAGTTAGCCAAAAATAAGCAAGGGGCTTATTTTGGATAACAATTTTGGTGACTCAGAGGGGTCATCTGCCTACTGGATGAATGATCAACTGCTTCCAAAGCAATCCATTGGGCAATGGAGTCATCAACTTAACTACTTGGTACTCTCAACTCATTAGAAAATTTCTAGAAAGAAGATTGTGAGAGTAGAACATCACTTGATCTGAACATGGCCTGCAAAGATGCATCCTCGGGACAACAAAGCTTGTGCCAAAGCACTTAGGGAAATGTAAAACTAAGCTACAACAAAACAATGTGCACAAGCACTTGGAGGAATGAAAATCTAAGCTAATATGTACAAGGTGAGGAGTTTCCTTCTAGTAGCAATGCTTTTAGATGGATTCCATTAACTAGAATCTGTAGTTCTTCACCATCCAATGTAGACAATTGAAGGCATTGTTGTTCTTACATTTTGTGACCATGTAGGGGCCACTCCAAATGGCATCAAACTTTGAATGCCTTCCTAGCTTTTCTCGGTCTGCATCCCATTTCAACACTAAATCTCCAACTTGGAAGGTTCTAGCCTTAGCTTTCCTATCAAAGGTTCTCTTGATCAAGGCTTGGTCCTTCTCCATTGTTTGGGCTGCATGCTCTCTAATTTCTTAGAGTTCCATCAATTCTACATATCTAACCTCCATGGGTTCAAACTCCAACAATTCCAATTGCTTCATGAGTTCCAATGTTGGCAACTCAAGTGACATAGGCAAGATTGCCTCTCTTCCATAAACAAGTCTGAATGGAGAGTTACCAACCGGATCTCTTTGGGAGTTATCCTATCAGCCCATAAGGCTGATTTAAGTTTAGTGTGCCAAGTCCTTTGATTTTCATCAAGAGTCCTCTTGATGATCTTTAATAGGTTCTTGTTGGTAGACTCACTTGGCCATTACCTTGAGGGTAATAATTTGATGAAGTGCTTAGATAGATCCCATTCTTAACAGCCCATTCAGTTACCTTTGATCCTATGAATGCCAATGCATTATCTGATATTATAGTGGTAGGTATACCAAATCTGGTTACTATCCCCTCATAGAAGTCTAGAATGCTAGATTCATTTTCCTCTTTGAGTGCCACCGCCTCAGTCCATTTGGTGAAGTAGTCTGTTGCTATTAGAATCCACTTGTGTCCTTGGCTTGAGTTTGGGTTAATGACTCCAATGAAGTCCAAACCCCATTGCATGAATGGCTGGTCAACTAAATTGGGTGCAATGGAAGGGCTGCTAATCTTTCCTTGCCTTGTGAAGAATGCACAATTTTTGCACCTCTTGATCCATGCATAACAATCACTAAACACCTTGGGCCAATAATAATAACCTTCATAATCTTGAGGGTATCACTCTTGGAGAAAAATGACCCCAACTGATCCACCATGGAACTCTTCTAACATTCTCTTAATTTGATTTGTCCCAATGCATCTCAAAGAACACTCCATTTATATCCTTTTTTTCACAAGACACCATCAACAAGTGCATATGGAATAGCCTACAATCTGAAGTGTCTTCTCTTGGTTTTGTTCATCTCTGAGGGCATAGGCCTATTTGTAAGAAGTGCATTATGTCTTGGGTCCAACAAGGAGTGAGCATACCACCATTCTCTTCTTGAACACCTCTTTGTTCTTGGTTGTCTTGCAACGCCAAAACAACATCCTTCCCATTGCTTGCTTCCATTGATTTGCTCAAGACCAGCTGCTCACACAATCCCTTTCCTCACCAGCTTGGTGACTTTGATCTCAATGTCATACTCCATGACATGAGTAATCCACCCTACACATTTTTCATTTAGGTCTTTGTTGAGGAGGAAGTCCTTAACTCCCACATGAGAAACCAACAATTGAACCTTGTTGTTTGAAACTAGATGCTTAAATTTCTTCAAGCTCCTAATCACTACAAGAACATGCTTCTCAAAAAGGAATACCTCACCTCATAGTCCTCCAAGCTTTGGCTAAAGAAGGCAATTGGCTGCTCTACATTTTCTTTGTTCTGTTGTACTAAAATTGCAGAAATTGTATCATCACCTCCAAATGCATAAAGGATAAAATCCTTAGAGAAATCTGGGTTAATGAGAGTTGAGCTTGTGAGATAGCCTCTTTGATTGCCTCAAAACTTGCCTTACCTTCAGCTATCCATTTGAAAGCCATACTTTTCTTCAACATCATAGTTATTGGCTTGACAAGGGCTGCAAAAGTCTGGAACAAACCTTCAACAAAATTGATTCTTCCCAAGAAACTTTGAAGGGCCTTCTTGTGACTTGGTAATGGCAGTGCTTTTATTGCTTCAACCCTCTCTGATCAATTGCTAATCCCTCTTTGGAAACAATGTGGCCTAGGAGCTTTCCTTCATGAGCTAGGAAAATACATTTTTTGGGATTCAAGGATACCCCAAATCTTCTACATCTTTGGAACACTTGTCTCAAATGAAAGAGATGATCTTGCTGCACTTTTAGAAAATACAATAATATCATCTAGGTATATCAGCACTATTTTGTTGATCAATCCTCAACGCCATATCCATTTCCCTTTGAAGGTAGCTCCAAATGTTAGACAACCCAAATGGCATTTTCCTATATGCATAGGTTCCCATTTGTGGTGGTGAAGGCTGTTTTGAACTGATCATCCTCCTTTACCATGATCTGATTATACCCCGAATAACCATCTAGCAAATGAAAACCTCTCGAGCCAAAGAACAACTTGCAAAATCTGCTCCATAGAAGGAAGTGGGTAATGATCCTTGAGGGATGCTCTATTCAAATCTCTAAAGTCTACACACAATCTGATTTCTCCACTCTTCTTTCTAACTGGAACCAAGTTTGCAACCCAACTTGAATGCTTGATGGGAAATATGATACTTTCCTCTATTAACTTATTCAATTCCTTCTTCATGAGAGGCTCCATGTGTGGATTGACCGTCTTTGTTTTTTCCTGATGGGTTTAGCACTTAGATCTAATTCAATTGTGTGTTGAGCTAGCTTGGGATTGAAACCTCTCAAGTCTTCATAGCTCCAAGAAAATATATCCGGGAACTCTTGGAAAAGTTGCATGAACTCATACCTTTCTTGCTTGGTTGCCACTTTACCAATTTGAAGTGATTTTCCTTCTCCCACCGAGATGGGCACTGAATCTTCTCCTTGACTTGATGTTTTCTTTCTCTTCCTAAATTGATCATTAGGATTAAAGATGGACTCCAAAGTGACAAGTCCTTTTGGTAGTTTTTGGTTCTCAGCTGTACCACTTGATCACCATATTGTTGTTCTAACTTTTCCTATTTTTGGCTGAGAACTCAACTTCTTCTTAAGAAATTGATGATTTTTTGGTCACTTTCAAACACTTTCCAACTTACATTATTGTCTGGCACTGATGGCCTTACAATCACATGAATGTTTGGCTGCACTTTATCTTCCTTGATACTTTCCACAACATCAAAGGCTGCTCCAACTCACAAAGTCTATCAACAGCTTGGTTTTCTTTCCTAGGGATGGAGTTGATGCCAAAGCCTTCAAAATCCTCAATGAGGTCCCACACCCTATTCTTATAACACTTGAGCAGGTCATTTTTGGCAGCATGTTGTCCTTTAACTTGATTAACAATCAGCTCACTATCACCAAAGACTTGTAAGTTTTTGATACCTCTCTTTCTTGACCAATGCAATCCTTGTATCAAAGCTTCATATTCAGCAATGTTGTTAGAACATGCAAACTGAAATCTAAAAGCTGAATAATACTTAATGCCTTGAGGTGAAACAAGCATAGCTCCCCCCGCACCTTGTCTACTTCTTGATCCATCAAAGAACAACTGCCATACCTCATTGTCATCTTTATGGTCTGGCTTGGTGATGCTAGGAATAGGCTGATTTTCTTCATGCATGCAATAAACTCCTAGTTCAGATTCCTCTATTTCCTTAGTAGGGATCAAAAGCATGTACCTTTCTTTCCCATTCATCAAGAGTCAAATCTGGGATGCTTCCAACTTTGGTGTCAGCTTCATCTGTGCTTGGATAATCCTCTTGATCAAATGTGAAAAATTGGCATTGATTGGGCTTGGAGTATGAGGCTCAATGTGAAAGTTTGCAATAGGTTCAGACCTGATTGTGGCCTTAGTTCCATATCTTGTCTAAACAACATGTGTGACCAATCAATAGATAAATAGCCTCCAATTCTAGCTATGAAATCCCTTGACAAACATAGGGCAAAAAGTGGTGGTAAATCTATCACTGACACATCTTGCAAAAATAGTGACATTGGGGCATGCATGCAAAGTGAGGCTCAAATATTTAATTACCCCTACTATTGTTACTTATTGTCCCATCCAATTGCACCACCCCTTTGATATGACTTCATATTGAGGCCCAACTGATCAGCTATTTGCTTGGGCATCACATAACTACTTGCCCTAGAATCAATCATACAATTGTGTACTAGTTTATCCCCAATGATCAATGAAACATAGAATGGAGGGGGCTTCAAAACTTTACCTTGTTGTCCTCCAAGCTTCCCTCAGCCGAGCAGCAACATTTGTGAGTACCTTCTCTTGCATATGAGCTTGCTGATTTGAAGTTGACCAATTCTTCATGGCAGCTTGTAGTAGATCCCTTTGGCCTGGGATGGATAGTGATTCCCACATAGATATATTCACATTTGTCTTCTTCATTTGTTCAATGATGTTAAATGGGGATGAAACATCTCTTTTTCCCCTTAGCCTACACATTCTTTTCTTGTACATGGGCTGCAATAACTGGCATTTGAGCTGGTCTAAAGGTGGCTTGGGCTGTCCTTGCACATTTGGAACTACATTTTTCTTACCAACACTTTGTGGAGTGATGGAAGGTTATGGATCACCTAGAGCTAATGACTTCCCTTCACCAATATTCCTCTTCTTTGACCATGTGTTAGCTACTACATTCTGAGAAATTTGTTTGATTCATACCACAAAAATCTTCACCTTGCAATTCACAAGTGTAGTCTCATTTGGAGTTGTATTTTGCTGAGATGTTCCTTGTTGTTGGTTTGTTTCTTGACTCATCTCACTCTCTACCAGTTTGTCACCATCAAAGCTTGGTTCAAAGCACCATTGAAGCACATAGACTGGTTGTGAGGTTCATTGCATGGGAAACACCAATCATACTCTTGAGCTATATTATTTTGCACTGGCACTAAGGCTTTAGAGGTAGATGCAACATTGGGGTTATAGGGCTGAAATGGTCTATTGGCAAGAGGCCTTACTTGATTTTGATTTACAGCTGATTGGGTGGCCTATTAGGCTGATATGGTTGCCTATTAGGCTGAGTTTGAGACTGATAAGAAGGTCTAAAACTTTGGGCTTGCTACCTCTTGAGTGTAACCAGCTCATTGCCTAAATTTTGTAATTGTTTCATGACTTCTTGAAGTTCATTTGAGGCACTAGAGGATGAAGTAGAAGTTTCATTTGAACTCTGATTTCTAGGAGTGGGAATAGGAGCTAAAGTAGGTGCTTGACTAGTGCTTGGGCTTTCCAAGTTTGGATATAAGGGCATGGGAGGCCTAGGAGCCAGTTTACCAGCTTGGATCAAACAATTCTCAGCCCTAATGGCAATGCTATAAGTCATGCAGTATATTTGCACCTCCCATGGATTGGATTAACATAGAAATATCAGAATTTAAAGCTTTGAGATAGTATAAGAAAGCACCTTCAGCTGTTGGCCTTACTGACCACTAGGATTCTATCCCATGTCCTTTGAAATCTGAAATTGAAGTCTGTTAGCTACTCATTGGGAGCTCTCTTGATAGTTGTCAGTTGTTCCAATAGAGACAAATTATCTCCTTTTCTCCAAACTACTCATGGAGAGCTATGCACAACTAGTTCCAATTTTGGATAGAGCCTACCCCAAGGCTCCTGAACCATTGCAAGGCTTTCCCTTTGAATGAAGATGCCAACAATTTGACAACAATTTGCATCTCAACAATCTCATGGATTACACAAACATTAGCAATGTCTTTGACATGATCACCAGGAGTGGTCTGATTTTCCCAAGTAAAGTATGGGATGTTCTTCAATGCTGCAACTGGAACTAGGTTTTGTGCATTGAGAGCAAGTGGGCTGCTGCTAGTGAAGTTGACATAAGGGTTGTGTTGTGCCATTCTGATTGGCCTGAGAACCCTTGTTGATTGGGTGAAAGGTCTACCAGTGGAGGAGGAGTAGAGTTCTATTTGGTGGAGATGGAGACCTTTGAATTCTTCTTCCCTCTCTCTCTTCTTCCCCGGGATAACTACAGATACTCAAAAATCCTCTCTCTCTAGCCCTTGACCTTGTTTGGATCCTTCTCATGAATCTTCAGACTTGACTACTAAAACCAGCTTGATTTTATCTCTTCGAGTCGCCAGATGTGTGCAAATCAGGGCTCTTTTTAAGCAAGAAACTTACAACAAATGCACATCAACTTTGTTTTAATGAAGATGAAGACCTCTAAGGTCCCACCAGGTGTGCCAAAACTATTAGTGCAAATCAGCAACACCCCCTAAATGACCTTCTCATTTTCTAGTTTGATAATGGGCATCCAGTGTGATTGCACAACATTGAATCTTTTCCCCAAGTGTGGGACTTGCAAAAATGGGAAAAACTCTCCAGATTAAAGGTAGTTCCTCTACTCCTCTGATCAGATGTATGCATGAAATTTGTAGAGGTTTAACTCAAAATCCTACTCTAATTCTGCCAAGGAGACAAGGATAAGAGAGAAAAAGAAGATAAAACTAAACTAACAAGGTGATACACCAAAGGAGTGGTGAACATCTACTTCTACAAATTGACACAGATTATAAAAATGCAACACAAATCATGCACAAATTGCTAAAATTGTAATGAAGGATCAGATAGAAACAAACAACACAAGAAAGGATTGAAAATTCATTCACAGAGCTTGCATTGTCATTTCCATTTTTAAATATAGTGCATTACAACAACAAGGAGGTAGAAAACATGTTAGTAGTCCTAAAAAGGTCTGATATTCCACAAATTCACTTGCTAGGGTGAAGGAGGGAGCCTACAGATCATAAAAATGTCCAACCCTTTACAAATGAGCCAAATCTGGCTTTTAACAATGAAAACTCGAGCTCAGGAAGGAGAAACATGGGAAAATGAAAGGAATCATTCAACCACCAACCAAATCCATCAAAATAGCATGGGTACCCTTAAAATTTCATTCCCCAAGATTTTTGACCATGCTGAGAGAAGAATGGAAGCCATACTACATTAAAAATGGTGGTTGAATGTCGGTTCTACTCTTTTTCCCCATGCCAAAGGTGTTTTTCATTTTTCTCTCACTAAACTCCACCAAAAAAAAAAAATTGAAGATTCCATCATGTAGAGGACTTCAATATCTTTCCAATGACACCAAAATCAAGAAAAAATAGAGCTCTAGATCGAAAGATATGCCCTCTCAAGATTTAGGGAAAACATAGGCAAAATCGGGTCATGGGGGCCAAAACCCAAAATTTTCCCCTTTTTTTTGAATTTGGGAAAATTTTCCCAAAAATCTCTGCACCCCACTCACTCCATGCCACATGGCACATTCCCATTGGTCCATGGGTTCAAATGGCATTTTACGCTTTTTTTGAATTTTGGAAAATTTTCCAAAATTCCTCCGCGCCCCGCCACTCTCCGCCACGTGTCATCCTCCTATTCGCACACATGTGCACTGCTCCAAAATTTTTCTTCTTCGCCGTGGCCACTGACCAACTTTTTGAAAAATTTTTCCCCGTGCCCCGACCTCTAAAATTCACACCAACACGTGTCATTTTTATTAGCCGTTTGAAAAAATCAAAATTTCCTTTTCCTCCACATGGGCTTTCGAATTTCCAAATTTCCTTTTCGCTCCTTTACAATTTTGGCAAAAGCTTTTTCATTCCCGCCCCTCCCCAATTTTTGAACAAATAAAAATTTTTCTTCCACCCTGGCCCATTGTTGCTTCATGCCAAGTGGCATTTTCCTTTCATTGCCCTGACTATTTTGGCAAAAAAATCCAAAAATTTTCTCCTCCCTCTCTCCCCCAATGCACCTCCATGGGACACATGGCACATTTCCTATTTCTTCACTGGGGCCTTCGGGCCAAAAATTTTCTTTGCACCCCCACCAAGCCCTTTGGAAAATTTTCTAACTTACCTCCGCCACCCACCATTCCACCACCACGTGGCACATTTCCTATTGGTCATGGACCTTCCTAGGGAAAATTTCCTCAAAACTCCACCGAGCCATAACTTGCAAAATACAAGGAGTTAGAAGGAAAATTTTACCTTTCTGGAAAGGTGAGAAAATTCTCTATCTGATGAAGCCATTTCTAGATAATTTTGAGTGCCTAAAAAGTGAAAAAAGCTCCATTATTTTTTTAAAAACATAAAGTTTTTAGTTAGCACTAGAAAAATCATAAATAAAAAAATATTTGCTAAAAAAATCTATAAAAAAATGGAGCCCAAACTAGATGCTCCTAGCTATCTTTCTACCAAAGGGTTTTCAAAAATACTAAATGGTGCTCAAAAAATGGTGGGGGGCACGAAAGTCACTCTATTATGTTTTTTAACAAAAACAAGAGCATCTGTTGGTATTTTAGTTGTTTGACCCACTTAAACTTATCCGTTTTCAATAAAATTTAGTAGCTTAGAAACTAGACTCAAAATGCTACGATTCATATTCTCACAACATCTTCCAATTTTGAGTGTAACTATTTCAAAAACTCGTACAAGTTGAAGTTTTTTCCATAAAAATGCGTCCACTTAAGACCCCCTTTTGGCCCCCCAACTTGGTGCACTTACCCGTTGATGTTGTGTGATGTTGGTAATGTTTGTTGACTATTTGCTTCCCATATGGAAAAACCTACAAAAAGAGAAGATGATCAAGTAGTGAAATACATATGTATATGTATAAAAATCATGTAAAAGAAAATCAAGGAAAATGTGAAAAAGGAACGCGTGCACTGATTCGTGAAGAGCAAAGAGTGCGTAAAGGATCCCGCCGATGAATTTGATGGTACGGTAACATATTTACATAAAGAAACAAATGATTTATTCTCTGTATTTCATATTCAATACACATACAAATACTCCTCTAATATAGGAAACAACTTCACCGACAATTTGTCCACAATCCTATTTTACATGTGGTCATTGTAATAAATACAACTAACACGAGATAATATTTATCTACCCACAATATATCATTTTATCATCCCATATAAAGGTGAGCACTAATATTATTAATTCCTAACATTCCCCCCTTAGTGCAAACATGGGAGAAAAACAATCGTACTTCTTTACTCCTTTTTGCTCATGCATGCTCATGATCTTGGCTCACTCGATGGTTTTGAAAAGGCTAACCAACAACCTCGCATGAACCCCGATCATATGACATGAACCCTTGCTCATCAAATACAGCATAACTATCCACCAAAAAGGAAGCCTGTTCTGTATGAATCTATGTTCATCCTCTTCAAGAATCATGACGCTTCTTTTTCTTTTCAGGCTTTCATCTTTCCACAATATCTCCACATCGGGGAAAGTACATAGGAATCGCTCACTTTATTAGAACAAGAACATACTATGAACTAAATAATAACAGTGTACACCGCAATCGAAATAAAACACACTGAAACAAAATGCCACAACCTCATTCTACGGCCCCATCGCTTGCAGCTGGCGAGAGGAAGCTGCTTGTCCTCCATCCTCTCAGTGCCTCCATCCTACAAGAAATACGCTACTTACTCAATGAGATGGAATCAAAGCTCCATGATTTCCACATTGTGTTTATTTAATATCCCCCCTGCAATGTGAAAACATTTATTTTTCGAACGTCGGGTAACACCGAAAATGCATCCGTAAGGAAAATTTTATTTTTATTTTTACAATATTTTGAGTCCTGAAATTTTGACAATGAAATGCATGTGACAATAATAGAATTATGATTTTAAAGAGTGGATTAGAATAGACACATGAAAGATGATTAAAATGACAATACGAACTTTGAATATAACTCTTTACTTAAAAGACAATTGACTTTATGGTTTAACTAACCATAAAACTAACTTAGCAATGAAAACATGACTATTTTTACATATAATGTGAAATATTACTTCACTAAAATAAAATAACTTCTAGCCACCATTGTTGGAGTACAAACAAATGACTACATAAATATATGAATGGACAACTTAATTTCATAACACTTAACTAGTCATATGAGGTGACATACAAACCCTACTCAAAAATTTCCAACTTATCACACGTTCCTCAATTGACTCTTCACACTATAACCACCATGGTGGAGATAAATAATAGTAATGACGTAAAAGAACAATAACATATAATAAAACTGATAGTATGGACTAATTACAAAAATAACCAAACTGACTCATCAATATGTGGCATCGATTCCGAGCTTTATGTTAATGAATAGATATGCCTTTGGAGGTTTGTGAAGGGGGTCGAATCATCGATGGAAGACGTGGTTGACAAAAAAAGAGAGTATGAGCACGGAGCATAGTCGATTCAGTAGATCGAATCAATGCTTGGATCGTAGTCTACAACTCATGCACTATTGGATGACAGTCGGTGTGGCCAATGCAATGTTAATACACTTCAATGCAAGAAAATTCTTCGCAGGCAAGCCACAGTTGAATTCGTTTGGAATAACCCAAAATACCAGTGAATCGATGCCAAAGTTAAGTGCAATTCCAATCAGAGATTGGACGTGGGCAGGATAGAATCGAATGCTGAAGGAATCAGATTCATTCCATTCATACAATATGAATCTCCAATGCAATATAAGATCCAATGCGTTGAAGTCAAAGAACAGGTTTTATACGTGTTTAATAGCACCACATGAAGTATTGACTGGTTTGTCGTCCTTGCAAAAATTCACAAGATCTGACTACGCGTCGACGTGAGGATATAAAACCACATGTATTCCAGAAGTTATAATATCTCTTCTTCACTTCTGACGTGGAAGATACTAATATGCATGAATGCGGACTATCCAATTATTAAAAGTTGTGTTGTGTTAGAGTACTGAAATGGAAGCCTCGAACCAGATCCACCACGACTTTCAATAAAACTGTGTTCACTTTGTAGGCAAATGAGTCGTGCCAGGTCAAAGATAAATATATGCAACAAATGAAGGATGTAAAACACATGACTTGGCAAGTAATCAATGCTTTTATAATGGCGTTGAATCCATGGCAGTTGCTGCGACAGATGTTGCAAGAAGAACGAAAGAGTTTTTTGATAATATTCCTTGCACACGTCCATTCTTAGATCCCAGTCGACGCTGCAGTCAGATTTGAGCACAAGGTTTAGTAATAATCTTCATGAGAAATGAGCACGTGAACTACGAAGCTTAATATATTGAAAGGACTCTCATAATGGATTCCAAACTGTTTGATACCAAATGATGGTACAGTAGCAGATTTACACAAATAAATAAATGATTTCTTCTCTATATTTCATATTTGGGTACACATACAAATATATAGCTTATTTTTCTTCTATAATCTACGAAACACAACTTCACCAACAATTTGTCCACAATCCTATTTTACGTGTGGTTGTTGTAACAAATACAACTAACACGAGATAATATTTATCTACCCACAATATATCATTTTATCAGCCCATATAAAGGTGAGCACTAATATTATTAATTCCTAATGTATACGAGTTTTTTGTGCAATCTCATGCCACTGGCCAAAGAAGTATAGGGAGGAAATTCGTATTTATCTTCCAACCTTTAACTCGCTTCCTAAAACTATAGAGATCTCTCGTACTCTCCGGTTTTCTCGGTGATCCAATGCCACGACAAGTAGTTTAGAGAGAAAGGTTTGGTGCTATCCTCTAACCTTTAAATGTTCCCCTAATAAAACACCATTGTAGATGATGTGTACTAACGCATATGTTAAGGAAAAGTGTATGAGTTTTGTAGACTTTGCTAAATCCAATCGCTGCGTAACTTCCCTAGTTATAGGTGCTCTAGGAAAGGCATCACTGTACTAAGGACCCAAGTCTAATTCTGAGCCCCGAACTATGTCAGACTGGTACCATGTTGTGTTGTGTACTCGTGTAAACCACTGTATGGGGTGACCGATTCACCCAAATGATGCCCCCTCTTTAGGGGCGCATGCGACGTCGTTGAAGGAGAATGTGGCCCAAAAGAGGACCAATGGTTGAAACTGCAAAAGACATGGGGTAAGGGGATGTGTTTGGTAGAAACCAAGGCACATGCAAACAAGTGGTTGGGAAACAAGTGTTAGTATAAGAAAAAACAAGCATGCATGTATAAGACAAAGTGTAAGCTAGGAAGACAATGTGTAAGTAGATAATGTAAACACGCAAGAAGATAATGTAGGCCGTAAAGAGTGGTTTGTAAATATGGGACATCACTCATGATGTCGTAAGACAATCAAGGCCATCATGGCCATAAGCATACAAGTGTGCACACAAGACAAAGGGAAAAGCCCACAAATGAAAATCAATAGCAAACAATGTATCAAACAACCATGGCAGAAAATAATTTTACAAAACAAATGCTGCAAATGAAGCACTTGTTAGCATGTTAGAAAGATACAAAGTATCATGCAAAGTGTATATAATCTGATAATGTAGTGTGTTATGAAACAAAATGAAAAAATAACACCTGTAGTGTATGAAAGTGGATGCCCTCAGGAGCCATTGTGGGACTGGTACTAGGTATTGTGCCAAGCATCCATGCTACATGTAATGGACTCTGTATAATCTATGATCACAACTAGAAAAGCAAGTGAATGCACATGTGTGTATGATAAAGATAATGACATACAATATATCTATCTAGCATGTGTAATAAATTGAACATATACAAGTAAATGTAAGCAATATTAAATGCAACCAAGATATACAATATCATGTGGATGGATGGAATGAAATGCAGAGTGAATGATAGCCCCCCCCCCCGAGTGAATGGAATTGTATGGAGTGAGGTTTATTTTTCATGCCCCTTCAACAAGAAAGAATGAACCGTAAACAAGAGTGTGTCATCGGGAAATGGTTCAAACAATGTGTTTTGTGTAGTGTGATGAATGTGTAGTGATGATATGTGACATAGATATGAGGTGAGAAATGTGTGATGATTTATCCTAAAGCATATATCACGAAAAGATGATGGAAGAAATGATGATTTAGCCTAAAGCGTATATCACTAAAGGATGCTAGAAGAGGTGATGATGTAGCCTAAAGCATATATCACTAGTCTAGGAATGTCGCATAAGAAAAAGGATGAAAGGTTGAATGTGTGAGTGGGATGAGGTCCATTTTTTTATGTATACCCTCAATAGTCTAGTATGGACCGTAAGACTAGGGCGTGTCATCGGGTAGTGAGTGCAATGCATAAAAGTAGATGAGTAGATTTTGTAGATTAATGTGGTGATGAGGAAATGTCATGATGTGTAAAGGGTGTAATGTAGGATGTATAGTATGGAATGCAAGATGTGCAGATGATATAAGATGTGTAGATGTATAGTGTATGTAAGATGTAAGTCTTAAAATGGAGGATGTAGGGTGTATGTGTGTAGGATGTGTGAAGATGTTGTGTGTAGTGTTTATTGTGTAGTGTTTGAGGTTCATGTGTATAGGATGCCCTCAATAGTCAAGTGTGAACCAAAGCACAAGAGTGCATCATCGGGTGGTGTCAATACTAGCTTGTGTGTGGTATAAGATGTGTGTTGTCAATTAGGGGGACAAAATACACACGATGCCCCCAAGTGTGTAGTGGTGAGTGAACTATCCGATGAAAGTAAAGGATGAAGGTCCTCTACTTGATGATTATGGTGATGAAAGTGTGTGATCATGTTCTAGGAGTGGTGGTATACTAGATAAACATTACGTAGGTGACTGAATCCTATGTGTATGCAATGGATGAGTATATGATGTGTATCGTAGTGTAACAAAAATTTTATGGGATGGAAACCTATGTGCAATAGAACGTGGTGGTGATGGACACTTACATGGAATAAAATGAGGTGGTGATCTACTAAAAGTTATAGAATCACAAAAGGAATGGGTGTATATTGCTTTGTTGGACTAGTAGAGAAATGAGAGCATGTAGGTTGCATATGAGTACGTGAACCGGAGTAAAAGGTGCTTTAACTTCTATGGGCCATGGAGTACTAGATGAAGTAGATGATACATTAGTTGTTGCAAAAGGTGGCTTCGACCTGGAGTAGATGGAGGTACACCATTGATAGAAATGAATTGATTATTATGAATGAATTTTAGATGCAAATGATTCATGGAGATGATAGACTTAGACCTATGGATCCAATTGAGACCTAAGACCATGTCATAGCCATCGACTGCTTGACCCACTAGGAAGGGCACCAACATAGTGAGAGGGCCAACTATAACATGAAGCTTGACAACACCATAGGAGTTGTTCATTAGATATGAAATTTGTGATAGCAGATAACCAATAGCGATGAGAAATGGAATAGAACATGCATTGATGGGATAGGATGGATCAACCTTAGTATTATTGATAGGGGTAGATCCAATAGAGGCAACGATGTGTAAGTGATTAGAAGAGAATGTGGCATGATAATCATGATAAGAAAAATAGATGAGTGGTGGAGAAATGTTGGTGTTAGTAACTAAGAAATCAAGGTCTCCTGATGTAGGAGGAGGTATTGCATGATATGTATGATTAGCCGATGAATTAAAGAATTTCATGTCATGTTTTGGAAGTGGGTTATTAAATATTTTGAGCTTATGATTTTCGTGACTAGTGTAGAGTCTCGTAGCCTCTTGGAATCTAAGCTTGTTGTTATCATAAGATCATGTATGATTGGGAGAAGTTTGATACTCCTATTTATAGAGTGTCCCACACATCAATGATAGTTGCATTGAGATTTTTCATTGTAATTTCTTCCTTTCAGTTGTGATGGGTCTAACTCAAGTGGTGGAGGAAGCATGATAAGATTTCTCTCAAGAAGCTGTTGTAATATGAGGTGTGGAGAAATAGGAAATTTGGTGAATGTACGTTGAGGTGGTTTCCATTGAAGTTCCATAATATTAGAGACATTATTAACAATAATTTTGGTGTCAATAGGTTTGGTCGTTGAAGGTTTGAATGTTGAATTTCTTTGAAAAATGTGTAGAAGAGGATGTTTGTTCCTGATATTTAATCTTGCCAATGGATAAAAGCTTGGTTTCACAAAGCTTAAGAGTATGACATAGTTGGTCGAATGAGGGATATGTATCAAGAGAACAATTTCCTAAAGATATGGTAGTAGACTTTGAATGAATAAATCCTGAATCTCGAGTTAGTGAGAACATTAGACATCTTAGCTAAGTTGTGTTTGTATCACAAAACATAGTCCGCTAAGTGTTCATTAGATCCTTGTTTTAGTTGTGCAAGTTGAGCATAAGAGATCTTGGAGCCGATGTTGATAGAGAAGTGAGTGAGAAAATCATCATCAAGATGCGTAAAATATGTTACTGAGTGAATAGGTAGGTCATAGAACCAACGCATCGCATAATCATGAATACTATGAGGAAAGAGCTTAGCTAGAAGAATGTGATCATCCACAAAATCTAGACAAACCACATGGAATGCTTGGAGATGCTCTTATGGGTCACCATGGCCATTGAAAATAGGTAGTTTAGGGGTGAATTTTTTTGTGGAAGTGAATAAGTGGATATAGTGGGCGTGAATGGAGTATGTAGTAATAGATTAGAATCCAAATATGGAGACACATGATGAGTAGCATGCCGTAATTGATTAATTTGAACTTGAAGGTATTGATAAAAGGAGGCTAGATCTTGAGTGCTAGTGTAAGGATCCCGACAAGTATGAGAAATGAGATGTGAGGTATAGTGATTAGTAGGAGTAGGGACATAAATGAGAATGGTGGAAATGGGTGGAAGAGTGGAAGAAAGTGGTTGAGTGATAACAATTATGGGAATAACAATGGAAGCATTAAACTCGTGAGGTTTGTAGCTTCCTCACGAGAAACATATAAAATAAATTTTAGAGCTTTGGGTTGCTTAAATGATCTGATTATTAAGGGATTTAAGATGAGCTTAAGTAAATTTTTTAGAAGATTGAGACATAGTAATAATAGGAGTAGAGCTTGAAATGTAATGTGGCTTCAAAGGCCAAAGTTCACCAAAATGTAAAATAATATCCTAATCTAATGCAAGTTTGTAGTAAATAAATGAATACTGAAATAATACCCAAGAAACTAAGTAATGAAAATATGAAACCCTAATGTGTAAAGAGGGTTAAAAGAGCCTTAGCTGATTTGCAGGATTGTTGACCGTGTCATAGTGGAGACTAGTTAAACGAAGATGGAATAATGTCATATAGAATCCCGCAAAACTACGATCTAACAAAAATTTGACTAGACTAGGGCACCTGGAGAAGGATATGGGCACCCGTGGGTGTGCTGGTCTTGTTTTTGGGTGCCCCGATATGCGTAGGTGCTCTAAAACCTCCTCTAAGGTGTCGTAAGAGGTTTGCACTTGTTTGAATTTTTGCATGTATGTTGTTGAATTCCGCCAAATGTATCTGTAAATCTAGAATGAATGAATCACCTACAAAACCCCAAACAAAGCATCAAACCCTAAAATGAAAGATGCAAATGAAGGGGTCAAACTATTCTCACTTCCAAAATGATGGAATTATAATCGAAAGCACCGCACTACATCTTAGACCTAATGTAGTTCTCTCTATGTGTGTGCAGACTTGTGCCCAGTTGCTCTTGTGCACACACTTTGTGAGTAGTAAGTAAGTAACTATATGTAGAATGTAAATAATGTGTGCATGGAAACAATAAACTCCCCTCCTATGAAGTGTGATGTAGATGAACCAACCTTTGTCCCTTGTGATAGAGCTAGATGGATGCAAATGGAGCTATAGATGCCTTTGATGGATGCAACCTTAGGTGGAGATAGTATATGCTTAGTGCTTGGTCCCTTATTATGATCACATAACTTTATATTTATATGATTCCTTCACTTGAATTTCGTGATTAACCCCGAAAATGCTGAATACCAAAAAGATAAGATGCTCAAATGGATAGAAAGGACCCAAAATTGGTGACCAAAGTATAAAGAGGATAAGGGTGCCTAACATTGGCATCCCGGATGGGTACTTGGTTTCCGAATGAAATATTCTAAGAGGTGAGAAGAAAAACTAAGAAAGTACAAGTGCAAGACTAAAAATAGAAGCATAAAGTAAAGAAAGGTTACCAAAGACATGGGTTAATTGGTACTTTTCTTACTTAGGAATCATGCAAATAGTAGTATGTGATTGAGACTAGATAATTACCCAAAGTGCATGATTTTGTGTCTATAGCTAGTGCATCCTTCTACAAGTTTTGCATATGGATTTTGAGTTGCAGGCCTCAAATTTGAAAATTTTCATGGTGATTCTTTCCTTCCTCCTTCATTGTAATGGATTGTGCATCTACTTGAAACAATAAAATACTTTTTTGTGGTTATTATCTATCCTAACTTGTGTTCTATTACATATAATTCCTTTCATTTCATCTACAGGATATTGTGTATATTTTATTCTCCTTACAGGTGGTTTGAATCTATTATGCTCCATAGAAAGGGTGTTTTGAGTGTTGTTTTGGACTATGGCACTCATGTCTTCCCTCTCCTCCTTCATTTTTATCCCATTTTCACTCACCTAAGAGTGTATTTCCCCCTCTTCTTGGTGTTATCACCTCTCTTTAGATTAGGATATCAATTTTATGAATATTCCTCTCACTCGATCCCTTAGAATGATAGAGTAGAGTTAGATAGTTACATTTCCCTTCTTAGGAGTAGTTTTAGTAGTAGGAATAGGTAGAGGAAGCTGACCTTTTTGGAGGTCTATCTCAATTCATGTCCCACAACTTGGAGACAATCCCATGTTTCCTCAAATCCCTAGATTATTTTGATTTGGGAATGGTGTAATTTTGAGCTTGAACAACTTCCAAGATTCACTTGTCTCTTTGTGTGCAATTGCCATCACACTCCATAGGAATAAAAGGTACGCATCTTCTAACTACTTCATATTATCGAGTATTCACTCAACAACATAAAGTGGTGGTAAAGTTAGACATAAAATCACACACTTGGGTACATTTTTAGGTCCTCAAAGCATACTAACATTGACATTATTCCTAAACAAGAAAACTAGTAATTGAAAACTATTTTTGGCCTCTTTTCTGTCTTTTATGTTCTCTTTGGTCATACACACTTTACAACCTAGTCATAAATTTTCTTTGTTATCTTTTATGACTTCGAGATACTAGCATCCATTTAAGAGGCTAGTACTCAAAGGCCCCTCATCCCCTTTGGGCACTACTGACCTCTTTACACCTTACTCTCTCTTTTGAGCCTCTTATTTTCTTATGGGCCGATCTTCCATTTTTCAATTACAAAATTCAAACAAGGGAATCATATAAATACATAGTCATATGTTCAAAATAAGGGACCACACTTTAGGAATTATCACTATCACCTAAGCTTGCACTCAAAAGGCACCTAAAGCACTTCAAAGCATCCATTTGGAATTCAATCAAGGGACAAGGGACTATATTTTCTGTATACACTGCATAAGAAGGGGAAGTTCATTTTTCCATCCAAACATTCTATTTACATTGCAATATCGAGCTACAACCCGCTATCAAGTGCACTTACATAAGGGAATCCTAGGGCACAATTATTACACACACTCACCAGAACTACATTGAGTTTGAGATGTAGTGTAGCACTCGGTTGTAAGTTCACTTTATCGGGTGTACTCTAGGTCAATCTAACTACCCATATTGCATCTTTCTTATTTTCGATTTGATGTGGTATTGTGTGTTTTACAGGTGATATCTATTTTTATAGGTTACAATTACCCTCGCGATCAAGGTGTAAATAAAAGATCAACATGGGCTATTTTTGACACTTATACGACATAGTAAAAACTAAGTTCTAATTATTTTCACAATCATGGGCTCGTAGTAGCGAGAATCTAGCTCCAAAGCACCCTTAATCCAAATCTAGGCACCCATGTGTAATCTTTTTGTGATCTATAGAATTTTTTTCTCGAGCATTAACGACATAGATCACCTTGTGTTAATAGTTTTACAAGTCCAAAACACTTTGGGATGAAAAAAATCAACTAAGTTATCTCTCCTTCCTCTTTGCTTAGGGTTTCAAATATTACATCTTTGATTGCTTATGTCAAATATGAACTTTAGCATGTATTAACGTATACAAGACTCTACAATATTAAATTTAATTAATTGAAATAAAATTAAATCAATAGGAATCGACCATATCATTTATCCAATTGTTATTATTAGGTGTATTTGTGACGGATTATTCATGTTATTCCCGCAAGTGATATGACTTTTATTGATCATTTTCAACATCCAAATCCATATTCTCAAATAGTCTTCTCCTATAACCACCTTGGTAGCCTTGATAGTCACATTATATTCCATAATTTTTTTCACCCATCCAACTCTCTTTTAACCGATCTTAGCTCCTATAATGAAGTCCCTCATACCGAGATGAGAGAATAATACATTGATTTGGTTGGCTATGATCATACATTTAAAATTCTTGAGATCTACCATGATGGAAAAATCTAATTCTCCACATGAATGCATTTAAAATTATAGTCTTTTAATGTCCGATCAAGAAATTTTCTAGTTGTTTTGAAATTTTATCACCTTGTTGCGTTAATACCATGGAAATACTAGCTTCAACCCCATATGCATATATAATGAAGTCCTTTGAATAATATAGGTTGATGAGAGTGTGTACTTGAGAATTTTCCTACTTGATGTTGAAAAAACTTTCCTTTCCTTTTTTGGTCCATTTAAAATCTCCATCCTTCTTGAGCATCAAGATATGATTGAATAGTCCTCTACAAAGTCAGGAATGAATTTCCTAACAAAATTGATATTTCCCAATAAATATTGTAGTGATTTCTTGTGAGATGGAAGTGAAAGTGAGAGAATGGATGAGATCCTTTCCAAGTTGGTAACAATACCTTATTTTGAAATAACGTGACCTGTAGTATGCCTTGGGAACCAAAAAGATGCATTTCTATGGGTTGAGTGATACTACAAAATATCTACATATTTTAAACACTTTCTCAAGATGCTTCATATGAGCTTGATAAAAATGTGATATTATCTAAGTAAATGAGGATAAATTTGTTTATAACCCTTAAATACAATATCCATGGCTCTTTAGAAAGTAACACCTACATTAGTTAGAAATGAAATCTTCTCATAGACATGCATTCCGCCTTTGGTTGTAAAGGTTGTTTTATATTGAGATTCCTATTTATGTGAAAGGGGAGCTATGAATTCCTCTTCATGAATTCAATAAGTTTCCAAACTAGTAACTATAGTTGTATCATAAGGATAAAATTCATAACCTTGGCCCATTCATCTAATAGAAGACTAGAACCGAACTAGGAGGAATATACTTCTCTCTTGACACTAATTCATTGTCTTCTTCTTGGATTATGTAATTAGAATTGAGAGGAGATGGGTCATAAGATACAACATGGTAAGAAGAAATTGACTCAAATATTTTGGTAAATATTCTACCATATCTAGTTCTTAAAAGCATGTGGGGCCAATTAGAAGACAAATAACCACCCATTTTAGCTCTAAAATCTCTTGATAAGAAAATGAGAAATAAAGGAGGTAATTTAATAAATGAGATATCTTGAGTTATGGTTAGGCTTGGAAAAGCATGAAGGGTCAACTCAAGATATTTTATCACTCCTAATATTTTGACAGTTGAGCCATCAAGTCAGTAGGAATCCCCTGAAGCTAGGATGTAATCAATGCCTAAAATGTCTACTATTTTCTTGGGAATTACAAAAGTACTAGCACCTGAATCTATCATGCAATTATGTACTAGGTGCTTTCCCATAATCAAAGACATGTAGAAGGGTGGAGGCTTCTTAACCTTACTTGTTCATTCTTTGGTCGACGCAGGGTAACTACAGAGTTTGACTTACGTATAACCAGCCAAATTGTAGTAACTTCTTTAAATATTCTTGTAGAATATACCTATAAGATGGAATAAATAAGGCATCCCACATTGTCACATTCAGGTTTATCTTCTTCATTTTATCAATAATGTTTAAGGGGATACCTACATATTTATGCATCAAAGGTATGGAGGATTCGCTTCTTGTATGCTAGATCGATGGAAGTGGTGCATTAGATGACATAATATATGTAGTGTGGACTCTCTATTAAAGAGACGAATATTCGGATGAATATACACACGTGATTTTTCTTAATTCCACATATTTATTTTCTTTGAGAAGCACACTTTGCAAAGAAGGTGTTGGAGAAATAATTTCTATCTACCTCTTCTTCAACCTTGTATTATCTACGACATGAAGTTACGGTCTTCTTGAGTTTCTTGTGGCTTGAATAACTACAAATAATTCTTGAGGAGTGTAGAACATGATATTGGATTCTGTGGTGGTTTGTTGTGTTTCCTTTTCATTAGGATTTATCAGTTCCATTAATGTATCCTACTTGAATAGTATAGATTTAAACAATAAGGGCATGAATTTGTACATCATTTTCACAAGTAAATAGATTATGCTAAATACATGGAAAACACTATTGGACCCCTGGAATATTGGCCAAGTATGAAGGTGCATAGGCGCGCAAGGTCCCAGTTATGGAAAGGCACACAAGGAAAAAGTGTGCAAGAGAAAGGTTTAAGGAAGCACATAGCATGCATGACACATGAAAGGAGGTTCGGGACTTAGTCAATTTGAGCACCTAGGGTAGAACACATGAAAATCATGACTGGTTGCACATGGATAAGGTGCCAGCCTGGCGACAAGTTGGCCCAGATAGGGGCATGCCTTGATGGAATCTTCTAGAAGAACATCATGAGATAAAGTGGAAAGCTCAGGCCTAGAGAAGCATGCTCGCATGAAGGACCACATTCGACACTTGGCACCAGATCTGAGGGCACTAGAGGGCGAGTTGGCAGTGTAGGAAAGTGATAAATACAAGTGCCTGTGGAGTAAAAGATATACGAGTTTTGAGATATAACGGGTTGGAGAGAGTGCGAGTTTGAGAAATAGCATGGGCGGAGCTCTGCAAAATTACTGTGAGGACTCTGTTAGTGGATAGTTGCATTCAGGAGAGAATTTACTAGGCATGGAGTTGTAAATTTTCTTTTGGTAGCTTAGTTACATAAGTCCAAAGTGAAATGTATGACTCATGATGCATGCTTCTCGTGACACTCAGTAATGGTTCAATGAATGTAATGAGGTTACCCGATACATGTTCTGGATGTTAAAGCACTCGGTCTAAAGTGACTGCAAGGATCTAGAGGCTGTTCTGAGCCCTATGGTTCTTGTATGTCTTAACTTCCCTCCTAAAAAACTCTTACACTAATCATAGATGATGTTTCCCACTAAACTCACATAAAAGAGAGACTCGGTACTGTGTGTGTGCCTCGGGTGAGCACTCACTTCTTTGGGTGATAGGCCGATGTGCATGAGGTTCCTTCCTTTGTGATGTGGGTAAAAATGACTACATCTTGGTTCCATCACTGGGACCTCTTTTCAAAGTTGTAGTGGGATATAACATACATCATGATTTGTGTAATGAGTAATGACAGAGTAGTTAACATTGGAAAATGTTGAATAGTTTTTCAAGAGCACGAAGATGAATTTGTTTAGAGATTCAACACTAGACTTGAGTTTAATACATGTAGATTGGTAGAAGAGAACCTCTACCACGATCTGTATGAGACATTTTTTTGTTGCTTCCCAGTAGAACTATATGAATGGCTTTCAGCCTATGTGTCTAGATCAAGTTAGCGTTATAGATCGCATATATGGACCAAAGAAGACTATCAAAGGCTGCAGGATGCAGATCTGACATGGACCCATTCTGTAGATCATTGGTGGAGAGGAGTACTGGCTAGATACACTCTGGAGTATGCCATTTCTATGTATTCTTGTCTAGAGATTGCTGAGTTTGAATTTATATGAGAACATAGAAGAACTTTTCTACCTATTATTCCTCTAGCTATAAATATATTGATGGTTACCATGAGTTCATAAGCATTCCGAATGGCCGGCTAAAGCATTCGAGTGTTGGGTAAGGGAGCTTGGGTGGAGGAAGATGGAAGATATCATGACAAATAAGGAGAGGGAAGAGAGATTGGTCAAGTATAGTGAAGCGCATGAAAGGGAGATTGCTAGATGACACGTGGATGCTAGTGTGATGGATCTTTAGAGACAGACGTTGTGGGAAGGAGTTAAGGTTCACGCGGAGGATGTGGAACCTGAGAATTTTGTGCTACCCCATCTTGGAAAGTGCTTGAGGAGACCCTTCAGATTTTGGTGAGATTTCACCACACAGAGAAAGGAGAGTCGTTGGCACATATCTAAACCCACCCAAAGGACCGACCCTTGGCACTCGGTTTTCTTGAACCAAGAAGAAGTGTTATTGACCTAGTTAATATCGGGGAAGAGATAGATCTGTGCCTAGGAGATACAATTTTTAGTTCCTTCTTCTATGGCTGCACATATTCCAAAAGATTCGAGGAGTCTTTGGATAAGGAAAAAGTGTACAAGATTTTGGTCTCACATCAAGGAGTGGCACAGACATAGTAGTGGTAGCGGGCGCTATCACGCTGACCATCGATGCATAATTCAAAGGTGGGACCATGGGGTCACTTGGCATAGATCCTATAGGCCCTATTGGATCTAGTGGTTCTCGTGGATCTGGTGGCTCTGAGGCATAGGACCTGGTGGACCTAGTGGATCGTGTGGTGGAGAAAACACTTTGGAGGGAACCAAGGCTCGCTCAGAGAACAGGGACCCCACCACCACCTCGCTTATTTTTGAAATGTCTTTACATTTTCTAAATTAGGTGGGCATTGAGGATGTTGCGAACTCCGGTTCACAAGTGTGAACTTCTATGGCGCACGAAGGGTATCACAACCCTAGAACATAAGGCTAGTCAGTTTGCAACCATGTTGCAAGGGTGTGCACATAGCTGGTATAGAAAGTATGACCCTCATCAACGGTGGTGGACTACACTACTTTAAAGAATGCATTCTTGGTAGAGTTCCACATTCCTGAGTTTGAGCAGAAGAGCATCAATGCTTTGAAGGAGATTTAGCAAGGAATGGCAGAGAGTGTGTGGGAGTATGATGCATGTTTTAAAACTCTCTTGTCTAAATTATCATATGATATTCACCCTTTGCAACATGCTCAGTGGTTTGTTAGAGGGATGATCACCCCTTTTCGAAGGGCCTTATCTCATAAAACTTTTACTGCACCCGAGCAAGGCATTGGTGGTGTCCCACGTGCCGAGGCTGTTGGTAGTGTTGATACTGGCATTAGCCCATTCTTGGAGGCTCAAATTGTTGCTATGGCCAAGCAGTTGGAAAAATTGTCTGCGAACTTAGCCCATGAAACTCGTAGTGGTTTGTGGTGCACAGATTGTGAGATAGAGGGAATGTTAAGGATAATTTCCCCCGAGAGATAGTATGTGTTGTAGGCGCATGATTGTGAGATTTGTCATGGGGACCATGATGCAAGTAGGTGCCCCTTGCTGTAATGCACAATAAGGAAGAATGTATCTTGTTATTGTAAAATTTACACCTCTACAACCCCTGATACTAAGGACTATAGGCTCATTGATCAGATCCATGAGGCCATTGATCATGGGGTGTGCTAAACCAACATTGCCAGTGGTTCTAAAGGTGATGATTACTGTTATGAGGAGTGCGCAAATGGAGGCATGCATGGAAGGGGTTTTCGAGGAGGATTATGTAGTCGAGGTAGCCATGGAGGAGGAAGGAGTGAGTTCTCATGTGGAACATGTTTCAACTGTGGATCTACAGAACATTACAAACGTGAGTGCCCAAACCTATTGCAGTGCTCGTGGTGTGGGAAGAAACATAAGTATGAGGAGTGCCTGGAATTATTTGAGCATATGAATCGGTAGCCCGGGAAGGACAAGGGCACTTTGCAATGGTCAAATCAAGAAGGTAGACATTCGGTGGATACCTCGGTAACACGGGATGCGGAGTTTAGAACCTGTCTTGGTAATAACAAGGGCAGAATCCACGTGCACAAGAGAGGTACCAAGATAGAAAACCTTGGTTTCAAGGGAGGAGGTCGTTCATGGAAAGTATCCAGATCCCGCACATTAAAAGGAGATATATCAGACACCATGGATGTTATTCGAGCTTATAAGGGGAGATCCAGTGTCTAAAGGAGCAATCCAGGAGGGAGGAACAAGGAAGGAGAGTCGAGGCGCAAAAGGATGACCTGGATGAGGTCAAGGAGGTGTGTAAAATGCTAAGGAAGGAGAATATCATTCCCTTGCTAGGATCCTGGTTGAGAGACAAGGTACCACGCACTTTGGAGAAGAGTGCAAGACATAGGTCTTGCACATAAACCTTCCCCTCACAAATTCGACTATGACAAGGAGATTACGTTGAATGCAGTTGTAGATGGATGGCTCCTTAACAATATCATCATTGACACATGCACAGAGGTTAATGTTCTGACTTTGGATGCATGGAATCAAATGGGAAGACCTGCGTTACAACCATTTTTGAATGTGCTATATATGGCAAACAAGACTAAGGAAATGCCCATCGCGTCTTTAAGGATCCAACTACTACTATCCAAGGATCTAAGTTTACCTGGGGACTTTGAAGTCTTGGCGCTTTCGAGGTGGATAATTTCCCAACACTACTTGGGTGCCCTTGGTGTTACAAGAACAATGCAGACCTTCAGTTCAACAAAGGGTACATCAGCTTCGAGAACAAGGAGGAATGGGTCATTATACCCTTGGCTGATGGGAAGTTAACACCCTATATTGAACCGTTGGGGGAGGAAGTTCTAGACAGGATTTATGTGCGCTCAATCAAAGACCCTGAGATGATACACCCTACTAATGGGGTTATCTTGTTTGAAGATGCTCAGTCAATGAGTGATACCACCAACTTGGCATGTGACAATTGGGTGCATGAAAGTTACGATTTGATGGGACGGAAGTTGAGAAGATCAAGACCAAGGTAACAAAGGTGTGCATGGTTAGGCGCATTGGAGGAAAAGAACTACCCAAGTATTCGGGAGGAGCCTTCCCTAAGATCTTTCGTAGGAGGTTGAAGTTCAGTGGAAGGATGGAAAGGAATGGAGGTGGATGTTAAGTTATGTCTTGGTCGGCACAAAGAGCTCGGTGGTGGGCCACACATCGAGAGAGACTTTTGGAGTGGTGCGAGGTAAGAATTGCTCTCTCAGTCAAATTTTCTAGGAGTAATGTACCCACCATCTTCAAAGACTACCATGGGAAGAAGCCCACCTCTTTTCATATCTAGGAGTGTGAACAAGTCCGGAGAGAAGGTGTGGAAGCTTTGCCACCATCCCTCCGGGTGCACAAGTTGTATTCTACACTAAAGGGTTGCATGCATGCTAGTACATTCATTCGGAGACACACCACCGCACAAGGAATTGGCAAGAGCTCGCGACCGACCTTATTCTAACCTTTGAGTATTAGAGTACCGAGCGATTGATTGATAAGGCCTTGCAAGGTATCAAGTGCCTTACCATGGGGGATAGTTCCAGATGGAAGATAGGTCATTGGAATTACTAGGTGAACTAGGAATGGAGGTGTGCTTTGAAGAAGAAGAGGAAGCAAAAGAGTTACACTTGAGCATGTGTGTTTGGAAAAGGAGAAGGGAAAGTCAAGTATATGTGATTAATGGAGAGAAATCAAAAATCTTAGATGTTAGCCATTCTGTAGGGATGCGCAAGGTAGTGGACAGTGTAGATACTTACATGCGCACCTACCATGAGCCTTTAAAAATGAAGAAAGTTAACATCAGTTCAGAAGAAGAACCCAAGGAAGTTGTTATTAGAGATTACTGGACGGAGAGGGAAGTATCTAAGATCATTGATTTGCTACGTGAATTTGAGGATTTATTCCCACACGGGTACCATGAGCTCAAAGGTGTTCACCATTCCTTAGGGGATATGAAGATAAAACTAAAGGATGGTGCGCTTTGGTTAGGAAAAGGCCCTACTAGATGAATCCCAATTTTCACATGAAGGTTAAGGAGGAGATAGAAAAAATGATAGCTTCTAGGATCATTGAGGCAGTAGAAGAATCAGAGTGGGTAAGCCCGATGGTAATCAACATCAAGAAGGATGGGCGGATTAGGATTTGTGTGGATTATAGGGAATTGAACGTAGTTTGTGTCATTGATCCCTTTCCACCCCCTTCACTGAAGAAATTTTGGAAGGAGTCACTAGGCATGAGATCTATTCCTTTACGATGGATTTTTAGGGTACCACCAAGTCTAGATTGCAAAGGAGGACTAGGAGAAGACAACTTTCACCACCAAGTGGGGAAGTTTTGCATATACGGTCATGCCCTTTGGATTAAAGAATGTGCCAGCTATCTTTTCGCGCATAGTGGTGCAAGCATTCTAGGACTTCATCCATAAGTTTCTTCAGGTCTATTTGGATGATTGGACAGTATATGGTCTGGTTAAGGACCATTGTGACAATTTGAGGTTAATGTTTGAGAGGTGTAGTTAGTTGAGGATATCCCTCAACATTAAGAAATGTGTGTTTGGTACACCCTTTGGGACTTTATTGGGGCATATCATATGTAATGAGGGCTTGGCTGGGTAGATCCCACTAAGGTTGAAGTTATTTTAGGGTTAAGGAAGCCTACTATCCAGAGCACAGTGCATAGATTCCTTAGGCATATGGGCTATTATAGAAAATTCATTAAGGGATATGCCAAGATTGCCTCACCTTTAGAGAAGCTGCTTAGGCATAAAAGTGCCTTCTATTGGGGAGAGGCACAATAGAGGGCATTTGATACATTAAAAGTTAAGCTTATCACCGTGCCTATTTTACATTTTCCCTCTTGGGACAAGCCCTTCCATGTCCATGTAGATGCCTCAGGGACTGCCATTAGAGAAGTGCTTGCACAACCAGGTGAAGGAATTGTTGATCATCCTCTGTGTTTTGCAAGCGTGAAGTCGACACCACTGAGCAAAACTATACCACAACCGAGCGTGAGGAATTGTCAATGATATATGCACTCTTTAAGTTTAGACAATATCTGTTGGTAACACCCTTTGTGTTTTACACTGACACATGACACTAAAGTATTTAGTGAACAAGCCTGTTCTACAAGGACACATATGTCGATGGGTGTTGTTGTTTCAAGATTTTGAATTCACTATTGTAGGAAAGCTTGGAAAAAGTAACTCAGGCCCGATCATCTATTAAGAATTGATTCAGGGAGGATGCGCAGTATATTGAGGAAACAATGCTAGATGCACAACTATTTAGGTTATGGCGTACGCCCTCAGATTTGGAAGAGATTGCAATATTTTTAAAGGAAGGTGTGGCATCAAACGAAATGAAGACATTGGAAAAGAAGCTGTTGGCCATACACACTGCACCCTACATGTTATTCAGTGGAGACTTATACAAGTTGGGACATGATGAAGTTTTACGCACGTGTGTCTTAGAGCATGAGCACTGGCCATCATGGAGGAAGCACATGGAGGAAGTGTGGGTGGGAATTATGCAAGTGATGCCACCGTGTGCAAGATATTAATGGTAGGTTTGTGGTGGGTAACTTTGTACAAAGATTGTAGAGATTATTGTAAAGCGTGTGACCATTGTCGGTGCATTGGCAAACCAGAAGGAGAGACAAAATTCCTTTGTGCCCTATTCCTAGCACAGACCACTTTTCAAAAGTGGGTGATAGACTTTATGGGACCTATTACACCAGCAACACGTAGGACTCGGGCCACATTATGTCATCACTGCATGGATTATCTCACAAGGTGGGCAAAGGTAGCCCCAACTAAAGATTACACAACAACAACAATGATAAGGTTCTTATGGGAGAACATTATCACAAGATATGGCTACCCGTTGAGTTTGACTAGCGATAGGGGTACACATTTATTGAATGAGACTATGAGGATCCCGTTATCAAAATTCATGGTGGCTCATCATAAGACTACGCCCTATCACTCACAAGCAAATGGAACTATGGAAGCATTCAACAAGATACCGAGTCATACCTTGACCAAAATTTGTGATGTCGGAAGACAATATTGGGATGAAAAAATATCAATAGTATTATGGGCTTATAGAACAACATATAAAAGGCTAAACAAAGCCACACCATTTCAATTGGTGTTTGGCACAGAAGCTATTTTTCTAGTTGAATTTATTTTACCTTCTCTATAAATAATGCGTGCAAGAGGATTAGAAGATGAACAAGCGCTGGAAGAAAGGATTGATGAATTAATGAAGCTGGATGAGAGACGGTCACTCGCCAAGTGGAGCCAAATAACAGAGAAAGCAAAGCAAAAGGCTTGGCATGATCACCACATCAAGAACAAGAAGTTTGAGGTTGGGCAGATGGTGTTACTATATGATTCTAAGTTTCGAGCCATCCTGGGAAGTTGAAATTCCATTGGTTGGGTCCTTACACAATCTCGTACATCCTTGATTCGGGCACATGCTAGTTACAAGAGTTGGATGGGACGAAGTTTCTTGGACATTTCAATGGGAGTAGGCTGAAGCCCTACTATAAATAAGTCTTCTTGGTGTTTGTAAATAAGGCAGTTTTTCCAGTTAGTTTAGAAGTTTCCTTTATGCTTTCCCTTTCTTGTGTTTCCCTTTCGTGTTGTTGTTTTGTTTTGCGCCTTGGGCACCAATAACCTTATTTCTATTTTTGAGAATTTGTGAGTGTGCAGAGGACCATGCATCATTTTAAGTGTGGGGTGGAGAAATGTGAAGGAGCGCATGATTAAGGTACCAAGGAAGTTGTGTTGAAAAGCCTTGTTGAATGGCTCGGTTGAAAGAGGTATACGAAGAAAGATGGAAGATGAATGGTTGGTGCCAGGGTAAAGCTACTTGTAGATCCCACGTACTAAGAAGGAGAAATCACATTTAAGCAACACAAGATAGGTGAAAGTAAGAATCGGGGGGAAGAAGTGCCTTGGCACGACGGTTACACGCACGCAAGAGTCTCCTATCATGTTAGATTGGTTGTGCGCCAGAAGGTTGGAGGAGTTTTCATGCAAGGTTGGGCACGTGAGTGAAAGTGTTGAAGATGGGATTTTTTTGAAAAAGCCACATTAAATGAACAAAGTATGGTGGTAGGTGAAGTAGCATTTAATGTTTAAAAAGAGAAAAACTATAAGTAAAGGGTCGAGGCTCTTTCATTTTCACTTTGCGAAATAGAGAAAGGAGAGAGTTTTATAAACTAGGGTTTCCAGATTCGATCATGCGAAGAAAGACCTACGAGATCGAAGCGTGAGCAGCTAGTTTGAGTTTGTAAACCAGAAGGAAGGGGTTACACAGGTGTGAAAAGGGTTGTAAGGAGGCACTTGTCTTGTGGAGTTAATTTGATCCCAGTTAGGGTTTGGAAAACTAGGGCATGGGTTTAAGAGAGTTATATCACGGATTTGAGATCGGAGGCTAGAAGAATTGGAAGAACAGAGTAATAAAAAGACCTCAACAATGGCACCTAAGAAAAGAAATGGCAAGGAAAAGGTGAAACAAAAGAACCTAACATAAACACAAATGAAGAATGGTATGCGAGATGCAATACCCGATGGGGTGATGATGGGGAAGGAGTGGGAATCACACTTGAGAAATGTACCCGTAAGTGATTATAATCACTGAAGAAACATGATAGAGAAAGAAATGGCATTGGAATTAGTGCTCCCCACTAATAAAAGAAACACTAGAGGGCTTCATTTGATATACAATGATGACGTTAAGGTCAAAATAGAGAAGGCAGGGCTGTTGCAACTCTATGAGTTGCCCTATTTTGGAAAACCAGAGTGCATGTACCAATGGTTAATGTCACGGGTACACAAAGATTACTTCCACTTTGCAGGGTGTAAGATGTGCATTACTCCCCAGCTTATCTCATAATTTACAGGCCTCATATGTGAGGGAGATAGCTTGGAAGATGACCTAGGTGACAAGGAGGCTATTCAGGAGACCATCACCGAATATGCCTGCAAGAAGGGGTCAAGGTATTACGACATTTCAGACATCAAGGACCCCATGATGAAAATGGCTGCACATCTAGTGACTAAGCTAGAATGGCCAAGAGAGGTGGTCCCAGTTAACAAACCCTAGTTACATGCTTGTAGGAAAATTATAGAAGGCACCATATATAACTTATCTGCATACATCACAGAATAAATCATTAAGTGCATGAAGAAAGGTGATAGAATCCTCTTCAAAAACATCTTTCTCACCATTGTATTTTTTTATATTAGAGTTCTGACGCATAGGACAAGTTTGTATGGGAGTACCCCACCAAGGATCCTTCACCCATGAAGAGGTTCGAGAAGTATGCCTATGATACAATGACAACACCCCACAAGGTGCGGCTGGAGAAATGGTATACGCGCCTAAGGAATGTGTTCGGGGTAGAGTGGAGAATCCATGAACAACTCCCAGTAACCACTGAGGGGGAAGCCAAATTTGCTATTTATCAACATTTCTACTTGGGCATATTTAAGCTAATAGATGAATCATGGAGCCCTTGGTGCAAGCTTCCCTTCACGTTCACTACTCAATACTTCCAAGCGGGACCGAATGAATTTAAGGAATCAAAGAAGTTAATGCTAGAACTAGGTAGTCTAGACCAAGAACATAGGGAGATGAGAAAGAATTTGAATTACCCTAGTGGTAAGCGTGCCTATGTGAAGAGGTACGTGTCATATGAGATCTAGATGACAAGGCCGATAACACTACCCATTGTTGGAGGATCTGCGACACGCGTGTACCTTTGTATAAGGCTGAAGTTCAAGAAGGGTGCATATCTAGAGAACGATGTCTCCATACCTGAGGATCCCATGGGTAAGAAGAAGCCCGTGCCAAAGAAGAGAGGGAGAGGAGAAGAAGAAGCACCAAGTGTGCAGACTGCTCAGATAGTGAGCATGCCAACAACAAGCACCAAGCCAAGCACTTACATACGGAGAAAGAAGTCCCCGGTGAAGGAAAAGACACTAGAAGTAGAGGCACCTAGGCAACCCCTCACCAAGGAAGAGTCACCTGAGGGAGAAGATAAGGCCAAATCCCTTGATCAGGAGCCACCTCTCAAGAAAAAGAAGAGGGTAGATGAGGAAGTTGACTCAGAGTTGACTGACAGCATGGAGAAGTACATGGGCCAAAGAGGGGATGAAATTGAAGAAGATGATGATGAGGAAGATGAGCCTAAAAATGACCAAGAGCCACAAGTCTTCGGCATCTATGACTCGGAAGAGGAGAGTGGAGATGAGAAGCAGGAGTTTGTATTCACGTGGCGTAAGGGCACACAGGATAAGGAAGACACCGAGAGACATGGAAAGGAATGAAGAGGTTGGCGGGGAAAATTAGGGAGCAATAAGTTTTACGAAGGAGAAGATCACCGAGGTGGAAGAAAGAGAAGTAAAAAAAATGCTCGAGCCTCCTAGACCAAGAGTTGGAGCATAGTGCGGAAATAGAAAAAGAGCATGACATCCTGGGAGGAGGTCCCGCTCTAACAATAAGTTTTTCCAAAGGCATGCGCTCGGGCGGAGGACTCTTGATACGGAGCAAAGGTAATAATGGGCTACGTTGACGACATGAAGAAGGTGTTACACGCGTGATTCCAAAGCACTGTACCAACATAAAGGCTTTTAGCCATGGGGTCTTTTGAAAAGGAGGGCGCATACCCCAAAATAAAGAAGATGCTCTCTTGGGTGTTTGAGTCCCACATTAATGATCCAAACTTTGAAGTCTGTTAGGAGAACTCATAACATTGCTATAATTTAAGTTGGCCAATCCCTTAGTGAATGCTCAGGATCTCTCGGATGAGAAAGTCTCAGTAACACACTCAACAAGGTAGCAGTCGAGACCGAGGCTAGACTCTTCACACACAATGATAAGATAAGAGTACTTGGAGGAAAAACTAGGGAAGAAGGAAGAGGAGTTGGTGGAGAAGACCTAGAGCTTAAAGCAGGAAGAGTTGATCAGTGCACAACTAAGGCATGAGTTAAAGGAAGAGAAGATAAAGGTGCAAGAAGTATACAAGAAAATGGAGTCTATCAAGGGCGCCATCCTTTTAAAGCACCCAGACTTAGCACTGCCCACATAGAAGTACTCATCCCTTTTGGAATGTATAGAAGATATAACATGCGTCCTCACTATAAAGAGACAAACTTTGGCCTTGGAGTCTGCAAAAGAAGTGGCCACACACTTGAAGGAGGAGGATAGATTGAAGGTGGTATCACTCATTACCACGTATAGCCCAAAGTGCTCACAGAGGAGTTAAGGTCATTTCCCAATCCGCGGAGGCCACGTATGATACATGCATAGACAGAGATAAGGTGGCAAGCTCCTTGGTCGCCACACTCGAAGTGGAGCTAAAATAGGTCCAAGAAAAGAACAAGGGGAACAGGGCAGAAAGGGACGAAGTTTTGGCCGAAGTAGAGAAAAAATTAGAGGCAATTGAAGCCTTAAGCGGTTCGATCAAGGCACGCTAAAGGAGCTATACCCTCAAATTACCAAGAAGATGGACAAGCTCAAATACACTGGGCAAAGAGATGGAGCAGATCATGGACACTTTGGGCACCCAAGGAATTGGCCTAAGTTTTGACGAAGTGAGCACCCTGGTGGATGACCTCTATTAGAAGGCACAGGGTGAGGTCGAAGTGTGGAATAAGCTAGAGGTAGACTTACGGAAGGATTTTCCTAGATTGTTGAATTAATGCTCCCCCTCGTTCTTCATTCTTTCCCCAATTCTTTCATTCCCTAATTCTTTTGTAAAGTGTAAGATTATACATTGGTTCCCTAAGGCAACATGCATCTTGGTTGAGTAAAGTGTTTCCAAGGATGGAGAACAGTGTAGTGTGGGGTGATGTTGGACCCCTGGAATATTGGCCAACTACGAAGGCACATAGGCATGCAAGGTCCTGGTTATGGAAAGGCACACAAGGAAAAATTATGCAAGAGGTTTAAGGAAGCACATAACACGTGTGATGTGTGAAAGGAGGTTTGGGACTTAGTCAATTTGAGTGCCCATAGTAGAACACATGAAAATCATGACCGGTTGCGTGTGGATAAGGTGCCAGCCTGGTGACAGGTTGGCCCAGATAGGGGCATGCCTTGGATGGAATCTTCTAGAAGAACATCATGAGATAAAGTGGAAAGCTCAGCTTGGAGAAGCATGTTCTCATGAAGGACCACATTCAACACTTGCACCGGATCCGAGGGCGCTAGAGGTGAGTCGGCAGGTGTAGGAAAGTGATAAATATAAGTGCTTACGAAGTAAAAGATATAAAAGTTTTGAGATATAGCGGGTTGGAGAGAGCGCAAGTTTGAGAAACAACATGGGTGGAGCTTTGCAAAATTACTGCGAGGACTCTATTAGTGGATAGTTGCATTTGGGAGAGAATTTACTAGGCATGGAGTTGTAAATTTTCTTTTGGTAGCTTAGTTAGATAAGTCTAGTGAAATGCATGACTGTGGTCTGCTTCTCTATGAAACTCTGTAATGGTTCAATGAATGTAATGAGGTTACCTGATATAATATATACATGAATATCAATGGTTCTAATGCATATTTCTCTCTTATGAGTTATCTTTCCTTTCATGCTAAGTATAAATGCTTGTATATTTCTTTCCTCGCCATAATACATGTTCTGGATTCTTTTAAAGCACTCGATTCAAGCAACCGCAAGAGGATCTAGAGGCTGTTCTAAGCCCTATGGTTCTTGTATGTCTTAACTTCTCTCCTGAAAACTCTTACACTAATCATAGATGATGTTTCCCACTAAACTCACATAAAAGAGAGACTCAGTACCCGCATGTGCCTCAGGTGAGCGCTCATCTTTCACTTGGTGATAGGCTGGCATGCATGGGGTTCATTCCTTTTGTGATGGGGGTAAAAATGACTACAAAACCACTCGATTCTTGATTTATATTATTTTTAACTAGAATAAGGGATTTTTAGTGATGGTAGCAGAAAGCGATTGTATAGGAGAAACTATTTGTAGGGATAAATTCATATTATGGCCCCGAACCTATTTATTTAATTATTCTAGCCATATCTCTAATTAATATAATGAAATCTCTCATTCTCGATAATTTTGATTTAACATTGGATTAGAAGACTTCCCTTGATTTAAATTTTTGTAATTTCTAGGTGTTTGAATTTTTGTTTCTTCATAGAGAGAATTTCATTACATATCTTTTTACCAAGGCTATAAGGTCATAATTATCATCTTGTCAATGAGAGGAATAAGATGTGGAGGTAGATGATGAAGTATTTAGCTCAGGGATAAGAACAAGAGAGGTATAAATATTTTGAGGCAGCTCAGGAAATAGAGGTGTAGGTAATCTAGGAGCTATTTTACCATCTTGGATCAAATAGTTTTCATCCCTAATGGCTATTTCATATGCATCATGTAATGTTGCAACTCCAATAGATTGAATCATTACTATAATATCAAAATTTAGAGATCTTACAAAATACAAGAATCCACCTTGAAGGTTTGGTCTTAGAAGAGCTAGAATCATATCCCAAGTCTTCTAGAATCTGAAGTTAAAGTCTACCATGAGCTCATTGGGAGTTCTCTTAATAGTTTTTAGCTATTATAACATAGATATATTGTCTTCATTTTCTTCAAATTTCTATCAAAGTGATTGTCCAAGTTCATCCCATGAATGGATTGAAGCGGTTGTAGACTTCTATACCATTGCAATGCTTTTCCTTTAAGGGAAGAGGCTAAAAGTCTAACTATTACGTCATCATCAGATTCTGAGTGGGTTAAACACACATTTTCAACATATTGGATATGTTTTATGTTGGTATTAATATTATCACCGATAAAAAAATGGAATAACTTTTAGAGCAAAAACCGAACATCATTATTGGCATTACTACTGCTAAAGGACTACTTCCATTACAAAGTTACAAAAGGTAAATTTATTCGATGAGCCATGAATGAAATGGGTTTTATATTTTGATAGATAAAGATAAGGTTATACCAAGAGGAGGGTGGAAAATATTTTAATGGAAGGTGATATAGACCTCTGGACTGATCTTTCTCTCCTTCTTCTAAGTGAAAGTTGTAGATATTCAAAATATTCTCCTCACATTATACTTTTTCTTGTTTGTATACTAATCATTAAAAGAATACTAGATTTCTTTGAAAATATTATATTTGAACTTGGG
Source organism: Taxus wallichiana var. yunnanensis (assembly GCA_018340775.1). Classification (NCBI taxonomy): domain Eukaryota; kingdom Viridiplantae; phylum Streptophyta; class Pinopsida; order Cupressales; family Taxaceae; genus Taxus; species Taxus wallichiana. Next base: position 470,833,856 of record CM031242.1, on the reverse strand, counting down.
ATTCATTATATGTGTATAAAAATTCCTCCAAAGGATAAGATCCACTAAGACACACACCAATCTTATGGAAAGATGATCAAAAGTGAGCTATAAGTGACTCAAACTATCCCACCAAGAGTGCCAACAAATTTTGTCATCTAAGATTGCACCCTTTTTGAATCTACCCAATTCAACACATTAGCAACACATGGAAAGACCTCCAAAGTGTGGGAAAATGGAACCTTTTGAGGTCAATATAAAAGGAAGTTTGGATCCTTCTATCCTAGCTCACTACGACTAACTAACCAATACTAAACTACTACTATCTAATCATATCCTAAGTATTCCAAGGGACTAGGGTTGAGAGAGAGAAATGTTGAAATAAAGAGAGGTGATGCACCAAACTAGAATAGGGTTTTATTGTGGCTCTAGGGATAGATAAAACAATACATGAAAATATCCAAAATAATGCACATAAAAGTTTGGAATGAGTATACAAAATAAGACCGAGACCGAGCAAGAGGATTGAAATATACACATTAAATACTAATGCATTTAAAGGAAAGAGATCAAATTTGTATATAATATCAAGAACTTATTTATTCACACTCAAAAAAATTTGAGGCACATGAAGTCTTCAAAAGTGTGTTACAAAGGTATGCAAGGAAAAGCTTCAAACTCAGAATAGTAGAGCTCTTGGACTTAGTAGACAAGTGAACACTTTGCATGCATTTTGCACTTACATTTATAGAAATTTGGGAGAGAAATAAGAAGGAAAAAATCACATCTAGTAATGAATGAACTCAACCAACCTACCAAATAAGAAAAAAACACCATTTATTTTGTAGGATAGGTATGGGAACCTAACATTTCTCCAATCACACACCATCATATCACCATTGTAGGAGGATGACACCATTCAAATTTAAATTATAGTTTTTGGAGTGGTTGAGTTCTTGATTTGAATTAGGCACAAATTTTCTTTGTTGCGTAGATTTTTTATTTTTCACAACCTTGATTATGTCTTCCATAGATTTATATTTTGTTTGGAAAAACTTAGATGACCCACAATTCCATTTTTACCTCTTCCTTGATCCACAAAAATTTCTAAATCCTAAATTATTTTCACCATCCATGACCTCATCGTTCTTCATCCCATAGAGTGTATTGTATTTCACTAAGTCTTTATGTCATACAAAATTTTTCTTACATCATGGAATACTTGTTTCATGGTTTTTATTTTCCCTATACCGCAAAAAACTACTCCTTCATTCTCGTAGTTTCCTTTAATACGAGGGATTTTATTTATTTTGTTGAATCCATCAACTTGTGTGATATTTAATCATAAACTATTTCTAACAATCCCACACTTCACTTTTCTTCCTTCATAATTCCACATGGTATTTATCCTTTCTTTCATTGCATATTTCCCCGTGGTGAAGTTCCTTTGTTGCATGGGTTTTACAACTCCACGAAACACTATATTGTATGATTTCCATGAAACACTAAGTTCCTTCATTCCATGGATTCCTTTCTTAAACCTCGCGTGAATCTATGACTTGAATGAAGTTTTCAATAACATGGGTGCTATTTGGACAAAAACCCATGGAGAAAATTGCTACAAATGGATCTAGGATCAATTTATAACAACTTAAAGAATCAAAGCTCGGAAGGAAGGGATATTTCCATGACCCCATTAAGTGTTATTGTAATTGAAAATTATCATGAAGAACTTGAAGACTTAAAGTGGAGAAGGAGGCCCATGCCCCTAATGCATATTATTGCAACCGAATTTGAAGAGGGTCATGAACAAGGAATGGAGTCTTTATTTCCCTTTTAACTTACTATTTAATGTGTCATTTGTATTAGTAACTATGAGAAAAATCCTTTAAATAAATGATATAATCAGTATATATATAAGAATCCAGTGAATATTCCCTCTATTCAGAATGTAGAAAATGGTCAAGACTGTACATGTGTCCCGATCCTACCGTATAGTTTTGACCTTGTATGAATTTGACCACATTTTAGTCTATGCAATTTTTTCTAAGGATCTAATACCTATAAATATTTTCTCTTGTATCCTCCATGTAACTATAGAAATAACCCAATGAATGCCCCATCTTTTGAGGCATGTGTGATGAATTGTGTGCATGGATCAAAAGAATAGATATGTACCCATATACCTTATGTATGATAATATGTGTAGGATCACATACAAGGTTGGAATGGTGGCCACCTTTGAGAAATCGTACCTATAAAATGGGTTTTTCATGGTGGCAACCATGGTGCGAAGAAAAAGCAACATACAACACACAACACAAAATAAGAAAGAATACATGTGTAAAGAAAATAGAAACAACAAAGAAAATTATCAATTATGTCATAATCCATAATAGGAAAAGCATATAAACATCATAACATCAACAAGCATTTCAGAAGGAATAATATAACCAATAGAGTAAAGACAAGTATAAAATAGAGTATAGAAATAAGTCATATATTGGAATAGAGCTATAGACATGGGACACCCATGGTGTCACAAGACAATTATACTAGGAGGAACGATGTGCCAAATTAGAAAAAATGCATGCACACAATATGGCATAGAGCCACAAACATGGGACATCGACCATGTCACAAGACACGTAATTCACTTAGGTCATATCAAGAAAATAAATGTTATATTGTAATCATGTAAGGAAATCAATTCAAACCATGTAGTAAACAAACAAATAAAAATCCGTATGAGTAATTAATACAAATAATATATGAAACAAATATAGAACACATTAATAGTGGAAAGAAAAACAACAAGACAAGATATAACATTGCACACGAAACACAAGTTAGTCTTGTTAATCGCATAGGTATTAATGTACACTAATATGTAATCAAACATGATGAGGAAGGTGTAAATTAACATATAATGAAACAAAATAACCTGTATAGCATGGATGTATTTCCCAAAACAATATTGTAAGGAACCAAGGTGTATCCTATCATCATGTAAATAATATTTGAGTGTCCCGCATCAAGCTCGAGATATTGTGTGAACTCATGTGTGTAAATAATATATATGATATCTATCAAATCAATGTGAAAAACAACATGCATGAAGTAATAAGATAACTAATCAAACTAGAACATGTATTGATTTTTATTTCTCTCATATTTGATTTTTTTCATCATGTGATTTTTTTATTTTTTTGTAATGTATTGAAAATAGCTACATACAAGAAAAGAGGGTAGCACCATAGATACCCCAAAAAGAGTTTCATTATGGGGAAATACAACCCCAATTAGTATAGGAGGCATAAGCCTCAAATATGTCAGATTAAAATAAGGCTAACCATGTATAAACTATAGAGGAATCACAAAGATAATAGAAAAATGAAGAGGGATAGATCTATTAGAAGTAGTATGAGAAGAAAAATTTGAATTAGATTTGAATTTAATTGATATTGATTTGAATTTAGTTGTGATAATTATGGGTAGTATTAGTAGTATTAGTAAACATATTAGAAGCCTTACCCTTACGTAAGTACACAGGGAATATATAGTTAAAGGAAACACATTCTTAGAAAATAAGGAAGGGTAGTCCACATATGCCGCTAGGTATTTAGTAAGGGAGTACTTGTGAGTGAATATAGCCAATGGTTGAATATTAGGTGATAATTGATAAAGTAATATGACTAGGTCCTATGATGTTTCATGAAAGGAAATCTAACTAAATAAAGTTCACATGACCACTTGAGGTACCGAGATGCACTTGTGTTAATGACTTGTGTAAAATGAAGTGTATTATTGAGTTGCATATAAGATATTGTTCTTCACGTAATTAAATGGTCAATGGTAATTATTTGATAAATATGTGATGCTTCTATTGAAATAGTATCATCTTCTTCATTAATAGGATATTAAATGAATTTTTATATTCTCATTAGACATATTAGACTATTGGGTAAGTGCATGGAAATGGGGGCCAAAAGGGAGACATTTGTCCTAAAATTAGTGAAACTGAACTTCATCAAATATTTCGGCATGCATATGCTCAAAATTTGAAAAAGTGATAAGAATAAGTATGGTATATCTTGGAATTTAGTTTCTAAACTATAATTTTTTTATAAAAATGGTTGAGATTAAGAGGGCAAAATGTAGTGCACACACAAGGTATGTCTATTTTTGTGTCAAAAAGATAAGAACTTATTGTGTGTGCACCCCCCATTTTTTGAGTTCTATAAAAAAAAATTCAAATCCCTTCTGTAGAAAGTTAGCTAAGACCATGTATGAGGTCTCACTAACTTTTCTGAATTTTGGATGAATATAAATTTTTTTATTAATTTTCAAAGTGTACATATCCCGAAAATGAAATATTTGTGTGTTCACCCCCATAAATTTAAGAAAAAACAATCCTTTTTTAGTATGTGTAGAATGGAGTTTAGAAAAAACCACTTTTTAAAAAAATTTGGATGGAAAAATCATAAATTGTGCACCAAAATGTATGCATAGGTTTTTGCAAGAAAAGAAGGCACTAGTAAAATAAATTATGGATGAAAGCCTTAAACTAATCAGATTTTAGAAAGAATTATATCGTCATCAAGGTAAAATTGAGCTTGACATTGTAGTATAATTTATTTTTGAATATTATGTTATAATGCATGAGATATTGGGGTGAACACGTGATATTTTGATGTTTTTATGTCAAACATGGATCTATTCATGGATTACATAGTCCAAACTCACGTTCCTATTCATGCTATGTGGCTTATGTGCTTATGGGAGGGATATATTTACTAAAATAAATGGTTAAAGTATAAGTTTTAATCTGATTACTATATATACTTTATTATTTCCTATACTTATTATTAAGAAAAATATATACTTTAAATTACATTTATTTTAGTAATTATAAGAAGTTAGGGTCACTCTGCACCTTATGAAACTAGTCTCACAACTCCATCTGTCATAGTTTAGAAGATAGTTTTCCATATTCTAATCTGTAAGTACATATTGATTTTTTAGGATTTCAGCATTCAACATTCAACCTTCAAGATTTTAGGGTTTAAATTATACAATCGATATTTATTTTGTGAAAGTATATAGTAATTTTTAGTTTTTGGGCCTTTTATATTGGTTATTGACATTTGTAAGAGTGTTATATGTGTCAAAATTAGAATTTACAAACCTCACAACTGTCAAAGGTAGCAACAACTGATCGAATATATGGACTCATGAATTTTCCCATGAGCATGGAGTTGAATCCTAATTTTGTCTAATAATATAGTAAAATCATACTATTGATGAGTACCCTCTTTACAAGCTTAGGGAATGTATCTTTTTCTTCCTAGTCAATGGTGTGTCCTTCCTCTAGCTAGCCTCATTATTGAACCTTTGTCAATATTGTATGTGTTGTCATTAATGTCAAGCTAGATCGAGTTGATGTCAAGATGCATTGATGGAAAATGGAGTCAATTGGTAAAGTGAGCATGTGAAGAAGATGAAGGTTGATTGGTAGTGTCATCTCAAAGAGAAATAAACTTAGGAATGAAAGAAAATAAGATTGATGGTTGAACCAGGTGAATTCATGGAAATAATAGCCTCAAGAAAGTGATAACTACATGCTCAAGTACATAAGGACTCAGGATGATCAAGGACAAGTTCTAAGGGACTTTTTCAGATTTTAGGAAAGCTGCAAAGGTGAGGAGATAGCTACCAAAGTATTGAAGAAATTCATTGAAGGATAAAGACAATCACCAAAGTTTAGAGTCGCTACTAAAGTCTAAGGATATCCAAAAAGGTCTAGAAGAGGCTAAGGAGAAGAATTGAAAGCAAAGAAATCCACGTGAAGCTAGAGAAGCCACAAGTGAAAAGAATGGAGCCACAAGAGAGAAAGGTGAAGCTGCAAATCAAGGGAGGTCTATAGAAAACCTTGAGCAAAGAGATAAAGTTATAAAGCAATCAAGATAGTTGTAAGAAAACGACAAGCCACAAAGTAAAGGAAGCAAGAGGAATGATGTCGCCAAAGCAGAAGGAGCCAAAGGACAAGTCGCCAAGTGTGAATGATAAGGCCGCGAACATGAAGGAAGAGCCACACAAGTAAGGATGATATGAAATCAGAGCCATGGAGGTAAGAAGAGTTTGAACGTAAAGCCGTGAAAGCTAGAAAGTTCTAAGGAGAAGCCATGTGGAGTAAGGAAGTTTGAAAGGAAGCCACACATAGAAGGAAAGCCACGAAGAATCAAAAAATATGCCAAGGAAACTAAGGACTGGAGAAAGATGGACTATAAAGGTCATCAAGAAATATATAGAGTCACAGAATCTTGAAAAGCCACTTAAAGGCAAAGTGGATACGAATAAAAGTTGCTTGATAGTGTAAAATTTTCAAGAAGCAAAGAAAAGCTGCAAGAAGTAATAGGGAGCTATGGATAACTCAAAATCTATTGAAGAAGGAGAAATGTCGCAGAACAAAGAAAAGATCCAAAATACAATGGAAAAGTTCCAAGAAGCCGCGGATCAAGAAAATATGAACTAGAGATGAATCAAGGATAATCAGATAGAGTTTAAATTGAAAGAAGTAAAATTTTGCATGTAAATCAATGGTGTTTGATTGTCTAAAGATTGTCTGCCGCATGTATAACCGTAACTCCAAATTGAGTAATGAAATTTATTGTTCCATCTCGCCAACATTTAATGTTATTTGGCTTAATGAAGCCCAGTTGCGTTTTCAAAGTAGACTCCTGATTTCAAGGAGAAATAAAATATTGGAGAAGAAAGGAGCTTTATCATTCCAGATCATGAGAAAATACTAAAAATATAAGAAATCATTTTTAGAGTCACCATAAATAATTTCTGGTAGATACATAGAATAAGGTGTAATCAAGTCAAGTTTATAAAAGAAAAATTTGGAGATAGCAACATGCATTCAATGTACCATATTTTCAGTGCGATAAGGAAGAAGAGATTACATGACACGAAAAGAAAGTGTGAATGGGTCAATTGGCTATATAGAGGAAATTTGATGCCATTTATAGGGGTTGCTCAAGGATGAAATAATAAAATATAGTTGAAGGAGTGATAGAAGGAAGGGATGCTCGATAGAGAAAATGATGCATTTGAGTTGAAGAAGAAACCAAAGAGAAAGGCGGAAGGAGTAATGCAAATATGAGAGCAGAGTCTGAAAGTTTGATCAGATGCATTACAGATTGATAGATGCAGCAAGAGAACTTTCATGAGCTGAAGAGATGAAGAAATGAAGATCTAAAAAGAGAGAGAAGTGCAATCGAGCCAAAGAAAGAAGAGATAGCTGCATGATGCAGATTTGCTAAAGAGAAGAGCAAGGAAAAACTAAGGAAAACGTCATTATAGAGAAGAAGAAAGAAGATGCTACGAATAATAAGGATCCAATGCAGAGAGAAAGAAAAGAGTTATGTGTAGAAGGAGACATAACTATCAAATGAAGAACTAATGAGAAGAGAAAAGATGTAAGTATGATAAGTTGAATGTGAAGAGAGGAGAGACCAGAAAGAGGTAAAGAAAAGTATTGCATATCTAACTTTGCAGAGTGATTGTAAAAGATTGAAAAATCAAAGTGATCATAATCTGTTGTATGTGCAACATGGGATCTAGATGATCAAAATGTATGTAAAACAAGTATAAGTTATATCTTAGCATTTCCAGGGGGTCATGACCTCTTTGTGGGTTGGTAAAAGATTAGTTGTAGCTGATTAAATTAGGGGTTGGTGCCTTGCTAAACAAATCCACCGTGACACATTATATTCACTTGAGTCCTTTTTTTGTGCGTGATATCGAAAAAGGTGTAAGGGGGAGCTCCTTATGGGGTTAGAGCCTCACTAAACAAATCTCGTAAGATGTGTTATATTCTTATGAGTCCTTGCTTTGTGTAATATAAGAAATGGTTTCAGTGGGTTTTTTTCTTGAAAGGGTTTCCCACATTATATTTGGTATCATAATCTAAATGTGTGTGTATTATTTTCATTCTTATAGTCTCATGATTAATATTTCATGCTTACAACAATTAATGATAGTTAACAACAATAGATACATGAAGAAAAACAAAATTGATTATAAGATTTAATCAAAGACTCGATTCAAACCTCCCTTCTTAGTGCATGAAATATCTAACACCTACCTCAATACCAATCTCAACCTGGATTGAAATAAATTATTAATAAGGTTTTTTAAGTTTGTTTCAATGTGTAGGGATGATTGAATACAATGCTTGATGAGTTTAGTGTGACTTGACGGAAGATAATTTCCCATGGAGGCCTAAAAATACCAATTTGAGCTAATCAAACACCTTCAGGAGAGTTCAAGAAATATATTAAGCATCTCAAGGTGATGTCGATAATCTTGGAAGTGTTGGAGGAAATTTACAAATATGAAAATCTGTAAGTTTGATAAGTTTAATGTGAAGAGAGGAGAGACCAAAAGAGGTAAAGAAAAGTATTGCATATCTAACTTTGCAGAGTGATTATAAAAGATTGAAAAATAAAAGTGATCATAATCTATTGTATGTGCAACATGGGATCTAGATGATCAAAATGTATGTAAAACAAATCTAAGTTATATCTTATCATTTCTAGGGGGTTACAACCTCTTTGCGGGTTGGTACCTGCAGAAGATCAGTTGTAGTTGATTAAATCAAGGGTTGGTGCTCCTTATGAGGTTGGTGCCTTGCTAAATAAATCTACTCGTGACATGTTATATTCACTTGAGCCCTTTTTGTGTGTGATATCGTAAAAGGTGTAAGGGGTTGGAGCTCCTTATGGGGTTGAAGCCTCACTAAACAAATATTATAAGATGTGCTATATTCTTATGAGTCCTTGCTTTGTGTAATATAAGAAATGGTTTCAGTGGGTTTTTTCCTGAAAGGGTTTCTCACATTATATTTGGTATCCTAATCTGAATGTGTGTGTATTCTTTTCATTCTTATAGTCTCATGATTAATATTTCATGCTTACAACAATTAATGATAGTTAGCAACAATATATACATGAAGGAAAAACAAAATGGATTATAAGATTTAATTAGCACTGATTCAACCCCCCTTCTTAGTGCATGAAATATTTAACACCTACCTCAAGTACCAATCTCAACCTTGTATTAAAATAAATTATTAATAAAGTTTTTAAGTTTGTTTCAATGTGTAGGGATGATTGAATACGATGCTTGATGAGTTTAGTGTGACTTGATGGAAGATAATTTCCCACGGAGGCCTAAAAAGACCAATTTGAGCTAATCAAACACCTTCAGGAGAGTTCAAGAAATATATTAAGCATCTATAGGTGATGTCGGATAATCTTGGAAGTGTTGGAGGAAATTTACAAATATTTAGGAATATTTTTTAGGGCTTACGGTTTATGTTTTAGGACTTAGGGTTTAGGGTTTAGGGCTCATGGTTTAGGGTTTAGGGTTTAGGGTTTAGGGATCGGGATTTCGGGCTCAATTTTTAGGGTTTACGCTTTAGGCCGGTAAAAATAGGGTTTAGGATTTAGGGCTCAGGGCTCAGGGTTTAGGACCCAAGGTTTAGAGTTAAAGGTTTAGGGTTTATGGTTGAGGGTTCAAGGTTTAAGGTTTAGGGTGTATAATTTAGGGTTGAGGGTTGAGGATTTACATTTTAGGGCTCATGGTTTAGGGTTTAAAGTTTAGGCCTCAAGGTTTAGGGTTTAGGGTTTAAGGTTTAGGGTTTATGGCTAAAGGTTTAGGTTTTAGGGTTTAGGGCTCAGGGTTTAAGGTTTAGGGTTAATGGTTTAGGATTCAGGGTTTAGGGATTAGGGTTTAAGGTTTAAGGGTCATGGTTTAAGGTTTAGGACACATGGTGTAGGGTTTATGGATCAGGGGTTTAGGGTTTAGGGTTTAGGGTTAGGGCTCAAGGCTCGGCATTTAGGTTTTACAACTTAGGGTTTAAGGTTTAGGGTTGAGGGTTTAGTGTTTAGGGTTTATGGTTTAGATTTTGGGGATTAGGGTTTAAAGTTTAAGGGTTAGGGTTTAGTGCACATTATTTAGGGTTTAGGTTTTAAGGCTCATAGTTTAGGGTATAAGGTTTAGGGTTTAAGGTATAGGGGTTAGGGTTTAGGGATCATGGTTTAGGGTTAATGGATTAAAGTTTAAGTTTTAAGGTTTAGGTTTAATATTTTATGGTTTATGATTTAGGGTCTAGGTTTTAGGGTTTAGGGTTTATGGATTAGGATTTAGGTTTTAGGGTTTAGATTTTAAGGCTCGGGTTTAGGACAAGGCTCGGGGTTTAGGGTTTATGGCTCGGGGTTTAGGGTTTATGGTTAGGGTTGAGGTTTAAGGCTCAAGGTTTAGGGTTTAGGGTTTAGCGTTTAGGGTTGAGTGTTTAGGTTTGAGGGTTCATGGTTTAGGAATCGGGGTTTAGGGCTTATGTTTTGGGTTTATGGTTTAGGGATTAGGGATTAGGGTTTAGGGTTTAAGGTTTAGGGTTGAGGTTTGAGGGTTTATGGTTTAGGGATTATGGTTTAAGGTTTAAGGGTCAGGGTTTATGATTTAGGAACATGGTTTAGGGTTTAGGTTTTAGGTTTTAGGGTTTAGGTTTTAAGGCTTAGGGTTTAGGGTTTAGGGGTTAGGGTTAGGGTTTAGGGCTTAGGGTTTAGGCTTACCCATTCACTCACTATAATGTTTTGTGTCTTACCCATTCTTATTAGTATTGATAAAGAGTATTCAACTAAAAAGGGTTCATCTACTTCATAGGAAGAACATTCAAAGAGAGTCATCACAATTTGATGCCTTTCATCTGCTGATATTTTGAAGGAGGGAAATTCCAGATATCTAAGAAAAATTTGGTATAAATAAATGTTACCCAATACAGTTATCTAAATTTTTCTATAATTTGTGAAATATTTAGAGCTCCAAGAGTGTTATAAATTGAGAATAAAAATTCTAGTGGTGTTTCAAGGTCTGACGGATTAGGATACCAAGCAAATTTGATCATTTTGGATACTATTTTGAATAATTATTTTAGTTACAAGATGTCGAGAATGAAGGTTTCATTTGAAGAAGAGAGAGGATTTTGAGGTTCAATTTCATTTTCCAATATGCATTACTCCAATGTATGAAAATGTTTCTTTAGACGCAAACAACATTCAGATTTAGACACCGATATATGTTCAAATTTAATTAAATACATTATTTCCTTGGCCAATTACAATGATACCAAATAATCACCTTAAGCGTTCTTGATAGCCTTTGAATATTTTCTCTTCAATAAAATACAAGGATCATTTTTATAGTTTGGACTCCAATCCTGAACATCTATGTGGCAATGACCATATTTGTCATGAAAAATGTGAAGTTTTGGAGTATACGTAATCCTTACCGATTTAGTGAGACAAACCATGAACTTTCAAGGAAGAAGAGGTTCTTGTGAATATGAACATATATAAAAGTGAATCATGAATGTGAATATGAGCATTCCAATGGGTCATCCTGCTTGCATAATACCATATATGGAAATATGAAATTTGTTTCGAGTGTGAAGAAATTTGCATTCCGAATGCAAGTATATGTGAGGAGAAATTTTTTTGGCAGAGATGTGTAATATGCATTACAAGGCACAAGGTAGATGCCATATCCATTTAGTTACTTGTCCCACCTCTCATAAACAAGGTGATTCAATTGAGAGAGTGGATTTCACAATGATTCAATGCAATTAGAGTTCAAGAAGATGGATCTCACCCTCAAACATTCCTTCAAATCTCATTCAGGGATCAATCCTTCCATATAAAGGAGGAAACCTATTTCCATGAGGAGTAATCGAGTGAATATGTGTCCAGATACTAAAATCATGTTTCCACTCATGTGATATCTTTGTCAGGGAAGTGAATTGTGAAGTTAAAAAGGGTGTCATCATGTTCAAAGGTGAAATGGGAAGCTCATAGAGTAATTTGAGGATCATCATATCTTGACTCTGTCTATCATGTTTAAACCTCTTTAAGGAACAAGCCAAGATGAGATAGTCAAGCTACCAAGGCATTCATGACCATCATGTGTGAAGGATCAAGGCATCATCTATCTCCATGAGAGGCATATGAGAAAAGAGGTGTATGAGTATCCTGAAGTTCATTCCATCCGAGGAGAATTATAGAGCCAGGAGGGGTAAGAGGATGATATTCATATAGAGCACCATGTATGTAAGAATGAGAAATCATCTGAGTTTCACTTGATCTATCACTCACTTGGTAGTGTTCTTAAACACTCATTTGAACCTTGTAGTGTGATCACACTTCAAAGGAGGAAGGACATTACAACCACCTCATTTTAGTCTAACAGGTGGCCACATGACAAGAATCTCATTCAATGATAAATCCTTCCATCTACATGGTGAATACCTATTTCAGTAAGTGATAGATAATCAAAAAAGGTTTGAGCATCATGGATTTGATTTGTGGTCACTAGGGTTAATTGTGGAGGCCTTGAAAATTAATAGAGTTTAGGGATTTAGGCTTAAGGATCTAGGTTTAGGGTTTAGGGTTCAAGTTTAGGGGTTTATTGGTTTATAGTTTAGGGCTTACGATTTAGGATTTAGGGTTTAGGGTTCATTTAAACAATTGATTGGGATTATATAAAAAATGTGAGAGTAGGTGTTGAGCGAGACAAGAGTATGATACTAAGGAGAAGGCACATAGAAGATTCATGCACAAGAGTAAAGCATAGTCAAAGGCGTGGAAGGATAGGGAAGGACATGCACATAAAAGACAATTGCAGATTTGAGACTTAGCCTTTTTCCCATGTACGATCTATTTTTAGAGATAGCATGTAGATCACACAATCTAGATAAGGACTTGCGTGACACACATGGGATATTCTTAGAAGAGTGGCTAATAAGCGCTTTTCATGGGTTCAAGTTAATAGAATTATTGATGCCACCAACCGAAGATATCTATTATTAGCACACTTGCATGTGTGTCTATTATTGTAAAGTCACGTGGCTATTTTAAGCATGCGACCTATTTTGGGAATTATGCAAGCGGTGAAGGGAAAGTACCCACCCTTATAAATATGTAGTGATCTGTGTAGTATAGGAGGACTGGATATGAATTATTGTGAAGTTATGTTGTCGATCTGATGCGCACATGAGCTTATGGTATTACTATTGTAAGAAGCTTTTGTGTATTTACTATGTTTAATATAATGGAGTGTATTGGCTGAATCAAGGTGTTAATCATGAGTATAACTTGGTTCTTGCATGGTTGAATTCATTATGGTTATTATTTAAATCTATTACCCTTAGATCTAGATCTAGAATATGCTCTGTAGAATGTTATGTTATTTATGGATCTGAATGCATTAAGTCTTCATCATGCTAACATCTTGCACAAGCAACCCTAAAGAGGGGCTTGGTACCTTTACGTGCTTTGGGTGAGTGCTCAGACTAGACTGAGTGATGTGCCAAAGACGCCTAGGTTATTTCTAGCAAATTCTAGGCTAAATCATTAGTTCCGTTGTCGGGACCTCTTTTCAGCTTATTTTCAAGACGGTTCATAATGAAGACATACTAGTTGACCTTAACAATTGTTGAGGATTGGATACATGATCTAGAAGAAGATTATGCATGGAGGTTGAGCCCTAGATATGAGTTTAACACATGTGCATGGGTGGAACAAAATTTGTATGACAATTTATATGAGAGATTCTTTGCTATTTTTCTGGTAGAAATATATGAGTGGCTAGTTGCTTATGCGTATAAAAGGGATTGGAGGTATCACACACTTGTTTGGATGCGGGAATAATTCCAGTGCCCTCTATGATGCTGATCCAATTTGGACACGTGCTATGGATACCTAGTTTTGTGGTGTTCTAAATAGTTATATTCTAGAGTACTTAATTTTCACTTATTCTTGCCCAGAGGTAGTAGAATTCCATTTTTAATGATATCCCAGGAAATTTATTTGCAAGACATTCCACTAGCAATCAAAATCTTAATGGTGACCCTAAACTTGGAAAAAAAAATGACAGTTAACTAAACCCCACCACGTGTGGGGGAAGGAGCAGTTTGGTGAAATATGGCATACCTAGTGGTAGAAAGATAGAGAGAAGAAAGAAAACTTAAGTATAATGAGGCACATGAGAGAGAGATAGAGAAGCAACGTGATGTTACTGAGAGCAAATGGCATTGAGGAGAGAGATGGCTCACAAAGGGTTTAGATCTCACACAGAAGGCGTGGAGCCGAGCATCAAGAAATCCCCCATTTGGGAAATCCCGACAGGAACTCCCTTGGCCTCATGTGGAAGCATGCCAATAGAGATAACCTAGGTCGCTAGCGCACATCTGAATCTACCTAAGAACCTATCCCTCAGTGCTTGGTTTTCTAGTGTCTAGTACAAAAATAGTTAGAAAACTAATTTAGGCAAGGGAGAGCAGGATTAGGTCACATAGCAAGTACATCGATGATAGGGAAAACATATTTGTTGTTGTTTGGAGGTACCTTTTCAGGTGCATCATCCACACAAAATTTGAGCACGTAGAATTTTGGGCTCACTTCTAGGAGTGGTAACACTTCATAGACTATAGGGGTTTAGTTCAATACTACTATTGGGACACATGGAAGTACATCCACCGGTCCATTTCCGGCTACAGTTGATGATCGGAAGGTATAGGTGGTTCTAGTTCTAGTGGATATGGTGGTTCTAGAGGCAAAGGAAACACATGAGGTTCTAGATTAGGTGGGCAAGATCTGCACCATCCCCATAATATTTACATGTAGATTTCTCCTCGTCTTCTAGAATATAGGGACATAAAAGATATTGCTAAACACGTGCACATGTGTGAAATACTGTGACACGCAAAAGGGATCATAGCTTTTGAGCATAGGGAAAGTCAATTTACGACTACGTTACAAGGATGTGCATACAACTGGTACAGAAAGTTTGACCCTTATCGAGACTTGTATAGATGATGCAGCATTAAAAGATGTTTTCCTTAAAAAAATTCACATCCCCGAGTTCGAGCGAGGAAAGAGTATAAGTGCGCTCAAGGATATTAAGTAAAGCATTACCGAGAGTGTCGGGAGTATGATGCCCATTTCAAAACACTTTTATCTAAACTTTCTTAAGATATTCATACAAGCCAACATGAATTACACCTTTTAGAAGGGTGCTATAACATAAGACATACACTTATCCATGTGAAGCACTTAAAGCAGCTTTACATGTTGAGGCAGTCAGAAGTATAGACACTAGGGTCAACCCATTATTGGAAGCACATGTTACAACTTTGGCAAAGTAGTTGGAGAAACTATCGGTGAATTCAATACATGAGACACGTATGGGGATTTGGTGTACATGTTGTGAATTGGAAGGGCACACCAAGGATAGTTTTCCTTGTAGATCCATGCATTCATTATTACTAGACTATGAGATATGTCATTTAAACCATGATGCTAGCCACTACCCATTATTACAACACACAATAAGGAAGAATGTTCCTCGCTATTGTAATATTTTTGGTCCAAGACTCATGATGCGAGAACTCAGATTGATTGGTCAGATCCATGATGCTATAGATATTAGTGTGCGATAGACATGAGTCTCAGATAACTCTAAAGGAAAGAATGAGCATCGGATCAAGATCACAATCAAGCGTGCTATGATTGGAATGAAAGGCATTTTAAAGGAGGTTATGGTAGAGGTTGAGGATATCATGGTTGATTCGAGGCCGAGGTCAGTGGTGGTGGACAAGGCAAGTTTCCTCACGAACATGTTATACATGCGGATCTTCCGACAAATATAGGTATGAATGTCCTCGAGAATATTAATTTTTCCTTCCTGTGGTAAGAATCATAGCTATGAGGAATTCTCGAATTATATGCACATATTAGTAAGTAGCATAAATAAGAAAACAAAGGTGCATGGATGGTTAGGATATAACGCGCTATGGAAAATTAGTGGATGCCCAAGTTGGAACTAGAATCCGAGGTATTTCTTGTAAAGATCACTACCCACGCTAAAGTGGCACACACCAAAGAAGCGTTGTAGAAGAAGAATACCATCACTAAGGAGGAGGTTCTACATGCAGGGTACCCAGATCATGTCCATCAGAAGGAGGTCTATCAGGAAACCATGGAGGTACTCGAAATCTTCGTGGTGAAATATAATATTTAAAGGAGCAATAATGGAAGATGGAACAAAATAAAATAGCAGAGACGATCCAATCTGATATTGATGATTTGAAGGAAGTTTCTAAAATGTTGTGCCAAGAGAATATCATTCAATTGTTAGGTAATTGACTAAAGGGAATCACTCCATGTGCAAGTATTGAGACTGGAAGGAAAATCTTGCATGCAGATCTTCCCCCATAACTTAGACTACGACAAGGAAATCACTTTGAATGCTATTATGGATGGATGGATTTTGAGTAATATATTAATTGATACAGGTGTGAAAGTCAATGTTATTACTTTAGATGCATGGGTATAGATGGGGAGACCTCCATTGTAGCCATATTTGAATGTATTGTTCATGGCTAACCGAACTAAGGCCACTCCCATCAAAGTTTTAAAAGATGCATCCATTACCATACATGGAGCCAAGTTCACTAGGGATTTTGAGGTTTTAGCACTTGTAGAGGAAGATAGCTTCCCATATCTACTTGGGTACCCTTGGTGCTATGTAAATAATGTTGATCTACGGTTCAACAAGGGATATATCAGTTTTGAAAATAAGGAGGAAAGATTTATTATCCCATTAACAGATGGAAAATATATGCCTTATGTTGAACCTTTAAGTGAAGAAGACTTGAACCAGATCTATGTGTGCACCATTCGAGACCTAGAGGTCCTTGAGCCATCTAAGGAAGGGATTCTCTAGTGGGAAGATGCATAGTCAGCAAGTATACCACAAGTATTGCTTTTGATAATTGGGCTCATGGTACTTATGAGTTGGTAGGGCATGAAGTAAGAAGGAAATTTACGTAGAATAGTAGACCTCATTGTATCAGGAGAATAGGTAATAACTTGGTACCTTGATACACTGGAGAAAAAAACCCTACAATATTTCTATGTACCATGGAGGAACAATGGATAGACCAGTTGGAGAGATGAAATATGCTAGCATATATCTTGTGTGGGACAACAACGCACTGGTGGGTGGTTCACAAATATAATCTTGTAGGATGGAATGAAATAAGGATAGCTCTTTCTACTTAGTTTTCCAGGAGAAATGCATCTACTCAAATCTACACTTATCATGGTAATCAACCTATTCAACACCATGTTCAAAGAATGTGAGAGAATCTAGATAGAGGGGTAGGAAGCTTTACCACCTTCACTTTGGGTGCACAAATTTTATTCCACTTTACAAGGTTGTGCGCGTGCTTGGTATGTATATTTGGAACTCCATAGACAGACTAGAAATTGGCAGGATTTGATTGTAGGAATGATCTAGACATTTGAATATTTCTCTACTGAACCTCAAGTAGAAGAGGAATTAAGGTTTATAAAGTTCTTAACTATGGGAGATAGTGCTAAGGCGGAAGAAATCATTCAAGAGTTATTTGATGGAAATTATTTAGGATAAAGTTTTTTGAAGAAACAGAGACAGATGCCACACTACTTAGGCACGCTTGCTTTGAGAAAGAAAAAGGAAAGATGGTCTACTTAGTGGATGATGAAGAAGTAGAAAATTTGGATGTAGACCATTCAATAGGTAGGCATGAGGTTTTGGATAGTGTAGATAAGACCACGCATGCCTATCATGAACCTATGAAAACAAAGAAAGTGAATATTGGATCAGATGTTGAGCCTAAGGAGGCCATAATTGGGGATTATTGGTTTGAATCTGAAGTGGCCAAAATCATTGAGTTACTATGAGATTATTAGGACTTATTTCCTAGGGGATACCATGAACTCAAAGGCGTGCATGAATCATTAGGATAAATGAAGATAAAGCTTAAGGAAGGTGCATGACCAGCAGAAGAGACCCTATAGAATGAACCCCAACTTTCACGAAAAGGTCAAAAAAGAAATTGACAAAATGTTGAAGTCTGGAATCATCAAGCCCCTGGACAAGTTAGAATGGGTTAGCCCAATGGTGATCAGTATAAAGAAAGATGGTCGATTAGGATCTGTGTGGACTATAAGGAGCTGAATTCTGCATGTGTGACTGATCCCTTTCCTACACCATTCATCGAGGAAATATTAGAAGGTGTTGCAGGGCACGAGATCTATTCCTTTACAGATGGATTCTTTGGGTATCATCAGGTTAGGATTGCATAGGAGGATTAGGAAAAGACTACTTTTACTACTGAATGGGGAAGTTTTTCCTATACTGTGATGCCTTTTGGTCTGAAAAATGCACCTATTGTATTTTTGCGCATAGTTTTCCAAGCGTTCAAGGATTTTATTCACAAGTTATTATAGGTTTATTTAGATGACCGGATAGTGTATGGAATTGTTAAGGATCATTGTGACAATTTACGCTTAATGTTTGAAATATGTCACAAGTTAAGAATCTCTTTGAACATCAAGAAATGTATATTTGCTACACCATTTGATACACTTTTAGGGCACATCATCTACAAGGAGGGTTTGTTGGTTGATCTAGCTAAGGTTGTAGTTATTATTGGATTAGAAGAGCCTACCAGTAAAAGTGAGGTGCATGGATACTTGGGTCACACTGGGTATTATAGAAAATTTATAAAAGGGTATGCTAAGCTTGCCGCACCCTTGGAGGAGTTACTAAAAGGAAAAGGGAAATTCTAATAGGGGAACTGAGCAAAGGCACATTCAAGACATTGAAGGAGAAATTTACTACAATTCCTATTCTGCACTTTCCTCGTGGGACCAACCATTTCATGTACATTTGGATGAATTTGACATGGCCATTGGCACGATGTTGGCTCAGCCTGGAGAAGGTATTATAGATCATCCTATTTGTTTTTCTAGTAGAAAGTTGACTCCTCTTGAGAAAAATTATACAACTACTGAGTGCAAAGCTTTGTCAATAATCTATGCGCTACATAAATTCAAATAGAACCAGCTAGCAATACCATTTGTATTCTATACTTGACCACATGGCATTGACGTTTTGGTAAAAATACCATTTTTAGGGGTGCATATGTTGATGGGTAATCTTATTCCAAGAGTTTGATTTTACAACTTGTGGTAGAACTAGGGAAAAGTAATTCTAGACTAGACCATTTATCTAGAATACGCTTAGGAGAAGACACATAGGCAATTGAAGATATCATGACCTATACAATTATACAATTTACAATGCAGACCATCATAATTAGAATACATTTTGTCTTTTTACGTATAGGTGTGGAGCTAGAAGGAATGAAATCCCTAAGGAAGAAACAACTTTCCATTTGCAGCACCGTTTATGTTGATTAAAAGTGATCCATAGGGATCCGAAATAACTCTACTTCATCAGAAATAGTCAACACAAAGAAGGAAAACAATGAAACAGAGGTTCTGTCTTTTAAGTAATAGAACCACCGCCTACCAATAGTGGTGGTAGTCCCTAACCAACCACTGCCGCATAGTGGTGGTCCTGCCATTACGGATAGAAAACTAAAATCAAAACGAACAACCTCTGAATTTGAAAGGATGTTCGTTTCTCTTCTCCTTCATGACCTTTCCCATTCTCCAGTGCATGGGAGGACATGAGAAAGGCTATATAAATACATTATTATAGAAGTGTAGAGGATCATCGAAGCATGGGAGCAAGTGAGCAAGAAGTCTTGGTGCTAGAAATTGTAATTTTGTAGAAGAAAGGAGTGTTGGACAAACCCAAAAACCTGAAACGAAGTGTTGAGATATTATCTACTTCTCTTTCTTACTTATTGTAAATTATGTACTGTTGATTTGAATTGGCCAATAAAAGTGGAAAGAAGGAGCAATTTACCTTCTCGACTGGTTTTTCTTCCATTGGAGGTTTTCCAAGATAAAATTGCTGGTGTTATGAGCTTATATTCTTTCCCTTACTATAATTATTGATTTTAAGCACAATAGTAATTCATTCACTAGCTATCTCTTTTATTTTCTAATAGGAAGTAAACAACAACAATTAATTTGTGATTTGTGAATAATTCCAAAGTTGAAGAGTTTACGGATCAATTTGGTATCGAGCTAACAAATATCCAAGACTATGGTATTTCATTCTTAAATTTTTATGACAATGACAAGATCTAAAGGTGAAGAAGCTTTACCTTGCGATCTGGAGATATATACAAAGAAGTGGAAACAGAGAATTCAGGGAGAAATGGAGGAAGAGAACTTTATCCATAAAATAGAGATGCTTTAGAGACCATGATGGATAGGATGTTTAGAAGGCAAGAGGAACTTGCAAATTTATAGAAGGTAGCTTCCATCAAGAAAGACTCCATGGACCGGTGGTTTGAGGCTTAGTCGAAAAGTTTGAAATAGGAAAGAGTCACCATGAGGAAGATTATGGGGAAGAGCATGAAGAAGAGACTTCTAATGCAAGAGAAAAGGTAAAATCTGAACATACTCCTTTTAAAGTTGAGACTAAAGTTGAAATCAAAAGCTTTGAAGGACAAGTAGATGTAAAATTACTGGATAAATGGTTGAAATAGTTAGAAGTCTATTTTAGCGTCCATAATGTCACTGAGGCACAAAGGATCACCTTTGCACATCTCAAAATGGAGGGACATGCTCTAGTTTGGTGGGAAACTCATTTAACTACTTGTGAAAAGAAGAAACATCCTATTGTGAAATCTTGGTAAGAATTTAAGGAATTACTTAGAGCTAACTTCTATCCTATTGGCCATAAAATTGACCAAATGATTAAATGGTAGTATTTTAGACAAGGCAAGTGGTCAAAGTGTGTAGGACTATACTACGAGTTTCGAGGCAAGCCATGTTGCTGAACATGGATTTGGAGGATGAGGATATTTTGACCAAATACTTGGGAGGACTTCACACTCACCTTCGAAGAAAATTCATCTCCACAAAGCCCAAGGATCTCAATGAAGCATGTGTACAGGCATACTACATAGATGATGAGAAAAAGTAAGGAGAAGTAGAGCCGAGGGTAAAGTAGTCAACAAATCAGCAGAAAAAGGATTATGGGAAAACAAGTAACAAGAGTAAGTGGAAAGGGAAAGGTAAACAAGTTGCCACTACTTTAAATACTTGTAAAGATCCCAAGAATTTTTGCAAGAATTGTGATATCAATGGTCATACTGATGCTACATGTTGGAAGTTACATCCAAAGAACCGAACCAAGGACTCCAAGAAGTCCATGATAGCTGTAAAGACAGAAGGGGAGGTGGAAATCAAAGATGACTCTGATGTAGATGAAAGGCTTGGATGCATGGCCACCAACATGGACAATGAAGAGGAGATGAGTAGACTATTCCAGATCAAAATCTAGATCAAGAGGACTAAGGTAAATGCTTTGGTTGATACCGGTTCTCAATCTAACTTGATTTCTAAGGCATTGTAAAGAATTTTGCTATGAGACTTATGAGCACCCACACCCATATCCTTTGGGTTGGGTGAAGAAGGGTGTTGAAATTCGGAGTAACAAGAAGATGTAAGGTCAAGTTTGGGATAAATTCCCAATATATAGATGTTTTTGAAGCTGGCGTTATTCCATTTGATGCTTTTGATGTGGTATTCGAGAGTCCTTACTTGTATGTTAGGGATGTTATCTTTATGAGAAGGGAAAACTGGTACAAATGGGTCAAGGATGGGATCAACTACAACATCCGGGCACACCAACGTAAGACACGGGTTACTATGGTAAGTGCTAACCAAGCAAAATGACTTATTCAATCAAATCATAATTAGTTTTGTTTACTTTTGTTAAAGGATAAAAAAGATGGGGTAGAAGTTTCAGATATTTCTAACCAAGGAAAACAAGATTTGGATAGTATTATTCAGTCCTTTCAAGAAGTATTTCAGGCTCCTAGTGGATTACCACCAAAACGGGAAGTAGAGCATGAGATTCAGCTATTGCCAGAGTCACCTCTACCGAACATCGGGTTGTATAGGCAATCCTTGCTTGGAGAGTACTGAGGTAAAGAAACAACTCCAAGAACTAATAGACCAAGGGGTGTTACGTCCGAGCACCTCACCATGTGGTTTGCCTATTGTGATGGTGCCAAAGAAGGATGGTTCTTGGAGAATGTGCATCGACTACTGCTTTGAACAATATCACCATAAAGAACTAATATCCACTTCCCCATATAGATGATCTCTTGGACCAGCTTCAACATGCCAAATTTTTCATGAAGTTGGATCTCAAGTCAAGTTATCACCAAGTCAGGATGAAGGAGGAGGATATATGGAAGATTGCCTTCAAAACAAAACAGGGTTTGTATGAATGGTTAGTACTTCCTTTTGGATTATGCAATGCACCCGCTACATTTATGAGATTGATGAATGATGTATTGTGGGATTTCATATATTCATGTGTCATTATATACCTAGATGATATCTTGATTTTTAGTGCCACATGGGAAGAACATCTAACGCATTTGCAGTAATTCTTGCAAGTTCTCAAGGAGAAACAACTTCTTTGTAATATGAAGAAATGTGAATTTTCCAAACAGTCACTTGTCTATCTTGGGTACGTGGTTGAGGAGGAGAGCTATGAGTGGATCCAAAGAAGGTGGAAGCCATCACAAATTAGCAACACCAATAGGATCCACATAGACTAGAAGATTTGTGGGAGTAGTACAGTACATGCGGAAGTTCATTCTAGGTTTCTTGGTAATTACAACACCTCTACACACAGTGGCCACAAAGAGTAATGGTTTTGACTAGGGTAAGGAACAAGATAAATCCTTTGAGTTATTGAAATACAAGATTAGTCATGCTCTAGTACTTGCTCTTCCTAGTTTGCAGCAACCTTTTGAAGTAGAGACAGATGCCAGTGATTATGTTATGGGCGCAGTGTTGCTTCAAGGAGGTAAACCCGTATGTTATCATTATGAAAACTTCACTTCAGTAGTTAAAGGATATTCAATATATGATAAAGAAATGTATGCACTAGTTCAGAAATTAAAAAATAGAAACATTATTTGTTGGGTAAAGAAACTATTGTGCACACTGACCACAAACCTCTCTAGTATTTGTAAGCACAGTCTAAATTGCAGTAGGCAAGGCACTACAAATGGATGGGGTTTCTTCAGTAGTTCCATCTAGTGATCAAATACAAGAAAGGTAGTAAAAATTTGGTGGTAGACATGTTGTCTAGGCCACCCACATAGGAAAATTTCTCCTGTTTGGCCACTATCTCTCAGATTGAGCCCTTCACAAAGGAAGCTTACAAAGAAGCATATGCCCAAGACAAAGACTTTGGGGTAACATTTTAGAATTTGCAGTCCCAAGGGGCTGAAAAGATGGGGATTGAAGACTATTATCTCAAGGACGAGGCTGCTCTACCGATGGGGGAAACTTTGTGTGCCTAAAGAAGAAATACTTCTATTGATGAGGGAAGCACATACCTCAAAAGTAGTGGGACATTTCGGTGTTGGTAAGACCCTATCCCACTTGCAAAGGTATGTATATTGGCCCAACATGCAAGAAGAAGTATCAAAATTTATTCGTGGATGTAAACTTTGTTGTACTAGCAAGTCTAAAACTAGGAAGGAAGGGTTGTATATGCATTTACCAAGACCTA
The DNA here is from genome assembly GCA_018340775.1 of Taxus wallichiana var. yunnanensis. Classification (NCBI taxonomy): domain Eukaryota; kingdom Viridiplantae; phylum Streptophyta; class Pinopsida; order Cupressales; family Taxaceae; genus Taxus; species Taxus wallichiana. Next base: position 470,810,243 of record CM031242.1, on the reverse strand, counting down.
CCCGTATATGGGGGACATTTCTATGGATTTTGTAGGAGGATTACCTATGTCTAAAAATGGCCATGACTATCTCTATGTTGTTGTGGATAGATTCAGGAAAATGTGTATTCTTATGGCATGTAAAAAGATAGTAAAAGCACATGAGGTAGCAAATCTTTTCTTTGCTAATGTATGGGTGCATTTTGGTTTGCCAAAGTCTATTGTCTCTGACAGGGATTCTAAGTTCTTGGGGAAGTTTTGGACTACTTTGTGGGACAAGATGGATACCAAGTTACAAAGGAGCACAAATTTCCATCCACAGATAGATGGACAAACAAAGGTGGTAAACAAGACTTTGGTATAGTTGATCAGAGGGTATAACAGTAAGTACCCAAGGACTTGGGATGAGTCCTTAGCCTACATTCAGCATTCCTATAACCGGGTAGTACACACATCCACTATGAAGTCACCATTTGAAGCATGCTTGGGATATCTACCTATAAATATGCTAGACATAGCAGTTGGATAGTAGGATGAGGAGGATACACGAGACATAGGTGTTACTAAAGCTAACAAGTTCATTGAGAGAATCTAAAAATCCATCTCAAGGTCAAAGAATAGCTAGAAAAATATCAAGCAAAGTACAAAGCTAGGCACGATCAACATAGGAGGGAACACAAGCTTCATGTTGGAGACAAAGTTTGGCTTTACTTGAGCAAGGAGAGACTACAAGGTCAAGCATGGAAGCTCAAGCCACTACAATATGGACCCTTCACCATATTGGAGCAGGTTGGGAAAATGCTTTTCAACTTGATTTACCATCATTCATGAGGATGTACTCTGTAGTAAATTGCGAGAACTTGCACCTATATGAGCCATCCATGCTAGATGAAGATGAAGAACTACAATTTCTACCTTCCATTGAGGATTATGTCTTGGAATCATGAGGCAAATTGGAGGAGGATGTAGTGCTACAACAAAAGGTCAGAGAGACTAGAAGAGGTCCACAGGAGTCTTGGCAGATTGGACTGAAAGGAAAGACACCAAGGCAGGCCAGTGGTACTCGAAGGAGCAAGTGAGGGAATTATTCCCTCATCTACTCCCCCACTAAGCTTTTGTGGGACCAAAAGCCTCCTAAGAAGGGGAGGTGTGATCCATAGGGATCTGAAATAACTCTACTTCATTAGAAATAATCAAAAAAAAGAAGGAAAAAATGGAACAGAGGTTCTGTCTTTTAAGTAACATGACAACCATCCCAGTATAGGGTGGTGGTTACAGAACCACTACCCAGCCAGGGTGGCATTCCCAAAATTGCCGGTCTACACATGGTGGTAGTCCTGGCCATTACGGATAGAAAACTAAAATCGAAATGAACAACCTCTGAATTTGAAAGGATGTTCATTTCTCTTCTCCTTCATGACCTTTCCCATTCTCCAGTGCATGGGAGGACATGAGAAAGGCTATAAATACATGATTTTAGAAGTGTAGAAGATCATCGAAGCATGGGAGCAAGTGAGCAAGAAGTCTTGGTGCTAGAAATTGTATTTTTGTAGAAGAAAGGAGTGTTGGACAGAGAAAGCAAGTAACTGAAAGGAAGTGTTGAGATATTATCTACTTCTCTTTCTTACTTATTGTAAATTTTGTACCTATTGATTTGAATTGGCCAATAAAAGTGGGAAGAAAGAGCAATTTCCCTTCTTAACTGGTTTTTCCTCCATTGGAGGTTTTCCAGATAAAATTGTTGGTGTTATGAGCTTATATTCTTTCCTTTACTACAATTGTTGATTCTAAGCACAATAGTAATTCATTCACTAGCTATCTCTGTTATTTTCTAATAGGAAGTAAAAAAATGATTAATTTGTGATTTGTGAATAATTCCAAAGTTAAAGAGTTTACAGATCAAGCGGTGACCTATACAAGTTAGGACCAGATGAAGTATTACACCAATGTGTACTAGAACATGAGCACATAGATATTATGGAAGAGGCTCATGGTGGTATTATAGGTGGGAACTATGTAGGTAATGCCACCGTGCGCAAGATTCTATTCACTGGATTATGGTGGGTGACCTTGTATAAAGATTGCAAGGCATATTGTAAGGCTTGTGATCACTGTCATCGCCGTACCTTGGAAAACCAAGACAAAGAGATGAAATGCCTTTAAGACCTAGTCCTAGTGCATAACCGTTTCAAAAATGGGATATAGATTTTTGGGTCCTATTTCACTAGCTACATGTCGACTAGATCGCATTATATCATCACTTGCATGATTATCCGACAAGGTGGGCAAAAGAAGCACCCGCGAGGATTGTACAGAGCTATAACATGCATGTTTATATGGGAAAATATTATTACAAGGTATGGATTCCTGTTGAGTTTAACAAGTGATAGGGGCACACATTTTTTGAATTAAACAATCATAATTCTATTAGATGAGTTCATGATTTCACACCATAAGACTACTCCATATCATCCTCAGGAAAATGGGACTACTGAGGCTTTCAACAAGAGTTTGAGCCGAGAAAATTGAAAAAAATATCCGATGTTAGAAGAAAATATTGGGATGATAAAGTTTCTACCATGATTTGGGTGTATAGAATGACCTATAAGTGGTTAAACAAGGCCACACCATTTCAATTGGTGTTTGGTGTAGAAGTAATTCTTCCTATGGAATTCATGTTACCTTCTTTGTGTATTGCACATGCTGGTGGTCCAGATGATGAAAAATCATTACATGAAGGAATTAAACTATTGATTAAAATGGATGAGTGATGAGAAATAGCATGCTTTGGTCGAAGTAAGAAAAATCTAGGTAAAAAGCATGGCATGATAGGCACATCAGGGATAAAAATATTGAGATAGGACAGATGGTGCTTCTTTATGATTCTAAGTTTCTACGCCATCTAGAAAAACTCAAAGTACATTGGTTAGGACCATATGTTATCACTTACATACTTGAAACATGAGCTTGTCAGTTAGAAGTGTTTGATGGAATACGATTACTGGTTACTTCAACGGGAGTAGGATGAAGCCCTACTATAAATAAGCCTTCTTGGTGTTTGTAATAAGGCAGTGTTTCCATTTAGGTTAGGTTTTCAATTATGTATTCCCTTAATTTATTTCCTTCTTCATTGCTATGCTTTGTCAATTTAGTTGGTGTTTTGTGAAATAAGTGTGTTTGTGCTTGGAAGCTAATTACCATTTGTAGTATTTTTATGCACAGAGGACTGCACATACCATTTGTGTGGGGTGGTTATTGAAAAATGGGTACACATAAAAGAAAAAACTCCTACAGGTGTTATTCAAGTTTAGAGAGTTGGTAGAAAGAAGATTTATTCCAAATAAGGACCATAGATGGAGATAAACAAAGGGACAATATAATGTGAGGCAAGTAGTCACCGTGGAAACTACCAGGAGAAGGCGCAATGGTGAGGTACTCAGGCACATGGAAGTGTGCTAAAGAGAAGTCTGTATCTAGAAGGTAGGAAGCACACTAAAATTTTATAGCTAAGGCGTGAAGATGTACGGCATGGAAATTGTGAAAATGATTAATTAATGAGATGATTATTGGTAGGTGGAGGAGACATAAATGCACAATTTTTTTGAAAATCTATGTAAGGATGGGATGTGAGTTCATTTTTACCATTGTAATCGCAAAAATTTGAATGAGCTAAGAGAAAATGAGTTGAGTGAATCATGTTGAGGTATAGAGAGTGTGAAACCAGACATGGAGAGTAGATTTGTGTGTAGGAGAAGCTTACATCCCCATTGGTGAAGGGTTTGAGCGAAGTAGAGCCTTGTGAAAGAGCTAGAGCATGTAGATTCAAGCTAGGGTTTGGAATTGCTCATTACAGAAAAAAGAAGGAAAATATTTGCACACTATAGAAGACAAAAATTTGTTATTTACAGATGGCACCAAAGAAAGCACCTATCGTAGGAGCCAAGGGAAAGAAGAAAGTAGAAGTAGAGGTTGAAATTGATCCTAGGAGTAATTTCTTAGAGATGCAATACCTATAAGGCATGATAGTGGGACAAGAATGGGATTATCATATCCATAAGTGCAAGATAAGTGATTATAACCACCACACATCGGATAATAAAAAGGAATTAGACGTGTTGTTGAGTACAAAGATAAACAAGCACACAACAGAGGACATGCCAGTGTATGATGATGCTGGAGAGAATTTTTTAAAGCATATTAGAGTCTACCAATTGTACGAGCTCCCGTATTTCATAAAATATGAACCTTTTTACCAATGGTTGATGAGTAGAGTACATGAAGACTTTTTCTATTTCATCGGCGAAGGGTAAGGATTACAGCCACATTGATTTCAACAATAATAGGATTAAAGGGCACAAGAGTAGATATGGATAGTGACTTGACAGATAAATCAGCAATCCTCGAGACACAAAAGTCATTAGGGTATACCAAGGATTTGTGCAAAATGGATATTGATAAATTAAAGAAGTACCCAATGGTACAGAAACTACACATCTAGTGACCAAATTGAATGATCAAGAGAGATGGTCACAAGTGAATAAAATGTGGCTACACATTACAAGGATAATGTCATAGGGAGTAATTTACAACATATCAGGCTACATTGCAGAGACTATCATCAAGGAAGCGTGCACAGTGATAAAATTAGTTTCAGTGCTATCCTATTGTCCCTTGTATTTATGGAGATCGGAGTGCCCGATGGGCCAAAGAAAAATATTTGGGAGTATCCCATGCAAAACAAGTCCCTTGTGGAAAGATTTGACAAGTAATTGTGTGAAGGGTCAATGAGTGGGCCATTCAAGTAGAGGGTAGAGATGTGGTATGATCGACTACATGTGGAATTTGAAAGGAGAGGAACATCCCAAGGAGTTACCTTTGGTGGTGGGAAAGGCAATGCAGTTCACGGTGTACCAGCACTTTTGCATCACACAATTTGCAATGAAGGATGGGACTTAGAGCCCTTGGTGCAAACTGTCATATGCCTTCATAGCGCACTACTTATAAACATTAGCCCATTGTTTTATTGATGCATGTCACCTAAATTTTGTTGTAAACAAGGTAGAATGTGACTACCGCATGATGAGGAAGACGTATGTATATCCAAGTCAGACTACCTATATTGAGAGGCTAATTTCAGACATGATAAGCATGAATCCTGTGAGTTTTGCGATTGGAGATAGTGGATCCATGCTTATATACCTTTAGCTTAAGCTTAAGTTGGAGGGTAATAAGTATGTAGAAAATGAGTTTGTGATCTCAGGGCCACCTAAGGGTAAGCATAAAATGGAGAATGTTCCAGCTCCAAAGTCCACAGAAATGGTAGAGGTAGATGATGAGGAGGAAGAACATGAGGACAATGGTGGCTTGGAGCATAGGGGACGGAGGAAACCCACAGATAGGGAAGAAGCTAAGTGCATAAGTACTCCACCCTAGGCACAAGAAGAAGGAGATGAAGAATTGGAAGTAGGAGCAGTCCTGAAGAACGCCACTTTAAGAGGGTGTTTAGATGAACAAGAACTCAAGGCACTACTCCATAGTCGGTACGAAGATCACCACGACTCTCTCCATAGAAGGAGATAGTTGAGAAGAGAAGGAGAAAATTGAAGCTAAATGAGGAGGTGGAGGATTCTAAAGAGAGCGCACCTAGATCTCCTATACAACCAAAGGATGTGGAAGAGCCTAAGGATGAAGAAATGAAGGTTGAAGGAGTAAAGAAGCCAGGAGAAATAGAGCAAGATACTGCTCAAGACATAGAGGATCTAACTCCAAACCTTGGTGCTCAAGTTCCTAAGGGGCCAAGATCAAAGAGGGAAAGTGGAGAGTATGTTGCGCCAATCATGGGCTATGAAGAGGACACAAGTAAAATTATTCGCATGCAATTCCAAAATATAGTGGGCCTTGAAGACTTGTATGGATGGGAGTTTATGGAACTTGACATGGAAACCATGTGCATGAGGAAAAAATTTTCATGGTCCATACAAAATCACATGGACATGCTTGATTTTGATGTGTGTGAAGATTCTTATGTGCTAAGAAGAATGAGGAAGGAACCACAAAATAGGAATGTAAACATCAAGCAAACTATTATGAATGATAAACAGGTGAGTAATTCCTTAGTGAAGGAATCTATAAAGGTGACACATAGGAATGTGGATAAATTTGCCACTATTAAAGCGCTAAGGGAAGATATCAAAGCCAAAGATGCAGAAATAACGTGTTTGAAAGGAGAGAAGGACATAGAGAAAAAGAAGAATAGGGTTCTCATTAGCATGGCGAGAGGAGATTGGTGATCATTTCTTGAAAGCAAGACCGCAATTACATTCCAAGGTACTTGAAAGGTTCCCTTTGGCTATGCACTATGTCCATACATTAGTCAATTTGGTGCTCAAGGATGGATCAATTTGCATGCCATCACCAAAGGACCCTAAGAAAGAGGAAAATAGAGAAAAGGATTCAGTAGTTTGAAATATTTCATCATACAAGGCATTGCTTCAAACCTTGTAGGAGGAGCTGAATAAAGCAAGCTAGGCATTGAATATTTTTGCAGCTCTAGAGGCAGTAATAAGAATCAAGACAATAGTAGAAGACAATGAAGTCCTAAAGGAAATGAAAGATGAGACATTGGGATGTGCGAAAGATTGGCACTAGTCTAGAAAAATCACGAGGCCCTTGTAGCAACACAGGAACCCCATAAGAAAAAATTAGATGAGATTGGAAAACGTATAACGTAGAAGATGGATCTGTTGGAAGGAAGAATGTCTTCTATGTCCAACATTGTTTTGGTGTTACAAAATGAGAAGGGAGAAATTGCCCAAGATGAGTTGGAATCTATTGCAGCAGGACATTCCAGAGAAGATAGAAGCCGTGCTAACCGAATGACATAATTTGGAAGCTGAGATAAAAGAATAATGTATGTAATTAATTATTCCGATTGATACAAAGGATGTCACGAGAATGAGAGTTCATTCTTTGTACATAAATTCTTGCATTTCTTTCCATTACTTATTCTTTATTATTTGAAGAGCAGCAGCCATCAGGGACAACAATGCAATTTAGTGTGGATTAATGTTGAGTGGACAAAAGTATGATACTAAGGAGAAGGCACATAGAAGATTCATGCACAAGAGTAAAGCATAGTCAAATGCACAAAAGGATAGGGAAGGAAACTCGCACAAAAGACAAGGATAGATTCAGGACTTAGCCATTTTCACATGTACGGTCTATTTTTGGAGATAGTGGGTAGAGAACACAAACTAGATAAATACTTACATGACACACATGGGCTATTATTGGAAGAGAAACTACAATGTGCTTTGCATGGGTTTGAGTTATTAATAGGATTACTACCAGTCAACCAAAAGAGATCTATTATTAACAAACTTGCATGTGTGTCTATTATTGTAAAGGTGCATGGCTATTTTCAGCATGCGACCTATTTTGGGAATTATACAAGTGGTGAAGGGAAATTCCCCACCCTTATAAACATGTAGTGATCTATGTAGTATAGGAGGACTAGATATGAATTATTGTGAATCTATGATACTAGATCTGATGTGGAAATGAGCTTATGGTATTACTATTATAAGAAGCTTCTATGTATCTACTGTGTTTTATATAATGGAGTGTATTGGTTGAATCAAGGTGTTAATTATGAGTATAACTGATTCTTGCATGGTTGAATTCATTATGGTTATTATTTAAATTTGTTACCCTTAGATATAGATCTAGAATATTCTCTCGTAGAATGTTATGTTATTTATGGATCTGAATCCATTAAGTCTTCATCATGTTAACATCTTGCACAAGCAACCCTAACGAGGGGCCCGATACCTTTGCATACTTCCAGTGAGCGCTCGGTCTAGGATGAGTAATGTGTCGCCGCGTTCTGAGTTACTTCTAGTAGATTCTAGGATGCATTAGTAAGATATGGGGGTTGGAAGTGTAATTTTTAGGTTGATTCTGCCATTTTTGCATATTTGAACCTATAGAGCTTATTGTAAATACTTCTAAAAATAAGATACTAATGAGAATGATTAACATTGGTTGTTATGAGTTGATGAATGCATGCAAATGTGTTTGACCTTTACATCACCTCATGATGTTTCAGATCCTTCATAGACCTCATGATGCCCATTCCCTTGATTATTTGAATCGATAAAAACTTACATATGTGTTTTGATTTATTATGTGTTATAAATAATTACATGAGTCCATTTATTCAATCAATTATTGCTACCTTTGGGAGTTGTGAGGTTTGTAAATTCTAATTTTGATAGATTTAACACTCCTAGAAATGTCAATAACCAATCCAAAAGGACCCAAAACCTAAAAAAGACTATATTATTTCACAAAACATATATCAATTGTATAACTTAAACCCTAAAAGCTTGAAGGTTGGATGTTGAATGCTGAAATTCAAAAAAATACCTATGTATTGACCAGATTATAATCTAAAAACTATCTTCTAAACCATGATAGATGGAGTTGTGAGACTAGTTCTATAAGGTGTAGAGTGAACCTAAATTCTTATATTTACTAAAATAAATTTAAAGTATAAGAAATAATACAATATAAATATTAATAAAAGAAAAATTTATACTTCAATTTAAACCATTTATTTTAGTAAATATATCGCTCACATAAGCACATATGCCACATATAAAACAAGAACACATTCGTGTTATAGCTCGAGTGTGTTATGGATCATATTTACCGAGACATAATGTGCTCACATTATAACGCAACCCTATATTTTCTCTGTCGTGTTTATAACGTGACCAATCCACAAAATGAGCGCATTATGGTCAAAATGGATTTGTGTCCACTTTTTGGCCCCCATTTCCATGCACCGACCATGTTCATTTTTCATTTTCATTGTAATAGTAATCAAAATCAAAATCATCTCAGTATTATCATAATTGACTAGCAAAGTGATAAATCAATTTATATGTGAAATGATTTTCTAGGTTTCCCTTATTGGGGATGGGATCCATGGTAGAAGAAGACTTTATAGAACTAAACTTAGGATTAATCCAATATGATCCTATACTTTTAGAGCTATACATATCACCATTATCATGATCATTAGTTGTATTTAGAGAATTCTACCCATGCATGGTAGGTGTCACCTTCTCGGTAACTAGAACATGAATAGGATCATTCACATTTTCTCTAGAATTAGTATCGTAACCAATATCATTATTCAAATAAGAATGTCCCAGCCATTCACATGCAAAAGTAAAGATATCTATAAAATCCATTATTATGTTACCCCCTAATTGGACTTGTGTATGCTCAATGTGCTTTCAAGCCATGTGTAATTTTTCATACATGATTGGTATTGTTTACATTTTTGGGTGCATAATAGTATGATGTAATGTTGTCACCGAGAGTGTGTCTAGAAGATGAATTATCTTTATATCTAATTTTGTTTCATGTAGTATGGAATTACGCTCATTCTTCATAGATGAACCATCTTTATAAACCCATATATATTTAGGGACTTGAAATAGGTATTTTTAGAATGTTGTGTATTAAAGGAAATGAATCCCTTACACTCAAGTTGTTGGATTCTTCATTTTAAAGTATAAAAATCATTGTCATGATGTCTCATAATACCACACCAACTTCAAAATGGTTAATCTTTAATTTTTCCATCCAATAGGGAGGGTAGTAATGAGTAGGTAACAACATGATTAATTGCTTATCAAGTAGCTCATATAAAATGTCGACTATTGAGCATTCTTATCAAATTAAATGGGTGGTTTCCAATGTGTTTTTATTAGTATTCGAGATTGATATTTTGGGAGAAATACATTTTTTCCTCTATGAAGTAATTTCACTTCAATTGTATAAGTGTTTTTATCATACATAATATTTCTAGTGCATTGCTTCTCAATAGACTTAGAACTAAATTGATCATGACACATACGAGACATTATGTACAGGGACATAAGAGGAATCCTTTAAATGTGCTATCTCATCCTTGAGATATTTGATCTCAATACTCATAGCTTGAAATTGGACTTGAAAACCATGGTGTAATTCTTGAATAGAATCTAGGATAGCCTTATGAAATATGTCATCATTACTAATAGAAGGGGCTGAAATATGTCTCAAAATTGAATCTACATGGGAAGGTGTCATATCAACAGGGAGCATTGTTTTTTGTAATACTTCCATTATAATATCTTTGTATGTATGATAATGTTGAAGTAAATCATATAAGGAAACTTGGGAATTTGTAACATGGGACATGATGGAAAAAATGAAAAATATCCTCCAATTAGATAATAAATGACACTAATCACCAAAAGGAAGGTTGATGAACAAGTGATCATAAAAGATAGGACCTAAAAGCAATGTTTAACAAAAAGAGGTTGTCATTAAATTATTAAAAATTGAACATTTTTAAAAATAAATAGTGAATTGAACAAAACCAAAAGAGATATTCTAAAATATCTAGGAATTTGTAAAATTGTGTATATGTTTATACCATTTTAAAACTTTATATAATTAAATGTTATAGAAATATACAACACTAAATAGGAATTTAAGGTCGAAACTAGGAGCTATTCGATTAATTAAATTCCAATGTTAATTGTAAAACATTATAATAATGTATTGGTTCTAGAAGTAAAGGAGTATAATATGGTATGAACTAGAAAAACAATAATTAATATAACATTAGCTATGCATGACTTTAGAGAATAGATCTAGGTGCATGACTAGAGAATCTAGGAGTATAGAGACCGAAGATGTTTTTCTGATTCCGTGATGTAAAAATATTCTAGTGTGGGATTGATTAAGAAAATATGGAATTAATAGATGCCTAAATATTATTTCTATGTAGTGGTTGATAAATAATCAATTAAGTACAAAATAGACCCAAGAAAATTTAGTAAATATGAAACCCTAGTTATCAAGAGGAGGAAATAAGACTTGGTTGGTTCACAACCAACTCGAATTGTGCCAAAGCGCTAACTCGATGAACAAAGAGGGAAAAATTTCACACAAAGCCTCATCAAAATGTTCAAGTTGGTGATCTATCTTGCCTAGGGCACTTGGAAAGGGGAAGGGGCGCCTACGGGTGCCCTAGACCTATCAGGGCTCCTGTGATTAAAGAAATTCTTAGAAAACCTCCTTTTCAAGATAATAAGATGTTTACTATCCTTTTCTTCTTTTCACTATTATGTCGCATAGTGATCGCTGATGTCATTGATAACCTGCAATGAAATATTGACCTACAAAATCCTCAAAAGTGCATCAAATCCCAAAAAGAAAAGAATGCAAATGAGGGGTCAAACTATCCTCAGCTATAAAATGAGTGAACTTAAGACTGAGTGTTGCACTAAATTTCAAACCCAATGTAGTTCTAGGTGTGTGTGTGTGTGTGTGTGTGTGTGCATACACGCACACACTTTAATGTTTCCTCTGTGTGTGTCACAATGATGATAGTAAGCAAGTAGCTAGATGTAAATAAATGTAATAGATGTGTGTATGGAATAGAATGAAATTCCCATCCTATGAAGTATATGCAAAAGAATGTAGTCCTTGCCCTTGAATGGATGCTAAAATGCTCTTGAATAGCCTTTGTATGCAACCTTAGTTGGTGATATCTAATGCTTAGTGCTTTGTCCTTTATTATAGTCACATTAATTTATATTTATATGATTCCCTTGCTTGAAATTTTTAATTAACCCCTAAAAGCATGAGTACCAAAAAGATAAGATGTTAAAATGCATGGAAAGGACCTAAAAGATGTGAAAAAAGTACAAAGAGGTCATGGGCACCCAAAGGGGACGAGGGTGCTTGGTGTTAGCATCCCGGCTGTCAATGTTGGTGTCTAGGATGATAAATGCCGAGGTGTGAAAAGAAAAAATAAGCTAAAAAGAGTGTAAGAACAAAAGTGGCAACAAAAAGAAAGAAAATATGGCCAAATACATGGGTTAATTAGTGCTTTTATTACTTAGAAATAATATGAATAGTGTTATGCAATATGCACTAGATAATTACCCAAAATGTGTGATTTTGTGTCTGCATTAGCCCCCACTTTATTTTGTTGAGAGAATGCTTGACATCATAAAGTATATAAGATATGTTTACTTGATAACCATTTAGATCAATGACAAAAGCGTGATGAAAGACAAGGAAAAAGCATGGAGTGATAAACATGTGGAGCGTGGAAACTTGAGAGGAGAAAGTGCAAACATTTATGATGATGATGACCTAGGGTGGAAAAACATGTGTAGTTTTCATCATTTAACCTATTTTTGATTTCGATGCTGATGTGATTTATGTGTGGTGATGTAGGATGATGTTGAATACCGCTTCTTATAATGAAAGACCTAAAAAAGAGAAGAGCAAACAAGTAGTCAAACATGTGTGTATATGATCAAAATATGTAAAAAGTATGTAAGAATGTATGTAAAACATGAAAAACGAACATGTGCACATGATTTGTGATGAGTGAAAGAGATAGAAATGATCCTGTAGATGATGTAGAAGACCAAGTTTTTTGGGTGATCTCATGCCAGTTGTGCTTGCCAATGTGATTTTTTTAGGTGATCTCACACCAAGACATGGAAGAAGTCTAGGGAAAAACACCGGTGTCATCCTCCATCCTTTAACCACTTTCGGAAATGTATAACACCACTGTAGATGGTGTGTAAAAATATCATCTAGTTCGACTAATCATGATCCAATGCAAAAAAAAGAAAACGTGTGATGCATGTATACCAAGAGCTAAAAACCATTTTTCCTATTAAAAGATAATTTATGAAGTGTTGTAGAATATTTAGAATTGATAAATGTTTTGTAACTACCCCTATTCACGGGCATCCAGGGGAAGGGTCAGGGGCACTTAGGTACTATTTCCCTAGTTTAGGCATTAGTGTTTGTGTTATGCTAAGGACCCAAGTCCGATTATGAGACTCAGTGACCATGTTGTACCAATACCGAATATGATTTTTGATGACAATATAATGTTATATGGTGAGTTTTCTTGGTAGAAACCAAGGCACACATAAAAATTGGATGGGAGACAAGTTTTAGTGCAAGGAAGACAAACACACATGTAAAATATAAGCTAGAAAACAAGCGAACAATGTGTACGTTAAGACATAAGAAAACAATACACATGAAGAATGTAGAGCACGAAAAGTGGATTTCAAACATGGGACATCACACAATTTCACAAGATAATCAAGGATGACTAGGCCAAAATTATACAAGTGTGCACACAAGAAAAATGGAAAAAAACACAAACAATGGCAAACAACGACAAGGAAAGATAAACAATGGCAAACAATGTAATGCATAAACCATGGTTGCAAAATAGACCTTCATAACAAATGTTGCACATGAAGTACCCATTAACATGTTAGAAAGATAAAAATTATGTCAAAGCATATATAATTTGATAAAGTAGTGTGCTATGAAAAATGAAACAATAACACCTATAGTGTACAAAAGTGGATGCCCCGTGAGCCACCGTGGGTCCGCAATAGGTACCGCCTAAGAATCCATGCTGCGTGTATCGATCTATAGAATCTGTGATCACAACTAGAAAGAAAGTGAATGCACATGTGTGTATGGTAAAGATAATTACATACAAGATATCTATCTAGCATGTGTAATAAAGTGTACATGTAAAAGCATAAGAAAGAAAGAGTAAATGTGACCAAGATATGCAATATGTTGTGGATGAGATGGAATGGAATGCAAAGTGAATGATAGGAGCAACGTGCCCCCAAGTGGATGTGTATGTATGAGATGAGGTTCATTTATACATGCCCCTCGTAGTTAGGAATGAAATGTAGAATAAGGGTACGCATTGGGAAATGGGTTGAATTGTGTGCGATAGAAAGATATGATCGATAAAGCATGGAACATAAAGAGCACATGAGTGAGTGAAGGTGTGGGTGTGGTGAGGTCTATTTTAGATGTATAAACTCAACTATAGAGTGTTGACCATGGAAATAAAGTGCGTCATAGGGTAATGAGAACAACACATAGAAGTAGATGAGAAAGATATAGCGTGACTATGTAAGATGAATAATGCACATAGTGTGTAGTAGATGCTGTGATAAGAGGATGTCAAGTATACACGTAGTGTGTTATGTGTTGTGTGTAATGTAGCATGTAGTGTGTGAGGTTCATGTGTATAGTATTCCCTCAACAATCAAGTGTGAACCATAACATGAGAGTGCGTCATCGAGTAATGATGATACTAATGTATCAAGATGTGTATGTTGTATGTGAGAGATTAGATGTGAATCTATGAGAATGTAGGAGGTGTGTTGATGCTAAAGCAAGGGGAAATAAGTAAAATACCACCAAGTGTGTGATGATGAATGTTCTATCCAATAAAATTGAAATACAAGGGTCCTCCACCCAATGCTTGCAGAAATAAAGGTGTGTGATTATACTCTAAGAGTGGTGGTATATGAGATAGACATTGTGTAGGTGAATGAAGCCTAAATGCATGGGACCAATGAGTATACTATGTTGGTGGTGGACACCATTGTGTAACAAAATGGGGAGGTGATGGACACCTATGTGACGTAAAATGTGGAGGTGATGAACACCTATGTGAAAAATAATGCAGAGGTGATGGACACCTATGTGAAGTTAAACATGGAGGTGATGCATTATAAGGTGAAGGAGCTTTCCAAATGGTGGACCTAGAATGATGTGATGGACTGGAAGATTGATGAGACCATGTAGGAGAGATAGAAGCATATTGTGCTTTAATTTCAAGAGGCTGCAAGGACCTATATGTTCTAGCTAATGCAATGACAACCTCAAGAGGAGGTTACGGCCATGGTGTAGATGGTAGAACACCATTGATATAAATGACTTGCTTGTTATGAATGAATTTCAAACATAAATGGGTCATGGAGATGATAGCTTTGAGTTGTTCGAGACAGAGAGACCTAAGAGGATGTCACACACTTCTCTTGATGGTGCCATAATAAAATTCACAAGCATGGTGAGAGGACCAAAAATGACTAGAAGTTTGGCAACACCATATGATTTTGGAATTGGATTATAAATTTATGATAACAGATAGCCAATATCAACAAGGAGTGCAACAGAACACGTGTTGATGTGCCACGATGGATAAACTTGAGTAGTATTGATAGAATTGGATCCAATAGAAGCACTAATGTGTAAGTTATCAGAAGAGAATGTGGCATGATAATCATGATCAGAGAAAGTAATGAGCGGTGGGGATGTCTTAGTATGAGAAACTATAAAATCAAGAGCCCCTAATGTAGGAGGAGGCACTACATGATATGTATGATTTTCTGAGGAGTTAGCCACTTTTTTTTCATGTTTTGGAAGAGGATTGTTAAATATCTTGAGCTTATGATTTTCATTGATAGGTGTAGAAGTCGTAGGCTTTGGAAGCTCAATTGTATTATTATCGATCATATCTTGAATGATATTGTGAAGTTTAAAACAATGATCTATAGAATTTCCAATGCATTGATGATATTTACATATGAGTTTTTCATCATAATTATAACCTTTAGGGTGAGATGGATCTAAATTTAGTGGAGGAGGAAGCGTAATAAATTTTATCTCAACAAGTTGTGGAAATAAAATATGTGGAACAATAGATAATTTTGTATATGTATGCTTAGGTGGTTTCCATTGAATTTCTTTAGTATTAAATACATCATTGACAAAGATTTTAGGTTCAAAATGTTTTATAGTAGGCTTGAAATTTGTTCTCCTTTGAAAGCATACTAAGGATGAAGCTTGTTTCTGATATTTAAGCTTGCCGATAGATAAGATTTTTGTTTCGCATAGCTTAAGAGTGTGACATAAGTGATAAAATGATGGAGTGGTCTCAAAGATAACACTCTCTTGAAGAGGTGGTAATAGGATTTGAATAAATAGGTCTTGAAGTTTAGATTCCACAAGTACATTATACATCTTAGCTAAGTTATTTTTATATCGTAAGACATAATCCACTAGATATTTGTTAGATCCTTGTTTAAGTTGTGCGAGTTGGGTGTAGGAGATATTAGAGCTGATATTGATAGACAAATGTGTGAGAAAATCATTGGATAGATGAAAAAAATATGTTAATTGAGTGGAAAGGTAGGTCATAGAACCAATGCACCACATAATATTGAGACTACAAGGAATTTTTTTTTAAGTAAAGTGTGATTATTTGCATAGTCTAGGAATGCTACATGAAAAGATCGAAGATGTTCTTGAGGGTCATCATGGCCTTTGAAAGTAGGAAGCTTAGGGGTGATGAAATTGAGAGGAAACAAATAAGTGGAGATAGTGGGTGTGAAAGGAGTGTGAAGGAGTGAAGTGGAATCCAAAGATGGTGATGCCCGAGAAGTAGCCAATTGAAGTTGGCGAATTTATGTATGTAGATCTTGATATAAAGAAGTTAAATCAATAGTATTCGAAGAAGCACCAAGATGTAAATTAGGAGTATTATGTTGAATGATAGGAGTGGTAGTGGTAGGAATGGAAGAAGGAATATGAAGGAGTTGATTAGAGGCCATAACAATTGAGGAAGAACCCATAAGAGGCACCAAAGCAACATCACGAGTATTGTTTTCTAAACAATCAAAGAATGTAGAATATGGGGAAGATGAGTAGGATTATCACACAAAACTTTACAAAAAAATTTGAGTTTTTATAACTATTATTGGTCGACATTGGTATACTCATCATATGATTATTCACTATCAGATGTTTCAATGTTGTTAAGAGGAACATTATGAGAGTTGGCAAAAGGGTTTACAATTTCAGCCATTGATACGAAACCTCACCATTGATTTAAAAACCCTACGGAAAGATGGAGAAAGCTCAAGATTCTAAAAATACCCAAAATGACCACTACAGTGACGAGCATAAGAATGAAAACCCTATAAAAATTTGGATTCGAGTCCTGGGTTCACCAAAATAATTAAACACATATTGAATTAACATATGCCTAAATCTTATTGTTATGTAGTAGTAAATAAATAATTAATTAAATATAAAATAGACCCAAGAAAATTAAGACAAGAATATGAAAACCTAGTTGCAAAGAGGAGGAAAGAAGGCTTACCTAGTTTGCAACCAAATATGAACCATGCCCAAGTGCTGACCCGATGAGCAGAGAGGGAGAAGTGTCACACAAAGCCTCAGAAAAATGTGTGAGCCGACAATCTTATTGGACTAGGGCTCTTATAGGAACCTTGGACCTATTGTAGGCAATTGTGGTCATCGAAATGCTTATAAAACCTCCTTTGTAAGGTTACAAGATGTTCTTTATCCTTCGGTTTTGGTCACTTGTATGCCACACAGTGATCGTCGATGTCACTGATAACTTATAATGAAAGATTGACCTACAAAACCCTCAAAAGTGCATCAAATCCCAAAAAGAAAAGAATGCAAATGAGGGGTCAAACTATCCTCAGCATCAAATAAGTGAACTTACAATTGAGCACTCGCAATACATTTCAGACCTAATTTAGTTCTACATGTGTAGAATTGTGCCCTAAGTGGTTCTTGTGTGTGTCACACTTGATAGCAAGAAAGTAGCTAGATGTAAATAAATGTAATAGATGTGTGCATAGAATTGAAATAACTTACCCTCATATAAAGTGTATGCAAAATAATGCAATCCCTTTCCCTTGAATGGATGCTAGAATGGATGCTTGAATGCTCTTGAATAGCCTTTGGATGCAACCTTAGGTGGTGATAGCTAATGCTTAGTGCTTGGTCCTTTATTATGGTCACATAAATTTATATTTATATGATTCCCTTACTTGAATTTCATAACTAACCCTGAAAATTCCAACTACCAAAAAGATAAGATGCTCAAATGGCTAGAAAGGACCCAAAAGATGTGAACAAAGTGTTATCAGAACATGTTCATACCAAACTAGTTTGGGTTATTTCCTAACTAGATTGTTTGGGTGTTCACACTTTATAAGCTTCATTAGGGAGCTTATTTTATTGTTAAATAATCTATTTTGGGTGAGTTTGTTTCAACTCACGTAGCTTCTGATTTTGTTGAGAGATTCTCTCCACTCCTTGATTTGTGGAGATAATCTCATCTCCAACTTTAGTGTTTCCTTCCTATTATTTGGGTAAGGATTAGCATTGTAAAACACTATATATTGTGTGTTCCCGGATGTGAAATATAGGCAATTTTGAACAATATTTCTTTTGTATTCTCTCTGCAAAACTACTAATTTTTTTGTTGATTTATTAATCTTCCTTTCTTGCCTAGATCTAGTTATCAAATCCAATTTATTATCAAAGCAAGGTTGTGTAGGGGAAAAGATTATAAATCTCTCGGTTATTTTTATTGCATCAGAAATAAGAGAGCTTTACTATGCATCAAATCTCAGCTATGCATTTGGAGTTGTGGCGCTTTGTTATTCATAGTGTCTTCTCATTTCTTTACTAGATATATTTTCTCTCTGGTTGGGAGGTTTTTATTGTTGGTCTATTGCCATATCATTTCCTCTACATTGGGCACTTCTTTCACTGTAGTATTATTCTTGAATTTGTGGTGAATTTTGGCATGGAGTGGATCTTTTTCCTTCCTTATATTCGATGGCTCTACCTTCACAACTCAACCACATTTTTTTAACTGTGTGTGGACATTTTGTGGCCTGCGTATCCACTTTGCTGCATGCATTTGGCATCATAAATCTCTATTTTAAAAAAGAATTTATTTTTCAGACCTGTGGAAAATATAAAATCCATATTTACCACTAATTTATCAAAGCAAAACCGTTGGCAGAGTGGTTTGGGTGCTTGATTTGTGTCTGGGAGGTCTTAAGTTCAAACCCTAGTGCTTACATTTTGACACCAATTTAGTTGTAGCAATTTTGCTTCTAAAACAAGAATAAAAACAATATTTTCCATTCAAATTATATGCAGCAATTGTGATGCAACAGTGGAGGTCTTTGTCTCATGTGAAGGAGGTCACGTGTTCCACTCTTGTTGGGGGTTGATTTTGAGATTTTTATTTTTCAGAAGCTTTTTTGCTTCATTAATATATTTTGGAGGGATGTTTATAAACGGAAGGTATAATTAGAATCTACATCTTCTCCCGATTCCAACGAGTGGTCACACGACCACCTTGGCCTCTGTTTGGTCTGATTTTTTAATCAGTGGGTCTTTTTAAATTAAAATTGGCCTATTTTATGGGAATTTGAAAGCTTAATAAATTTTTCACGGTAACTCGAAATCAAGTGCCATTTTTTTGCAAAAGTGCATGTTTTTTCAACCCCGTTCTATTGATTTAATTTTTATTACCATCCGAGGAGTTCTATTTTTGCTCATTTGGGAGGGACCCTACAGTGTGAGCACATTGTCTTTTGGTGTGTAGTATATTTTTCTCACTGATTTTAGATGGAAAATACTTCTTCATGGAAGTTACATCTTCAACACCAGTGATGGATACAAGGTTCTTTGAGCCTTTAAATTCATCAAATTATCATGTATGGAAACCAAAGATGCAACAATTGTTGCAATCCTGTGGCTTATGGCATGTCTTCGATGCAAGCATTCCCACCTTCACCACAGAAAAGGAAAAATATTTGTATGCATGCAAATAGGATGAGGTGCTTGGGTTGATTGCCTTGAATGTGGCAGATAATTTGCAATTCCACATTTCTTCTGCAAAGGCACCGAAAGAGGTATGGGATAAATTTGAGACTTTATTTGGCAAGATTAATGAGTTCAAGTTGATTCAACTAGATCTTGAGTTAAACTCTTTATCACCTTCAAATTTTGCTTCCATAGAAGAATTTCTCACAAAATTTAAGGAAATTCGTAGTTAGTTGTCAGCTGGTGGTAAAACTAAAAAGGATGAAGAATGCATTTACATGGTTTTGACCAAGTTAAAGGGACATTTTTCAGTTTTCACCTCTACCTTTTTTCTACTATGGATGCCTTGGGTTCTCAGTTTACTATGCCCTCATTTGAAGAGTTTTGTGAACATTTGTCTCGAGAACAGACTAAGCTAATCTCTCTTGATTCCATACCAACTTCAAACCATGCACTAGTAGCTAATTTTCCTAAGAAAAATGGAAAAATAAATCCAAGCAAGGCTCCTTTGATCAGCCTTTGTCATCTCCAAATGTGGCTTCTAAACCTTCACCTCCCTCTATTGATTCCTCCAAACAAAAAAATAGTGGAAAATCTAAGAATTCATCCCAAAAAGAGTGTTTGATCCATGCTCCTTTTGTGGAAAAACAAATCATCAGGAATCCAGATGTTTTTTGAAATTGGAAGCTTTGGAAAAGGCTCTAAAACAACACAAGATCATTGTTCCATCTCCTTCTTCCTCTTCCAATACTAGAAAGGGTAAGGCTCTTTCTGCACGAGATTCTTCCCCTTTGCGAGACAAGTGGATTTTTGACTCAAGAGCTTCACATCATATCACACATTCTAGATATTTGTTGACTTTTGTTTCTGATTGCAACACTTCACATTTTGGTGGGAAATTGTTCTTTTGTTGATGTTGTGGGTTCTGGCACTGTCAATATGCCTAATGGGCGTTTACAGGATGTTCTCTATGTTCCCAATATTTCTAACAATTTTCTTTCCATATATCAAATCTATAATTTTGGTGATGGTAGAATTGTTGAATTTTCACCAGATAAGGTTGTAATCAGGGAACTACATGATCATGATGATATTTTTGCTACAGGAGTGGTGGACCCATGTTCACGTTTGTATGTGTTTGAGAACTTTGACAATACTATAGGATCTTCACTTGTTGCTCATGTTGATTCTTTGAGAAAATTGTGGCATGAGAGGTTTGGACACCTCAATTACAGGTATCTGTAGTAACTCTCTTCACAGAATATGGTCACAGGTCTTCCGAAGGTGAATTCTAATGATGGTGTTTTCCCAGGTTGTATGTTGGGTAAGCAACATCAAGATCCCTTTCCAAAGGGACAAGAAAAATGAGCCAAGGCTCATCTTGAGTTAGTACATAGTGATATAATGTCCTTTCCTCATAGGTCATTTTCTGGTGCTAAATATGTGCTAACATTCATAGATGATTTTACTAGAATAACTTGGGTGTATTTTTTGCAATATAAAAGTGATGTCCTAGATAGATTTAAAGTTTTTAAATCTATTGTAGAAAAACAATCTAGGCATTGTATTAAAATACTCTGCATGGACAATGGGGGAATATGTAAGTAATGAATTTTCTATTTTTGTGCTAATCATGGAATTATGCACCAATATATGTACCTTACAACCCTCAAAAAAATGGAGTTGTTGAACAAAAGAATAGAACACTCAAGGAAATGGTGAATTACATGGTTGTCAAATAACTTAGCACTAGAGTTTTGGGCAGAAGCTGTGAACTGTGCAAACCACATTAAAAACAAGATGCCACATAAAACAAAGTCGAGGATTACTCTTGAAGAGGCTTGGTCGGGTGAAAAACATGATGTTTAAGATTTCCATGTCTTTGGTTGTAAATCTTGGGCTTTTGTACCTGATGATACATGGAAATCCATGGAGAAGAAAATAAAAGAACTCATCTTTGTTGGCCATTATGAGCATGTGAAGGCATATCGCCTTTTCAATCCCACTACCAAAGATGTATTGTTTTGATGGGATGTTTGTGTTCTTTGAGATCGATGATCCTTTAGATCTAATTATTCTTACTTCTCCATCCTTACCTCATGTACCTACCTCGGATGATTCCATTGATGTTGATGGCCCACCTATTATTGATCTTGTTCCTGATCCTGCTATTCCTTCTCCTTAGCCAAGGCTTGTATGGTTGAAGACTAATTTGGATGTTGTTGGTGATTTAGCGGTGATCCAAGTGATCAACAAGTGTACTATAGAAGAGACTTCTGGTGCTACAGATCATCAACCTTACTCTGGTATGGCTCTTATGAGCCAAGCTATTTCTACTGATCCTGTTCTTTTTTCACAGGCTTCTGGTCAACTAGAGTGGGATGCTACTATGGAGGATGAGTATTCTTCTTTGATGAAGAATTAAACATGGGAGTTGGTGCCACTTCCTAAGGGAAGAAAATTGGTGAGGTGTAAATGGGTCTATAAGACCAAATATGTTGCTAATGGTACCATTGATAAGTATAAGGCTCATCTTGTTGCTAAGGGATTCTCTCAGGTTGAAGGAGTGGATTAATTTGAAACCTTTGTTGTTATAGCCATGATGGATTCTATTCACCTTATGTTTTCCTCACGCTTTCTTCTCATCGATGGTCAATTTATCAGATAGACACAAAGAATGCATTTTTGCATGGTGATCTTCATGAGGATATTTACATGGACCAACCACAAGGCTTCGTGCAAGACTCTTCTTTGGTTTGTAGACTCCATCATTCTCTCTATGGTCTCAAGCAAGCCCCTAGGGCTTGGTATGAGAGAATGGATGCTTTTTTGTTGTCTGTTGGATTCCATCGTTGTGAGATTGATCATATTGTTTATGTTCTGAAAACTGATGATGAATTGTTGATATTAGTCTTGTATGTTGATGATCTCATCATTACTAGTAGTTCAGATTTTCTGATTCAGGACATTAAACATAAGTTGAAAGTAAAGTTTGATATGATAGATATGGGCCTCTTGCACTATTTTCTTGGTCTCCAGGTTCACCAATCTGTTGAGGGAATCTCTATTTGTCAGAAGAAGTATGCCACATATCTACTTCAGAGATTTCATATGGCTGATTGTAAGCCATCTCTCACACCTTTCCAGTCAGGTATTGAATTGACTGCTGCATGTAAGTCTAACTTAGTAGATATCACTTTATATAGAAACTTGGTTGGGAGTCTTTTATATCTCACTCACACTCATCCCAATATTAATTTTGTTGTTAACCTTGTCTCTCACTTTTCACATGAGCCTCATGAGAGTCATTAGAAAACAACCAAGTGTATCCTACACTCTGTTCGGGGGACTTTAAGTTTTGGCATCCATTGCACATCACAAATTTTTTTGTTTATTGAGAGCTTCACATATTCTGATTGGGTTGGATGTTTTAAACCTCAAAAATCTACCTCTGGTTTCTTTTTTCATCTTGGATGTGGTCATGTTGCATGCTCTTGTAAGAAATAGAATACAGTTTCATTATCATCCACTTTGAGGCGAGAATATTGAGGTGTCATGATAGCAGGCCAGAGGTTCTTTGGCTTCATCAGATTCTTGGTGAGTTTGGTTTTCCCCAACAGTATCCTTCCATTCTTTGGTGTGATAATCAGAGTGTTATTTAGATTGTACACAATCCAGTTGAGCATCAATGTACTAAACATATCAAAATCCATATGCACTTCATTCACCAGTTGATTCAGGATGGTGTCATTCAGATGGAGTTTATACCTATTGCTGATCAAATTGTAGATATATTCACTAAACCCTTGGCTTCTCCTCGTTATCTAGCATTGCAAGAAAAGCTTGGGGTGAAGGAATTTTTCCTTGGGGGGATTTTCTATAAATTCCTTCCTTCTTTCTTCTTTCTAGATTGTATTGGGTACCTTATCAAGCCTAGTAGTCGGGACCCCTTCTTGCTTTCATATCTTTGCTCCTTAGCATTTGCTTATGGGAGGGTGTTAGTGTAAACATGTTCATACCAAAATAGTTTGGGTTATTTCCTAACTAGATTGTTTGGGTGTTCACACTTTATAAGATTCATTAGGGAGCTTATTTTATTGTTAAATAATATATTTTTGGTGAATTTTTTTCAACTCACATAGCTTCTTGAGTTTGTTGAGATATTCTCTCCACTCCTTTATTTGTGGAGATAATATCATCTCTAACTTTAGTATTTCATTCCTATTATTTGGGTAAGGATTAGCTTTTTAAAACAATATATATTGTGTGTTCTCGGATGTGAAATATAGGGAGTTTTGAACAATTATTCTTTTGTATTCTCTCTCGCAACACTTTGTTGATTTTTGTTGATTTATTAATCTTTCTTTCTTTCCTAGATCTAGTTATCAAATCCAATTTAAAGTACAAAGAGGTCATGTGAACCTAGAGGGCATAGGGGCACCTGACACTTTGGTGTGCTAGCTAGGAGTTAGAGTCTAGGATGATAAATGTCGAGGTGTGAAAAAAGCAGATGAGATAGAAAAGAGTTTAAGACCAAAAGTGGAAACAGAAAGAAAGAAAAGATGACCAAAGACATGTGTTAATTAGTACTTTTATTACTTAGGAATCATATAAATAGTAGTATGTAATCATGACTAGATAATTACCCAAAGTATGTGATTTTGTGTCTACAAGGACCATACATCTCAATCAAGATGCAAAAGCTGGTCCTGACCCTATGGTATGGTCTTGAACCATCTTGGAATCAAAATTTGTAGCTTTTTGGGTCTTTCGATGATTTGGAAATGTGATTCACTTTCAAACCCTATTTTTGCACAATCCTTAAACCATTTGTAATCAATTAAATCTCACCAATAACCTAAGTATGAGCTAAATAATCAAATCGGAAAGTTGCACAATGGAAAGTAGAGCTTAAGCACTAGTTTTATGTATTTATATTCAAGATTTTTATATAGATTAGTGTGTAGGAATAAAAAAGTTAGGAAAGAGATAACAAGATGTACTGAGTGGGGATAAGATGTGGGTATTTTTACTATCTAATAAGAATAATCACAATTAACATTGTCAAAGTGTAAATTGCCAAATTTGAGTGTCTACAATATATTTTTTCAATTATGCCCTACTTACTAGATATGGTAATTTTGAATTTATGAAAAAATTGCTACAAATTATGTCAAAAGAGGTTTTTTTGTAATGATTTTTTTTTATGAAAACCCACAATTAATTTTAAAATGGAATTGTTATTGACCATATATGTCTCAAAAGAATACAATTCCCAAGAGTGATGTGTAGTAAAAAGCGGTCATCATCAAATCAATAAAACTATTATTCCTAGAGCTAAATAGTGCATTTATGAAACAAAGAATAATTTTAGGACCTAAAAATTATAAACAATAACCTCTAAGGTAATTTAAAAAAATACATTTATTTGATTAATCCTAATTACTAAAAATAGTAATTTTGCATTTCCAAAAATTGTGTTAAGAATTAGGGAAAACAAAAAAGGTTATAGTTAAAATATCACAATTAATAAAACCTCAATGGAGTTTGAAAATATAGTATTTAATTTTTAAATGTTAAAAAAATGTGATTTGTCAATTAGGAAGCCCTAGAAAGATACCCGAGGGTAGGAATGACCATGAGACCTTAGAGAAAATTTTGCAAACTAGATTTAAAACAGGTGATAGATGAAAATAAGGTATGCATATGAATATATAATGCAAAGATGAGAATTAATGGTAACTAGGGTTTGAAATAAGGAGAAAGATACAATCGTGAGTCGTTTCACTAAATTTTTCATCCTAAATAGATTCCAAGATGTGTTATGAGAATGAAAAAAATGAAAAGCATGAAAGGGTTTGTAACATGTGTACTATTATGATTAATCAAATTGTAATGTTAAAATTTCATAATCATAATAATGCATTGCATTCATAATTTAAATGATTGATAACATATAATTACTTTCTCAAATACACAAGGGGAGAGAGAAATTTAGTTATACAAGGTGAAATAAAGATGATTTGGATGTGCAAGATAGTGGAATGCAGTCTGATCAAGAAATATAGATGATTTAATGAAAATTTATGGAGTTAAAAACTAAACAAGGGTAGGACCATAAAAATTATTCATGGTGCAGACCTAATATGTATGGTAATGACCTAGAATATACGATCTTGTGACCTTTGATTGTTTAGATATGTAACTTTTTTATGTGCTGCAATTTTTGGTAATGGTCTTTTTGTATCTCTCTTTCTTGCACAAATTTGGGATGATCTATAATCACCTAAAAATGGAAACCCTAATAACTTGAATAACCCTTCTTTAAATCATTAACAAACCAAAATGAGAAAACATGTATGTGGTTGAGGTTGGACTACACTTCCCAAGTAAGAATCGGGCTATTGAACCAATCTGAGTGATACACTACATGCCCTCATTATGGAATCAATCTTCATGTAGTTATCTTATATGCATGTGTAAGTGTGAATAACTAACCAACCCCTAGAGGTTCTCTCACGTGTCTTGATACCAAGATATTAGGCTAATTACATAGTATGGAATATTTCCAAGTATGGTAGTAGTGATATATGGCGTACCTTAACTAGGTGACCTATCCCTTTGTAACTTGAAACCCTTGTGCAAATCTTAGAGTAAATATTCTCTTGCTAAAGCATGGATCTATGATCTTTTCATTCTTGAAAATGGAGGAAACTATACTCTTTCACCTTGGTGAGTGCTTTAAACTTATATTAGGGACTTATTTAAAATATTTGGGATTGGTTTGTGTAGATTTAGGAATCCTTTTAGTGTTTTGGAATGATATTAGTAATAAGAACTTGTAAGAGTTCCAAGTGGATAATAAAGTGACATTAAATTTCTTATGTATCCTTCTATAGGTGAAATATTCTCATAATGCTGCCCTTAGGAATATGAAATGAAAAATATTAAAATTTGAAATTAAAATTAGTGTCAGTGAATGTGAAGGGGCATGACCATATGGTTCATCTAGAACAAACCTTACATCCCAACCCTTCCTAATTTTCTAGATTGGAGACTTGTTGAATGCATTTGGGCTATATCATTCACTACACAGGAAGGGAAAATTCTAAATTACATAACACATGTTATCTTGGGGAAAATTAGTTGTAGCCCATTATCTTGGTGTAACTTACATAAAGGAAACATAGTTTTAAGGGACACAATTTCTATCTCTCTCTCTCTCTCTCTCTCTCTCTCTCTCTCTCTCTCTCTTACACACACACACACACACACACACACACACACACACACACACACCATAAGTACATTGATTTTGAAATGTGGTGTATTACTAGGTGACATTCAATTTGAGGTTACTTCCTAGGTCTATATGACTCAAGAATTTATGTATTTTATTTATTCTAATGTGTTCTTGAATCTTGTACAAGTAACTAGGGTTTTTTCGCAAGTATATGTGTGACAAGAGAACCCTAAAATGAAGTGGATGTGACACAGAGAAAAGTGAAGGTGATATCAAAGCAAACACCGAAAGAACTAGATCTACACACCTCACCAACACACTAGCACTCATTTATGACACTAGTACCCATGCAATTCTATTTGGAATAAATTTCATATCACTATTTTCCAGATGAAGCACATACAATCCAGACCGAGCCTATTTCATCACCGACTAGCCCGATCTAGTCCAGAAAGTCGATTTCAGCTAAGATATTCTCATCCTCTTATTGGTTGTACTCATTCATCATTATACTTTGTCGTATTACATGTTTCTAATATATCTTATTTAGTCTATTCTTCTTATTAATATTTATCTATTTTGAATCAAATACCTTTGCAAAAAGGTTAGTGTTTTGTTTAAACACCCATGTACCACCTATGTTAGAACTACTTGTAAAAGGCTTCAAACCAAACATAGTTATGCACCGACATGTAATATATTTATGGATGAAACTAATTTAGTAGCTTAATAATTTGAAAATGAAACAAAATGACTTGGCATGTTAAAGCTTGTCTTAGCTTGACTTGGAAGGTATATAGAATGAGAATCATGAATCTTGAATTTATTTTAGTTGGCTTTAAACCAACGCATGAGTTTTTCTAGGTTGGGTTGTTTCTTTGAAGGATTTTATAATCATGTGGAGTGATTTTAGAATGTAATTAAGAATTATTTATCTTGAAAGATTCATGTGAGGTAAATTAGTGACTTAAACATGCTCTTATAGGAATTCATAGGTTTAATTTTACATTAAGAATGACCTATGAGAGATTAACCAAACCATAAAAATATATCAAATTGAAAAGTGACCATTGGGTTGTGGGAAATTAGGATTTATTATTCTAGATTAGATTGTGGCATGGTTTAGTCCTATCCACATGGTCCTCAACATGCAATTCAAGGGACTATGCAATATTCTAGGCAAGATACATAAAGAGAATAAAATCTAACTATTGATAATACCTTAAATAAATAAAGTAGAGATAGTAATATCTTATGTTCTTATAAAGTGGGTAGTTCCACCTCACCTGCCCTACCCATATTTTGACCTTCCCTATAATTAGTTCAATCAAACAAAAACAAAAATATTGTATTAGGAAAAGAAAATTTCCAAATAAAACTCTCATAAATACTCCTTATTCCTTTTTGAATTACATAAGATGTATTTTTATTAGGAATAGCAATAGAATCCTAATTAAACTTGACTTCTAATCCAAACTTGACTAGACTTACTATTTTTATTAAGTTTTGAATTTATTTATCTAGATCTTACAAAATTGCATACACTCTCTATGTGCCTACACTATTTTATTACATGAGTTTCAACTCAAGTTGATTCACAATTACAAAGATAGAATATTTTGAAATTATATTAAATTTAAAAACTTTAAACCCAATTTTTGGGCCCTAGATGGATGATTTCTACCTCTAAAAAAATTCATAATGTGTCGAAAGCATCTAACACATTTCATCACAAAGTATATCCTTTCGAGAGATTTTGATCAATTAAAAAGAGTCATTTCAATTCTGAATCAAAAGTTATGGCCTCCACAAGGTAGGCCACAAAATTTGCATCACCCTTGCTCATAATTTTCCCTCACCCCAACCATTTTTTATGGAGAAAGGTGTGGTGATATATGTGGGAATATGGATGGTATGCTTCCTTAACACATGGAGTTTAATGAAATTGGCTGGAATGATGGCCAAAATATTATTAACCTATCAATGCAAATCCTTGGTCATCCATCCTTGTTCCTTCTTAATAAGAGCATGGAATTTTCAATTTCCCCTAGCTCTATTCCTATTCAAAAATTAATTGCAAACATTGAAATTTCCATAAAGAGCCTTCTATTATATGTGACAAAAGAGATAAGAAAATATTTCTTTTTGACAATAAGGAGAGAAAAAACCCTAAAGAGAAATATATCTAAAGATAAATTCCTTGCATTGAAAAAGTTAAACGAGGATGATGATATCTTAGTACTTAATGTTGAAAAAGGTAATGCAATGGTAATATTAAAAGGATGAGAAAAAAATTAGGGTGTGGGAGCTATAAGTGCATGAATAATAATCCTCTAATTAAAATTACTGAGGATATTCTAAAATTATAATCAACTCATCCATGAGTTTAGAGCTCAATCATTACTAAATCCTATAACCTACCTAAATTACTCAAATTAAGGTTTCCCTTAAGACCCACTTTCGACACTCACTTTCGACACTATGGTGTGGCCATACACCTAGTGCAAAAGTTATAAGTATTGGTTAGAAAGGCCTATTTTTTTGTTTAAGACTTATTTGACTTCATACAAAACTTGAAGCAAAGCACATTAGTGAAGATTACCTACTCATCATATTTTATGTGGTCTCACTTTACACAAAAATTATTTTAAATGAGGCTATTGAAGTTATAAGAGAAATCAAACATAAAGAAACAATTAAACTAGTGGTGTTTTGCCCAAGATCCAAGTACTTTACCTTCCTAGATGAATTTTATGAACAAAATGAAGGTGAATCTACGAGACACTCCTTTGTCCCTAGTTGCGGAAAACTTATTAATTGAAAATTTTGAAGA
Organism: Taxus wallichiana var. yunnanensis; assembly: GCA_018340775.1. Taxonomy (NCBI): domain Eukaryota; kingdom Viridiplantae; phylum Streptophyta; class Pinopsida; order Cupressales; family Taxaceae; genus Taxus; species Taxus wallichiana. The sequence goes on along the minus strand of CM031242.1, from coordinate 470,780,601 downwards.
TAAAACATTAAATAAATCACCTCCAAAACCATATTTTTAAGTAAGATTTGTGAATTATACAAAAGTGAAGTGGCCACATGGAAATAAACATATTAAAATAATTTTTGGGTCTCTTAAATGCCAAATTGGATCATATTACATTTAGAATTGGAAGAGGATGGAAAGGTACTCATTTATGGATGTCCTAATAAAAGGAAGTGAGGATGGTTATCCTCCATGACAAGAATATAAGAGGAAAAATCACAAAAATGTGTACATAATATTTGATTCACATTACCACCTATCCCAAAAGGTACGAGCCAATATAAAAATTTTCACTAGAGAATTGAGAATATTAGATAACGAGCACCTTAAATAAGAAAATAAACATCAAATTAAGGTTATAAAAAGGAATGGATGGAGATAAAAATTACACCCATCCCAAATCGAACGATCTAGGTCTTTGAGGAAACATGGGACTATCTCCAAGTTGTGGGACTGTAGCTTGAGATAGACCTCCAAAGAAGGCTCACTTCCTCTACTTATTCCTAGTACTAAAACTACTCATAAGAATGGAAATGTATCTATATAACTCTACTCTATAATTTGAAGAGACCAGGGTGAAAAGGAGATGCATAAAATTTAAATACTAAACTAAGGGGAGGTGATAACACCAAGAACAAGGGGAAATACAATCTCATATGAGGTAAAATGGGATAAAATGAAGGAAGAGAAAGAAAACTTGGGAGACACAATCCAAAGAAACACTAAAAATTCCCTTTTCACACAATGCACAATAGAAATAACCTTGTAAAGTGAGAAGAAACACACAACATACCTACAAGTAGATGAAATGGCAAGGAAATACAATAAAACACCAACTAGAGTAGAATAATAGCTACAAAATAAGTATTGTATTGCCTTAAGAAGATGCACATATAATTACAATGGAGGAAGAAGGCATAAACACATTTCAAAGTTCAAATTTGAGGCCAAAAATCAAGAACACTTTTACAACACTTTTAAATGCTTCCCTTGCATTCTAAGAGTATCCAACCATTACAAATGAGCATACTTTTACAATTTATAGAATATGGGAAAGAGAGAGGAGGGAAAGAGAGGGAAACTCATATTTCCACCTTCAACCACCAATAACATGCATTAAATTACTTACAATAGGAATGGGAACCCTTACAAAAAAATTCCCCTATGGTACTTTGCTTGTAGGAGAAAGAATGGGCACCATACTTCATCAAACCGGGTGGTTGACCTACCTAGGACTGTGTTCTATGATATTAGAGAGTATTACTTATTTTTCACCCCCAACCATCACCTAAATTGAGAAATCATTTTTTTGTGGTGTAGAGAATGATGAGACCTTTCCAACGGTACAAATTTAATGAAATCTATAACACTAGGGCAAAAGATACGGCCATTTAGATTTATGGGGCTAGGGGGAACTTGACATTCTCTACACTTCTCCACAATCCAAAAATTTCCCTTTGTTCCTTTTGTGGGTGGTTTTTCCAACTAGAGAAGTAGAGGAAATGTGGAATGGATCCACTTGTGTTCTCAGGACCCACTTTACCCACATTGGCTGTTGCTCCATCTATGTGGTGGGAAATGGGACTTTGTATTAATACCCGTAACTCCTCTATTTCCTGCGCAACACTCTCCATCTTATTCACTACTTAGTTCCCTCACCACTTGTTATTTGACTAACCAGGCCATGCAGAGAACCATTTCCCTAATGGAAAATTCCTCCCACTCCCCTGGTTCCCACAACTCCCTTTACATTCGCACCTCACGAGTAACTTCATTTATCGATCTAAGCACTTATGCAAAGAACTCGAATCCCAACAAAATTATTCCCTCGGCACTCTAAAAACCTAAAATACACTACCAACTCCCCTATTACAGCTGATGCGGAAATGCGAGGGAACATGAGGAACAAAGGAACAATTCCTCTTGTTCCTCATAAGTCTTATTTTCTCACAATACAATCCAAACACCCAATATTTTGATTTTTTGGCTAAGTGATAGATTGAGAAGCTTGGAAAGGAGGAGAGGAATATCATGGAAAAAATTCAAGTGCCTCAAATCACAAAATTTACCTATATTCTCCGGGGTTCCACTATACTACCTTAGTCCCGATTTGTCAAGTTGGCCAATTGGCGGGGGTGAAAATTTGGATAACAAGAACAAATAAAAGAAGTGGTATATTAATGAGGTTTCTCAAAGAGAAAAGATTAGCCAAATAAGACCTAATCTTAGGAATAGATGAGAATTTTTTTCTCATGAATGGCACATCAAATACTTCTTAAAACAAACATTTATCATTTATCCACACTCGATAAAATCTTAAAACAAACATTTATCATTTATCCATAGCTCGATACCAATCTTAAACATCAAACAAACGGCACACCTGAAACTCAAAGCAAACCGATCAACACTACTCAAATACCAAGCAAAATAATCTGCTCAATCCGAAAGCTTAAATATCTGGAAAATAGTAATACTGCTATTTCTAAAAACATCTGATATTACATTTAAAACGATGTCGAAAACATCATCATCTGTCTCGCATAAATCTTCAAATTTATCAACTCTTTAAGACACAATATCTTAGGCTCATTATTTCTTTGAAAGTATAACACGAAATTATGTTGGAGTATTTGCAGATGACTCTCAAGACGCTTGAGAATATCTTCCTTTTGATCTTCTTGCTCTTAGAGTGTTTGCTTCTCCGCCTCTAAGTGTAGTGAATGAATTGAGCGGAGTTCTATATATAGAACTTCGTCAAGGCTTTTCACTTAGAAACCGAAGTATCCGGTAAAGGGAAACCGGTCACCCCGTAAGAGGTAAGATTCTCAAAAGGACTTAAAGAGGACTGACAAGACGGAGGCGGTGAGTACAACCCACTCACGAAAGCTTTATTTAAAGTGCCATGGGTCCACCACGCACTGACCGACACAAACAAAAAAAACGATAAGAAAGAATCTTATCGAACAACTTTACAGACATGGTAACAGGCCTACCATGATAGCCTTTATTCAAAAGTAACATGCACTAAGGGGAATCAAAGGTGACAGCAGGTCCCATATCATCATCATCTTTGCTAGTAGATGATGTGCTTTGTCTTCAATAGCGCCACTGGAGCCGGCTCTAGATTCCTTTCCAGCTGTTCTATCCAGACACGTGATGTAGATGCTGATCCGTCATTGTCAGGTTGCAAATGCGGTCTAGTGGGATACAGGTAATGATCCATTATCTTTAGATCTGTCCCGTGCAGGAGGATGGACCACCATCGTGTGGTGCAGTAAGATTCTTCTCCACAGAGTTGCGTTAGGCCTTTGATCAATATGCCTGCCAGGGTTAATCTTAACATAGTAATGGACTTTTACAAACCATGGAATCTTACACTGTATCAGAATATTTCTAGCTGTACTAGGATCAACATTTAACAGAGGTGAATCAGAAATTCTAGTGGGTAAGTATTTTAACAGAAAGTATTTAAAATGCTTTCCTATATACTTCCTGTCCCCTGATAGATGGTTCTCTATTCCAGAGATCATAGTGGAGCGGATGCTCCTCAGTCCACATTCTTGAATACTCAAAGCGCCAGAGTATTGTGTTTTGGGATTAGGCGACACGCCTCAAACCTTCTACTGGAAGTGGATCTCGGATGCTCCATCGTGTAAACAACGATCTCCATTGCCAATTAAGGCAACATTTGACCATTAGGATCTTCGCAGTGTATGAAATTGTCTTCCAGGGATGTCGGGATCAAAAAACCTGCATTCAGTCTCAGACATCTGATATTCATTGACTGAAATGATTCCTCTGCTAACAAGCAGATCTTGCGCTTCTCTTGACATCCTGTTGTCATTTGGAATGAGAGTATTGATCTGGACTTGAGAATTTCTGTGGTCCCATACTGAACCATGGGGTTCATGTAAGACTTGAGTAACATTCACACTCTTGAAATATTCATTTCTCTACTGGCAAAATCTGCCAGTGCATTGGACTTTCCTGCAATATGCTCTACTGTGAATTCGAAATTATCGAACCACAGTCCCCATCGCTGAAGCCTATTCCAGGCTGCTTTATTTGCAGGGTCTCCACCATTGAGTCTCTTCTTGAAGTCTTTCAAATCTGATCTTAAGATGAAGGCTTCATTTTGGACAAAAAACAAGAAAGCCTTAATGGCTTTCTTTGCTGCAAGCAATTCCTTGTGGGAAGAATGATATTTAAGTTCTGATCCTTGAAAAGCTCCAGAACAATATCTACAGACTTTTTCTTTCCCATTTTCACATTTTTCTTTGAGTACTGCTCCCCAGTACTGCTCACTTGCATCGCATTCAATTATTTTTAAACCAGCACCTGGTAAAGACATAGGAGGCAGTTCTGTTACCTGTTTCTTGATTCTTCGAACTGCATCTGTCATTTCTTTGTTCCATGCTGGTGCATCTTTCTTGAGTCTTTTGTTGAGTAAGACTCTGTCAGCAGCTATGTTCTGGTAGAATCCAGCAACATAGTTTACACATCCAAGGAAACGCTGGAGCTGCTGCTTTTCATGTAACTCATCAGGAAAACTCTGTATCTTGCTCACAATGTGCTGCTGCATCTCAATGTTACCAGAGCTTATCCTTATACCAAGAAAATTTATGTCTTCTTTAAAAACTTCAATCTTTGTCAAAGATAGACATAAACCATTATCAAAAACAACCTTATAAAACTGTTCTAGATGACTGATATGTTCCTTTGGAGATTTTGAAAAATTAAAATGTCATCTATGTATACAATAAGGAAATCAGAAAGTTCACCAAAAATCCTCTATCCATAATCTTTTGGAATATGGAAGGTGCTGTTTTGAGGCCGAAGGGCAGAACTTTCCATTCGTATTGTCCACCTGGGACAATGAAGGCTGTTTTGTACATATCTTCCTGCTTCAGAAATATTTGCCAAAAACCGCTCTTGAGATCAACTTACTATATACTTTTGAACCTTTAATTCTACTCAAGAGATCATCCCTAGCTGGAATGGGATGTTGTACTGAAGCAATGTATTTGTTGAGTGGCTTGTAATCTACCACCAACCTTTTCTTATTTCGGACCTGCTCAGATCTTTTATTCACATAAAATGCAGTGCAAGACCAAGGCGAATTTGATTCTTGAATAAAACCACTTTTCAACGAACTTCTGAATTTCTTCTCTGCATTCTTTTCTTTCAGTGGGAGGCATCCCACGATGATGTGCCTTGAATTTGGGCACAATCTCTTTTCCATCTGAATCTTTGATCAGCTGTAGATCCAATGAACAGAAATGTTTCTTTCTATGGATAAATGCATGGGGATTTTCACTACACAAGTCATTCTTTATTTTGGATACAATTTCTTCAATACTGACTTGGCAATTGGCTATAGACTTGTGAATCCACACATTATTAACAGTTTTGCATTTCTGGGGCAAAGGTACAATGGCTTGAAAGCTGTACCGCCTAGGTATCTTCTTAGGAGGATTAAACAACATGATATGGTCTTTGGATATACTGAATGTATGACAGGCTTCTAGGAAATTGACTCCTAACAAGCAGTCGTAATTATCCATATTATGTTGGTAGAATTCTAGTTCTAAAGGGATACCTTCAACATCTATTTTTATTTTGGCCATATACTTACAGATTACTTCTTTTTTATCAAATTTGATTTTTGTATGGGTAGGGACCCAACAATCTGTAGGTATGGCGTATTGCTGAGCAGACTAATTTCTGCTCCAGTATCTATCATGGCATCAAGCATGTATGGCTTTATATGAGGATGCATATAGTCATAGCTATGAACGGATTCTGAGTGCAGCTAATAGTACATACCTCAGCTTTAGTTTCTTCGATGCAACATGATGATAAGTTTTATCCAGATCTTCTTCTGGATTTTCCTTTTCTTTTTCTTCTTCATCCAGCAGCTTGGTGAATTCTTCTGTGGCTTTGGAGATAATTTTTCTAGAAAGCTATTCTGTCTCTTCTCCATCTTCTGTAAGTTTCCATGGATCCTGGATCGGGATCGGAAGATTGCCTGGTTCAAAATTTTTTTACTGGATGCCTTGTCTTCCACGACCTCTCCATGCTCCAAATCTTCCTCTCGGTTTGGGAGTCTATCTTTGTCTAATTCTCTCATTGAAATGGAGGTCGGACTGGAAATGGCTCAAATGGTTCATCGTGTTACGATTCTGCATGTTCTCTTTGGCTTGTTCTGCTTCATTTGTCCTGATGTACTTATCATTTAGTTCTCTAAGTTCTTTACTTAGAGCCATTTTTCTTGCAGTGTCCCATGGAGGACAACTATCATACACAGACTGTAAACATTCTACTTGCCTTCTTAGATACTCTGCACTTGGTGGAATCATTGGGTGTGCAAAGTTAGTGTTCATATTTACATTGAAATTATCAAAAGAGGGAACAGAACTGTACCCACTATCTGTGCTATCTTCTTCTTCATCTGATACTTGCTGTATCAGATTGCAGTTAATTCTTCAAGAGATGCATAAGATATGTCTGAAGAATAATTATCAGAATCTGAAACAAATGCATACTCTTCATCATTAATACCTTTGATAGATAAAGCGTTTACCTTTGCTTTACCTCTATCTGAATCTTTCTTTGGGCACTTGTTTGCATAGTGCGGCCCTTTACAGATGTAGCAGGTCGGCTTGAATTTCTGATGCTTGCCGATGTGCTTAAACTTTCTGAATTTATATCTCTTCTTTGACTGTCTATATGGAGGATCTTTGAACTTTGATCTTTTGAATTTTCTTTTCTTTTTTTGTAAGTACCGAGCATCCTCCCCTTTGAAAATGCACAATCCTTACAAGAGGATTTGCGTCTGGGATTGATTTCTAGATCAGGACAGCCAAATGGTTCGAGAGCATATTGCTCACAGAACACATTTCCAAGTGTTTTCGATGTTTGAGCGCTTGCTTGCGCTCCCACTTGTCCTTGCACAACTTGGCATTTGTCTGGTCGATGATCTGATTGATAGCTCCAAAGCTGAGCTCTGCAGGTGCATACCATGCATGGCCTTCTTGTATTGAGTGGCGAAGTATGGAGGGAATGATTCAATATAACGGAGACGCATTGTCTCATCGTTTATATTGCCGGAACTGTAGTACAGCTTCTGCATGAAGCATTGGTACTCCTTCACTCTTGTCATATCACAAAGACGGGCTCTTAAGAACATGGCTGTGTTCATCATCTTATCATCGTCAATGTTTCCGATGAACTCTTTGATGATGGCGGCAGTAAGACCAGAATATCCTGCCTGCAATATTATTTCCTTATTTGGGAGCAAGTCCCACCATTCCTTTAGGATTCCAACAAATCCGTTAGCAATTGTTGCAGCAATATTACGAGGAGATCTATTATATGTCTCGTATTGGGTATTACCCCAACCGATCATGGAATGAACAATCTCTTTGATTTCTGGAATGGTTTTACACTCTACTTTATAGAAATTTGGCTGTAGAGTCTGTACCTTTTGTGGTGGTGGCTGCGGTTGCATAGGTGTATGAGTAACACCAGATGTTTCTCCCATTTGCTCATCAAACGCTGGTTCCTCATATGCTGGATCCACTGGTTTCAGGCTGATGAAATCCAGATCCCTGTATACTCAACATGTTAACATTTTTGTCCTTAAAAATAAAGGCTTATATTCTTCTAGGACCTCTTTATAGGATTTCTTAGTGGATGGACTAGCCAACTGTGTAACATCTGACCAAGATACGCTTTAGACCAATCTCCTTCTGGAGGAGCTGAAACCTTTCTGTTTATCTCTTGTATCTTTGGTAGTATTTTTGGGAGTTCACTTGTAAGACACTTCTGTATCTCATCAATCCTTTGATGTGTCTTCTCATTTTCTTCTGTAAAGCATTAATACCATTCTCAATCAACTCATTAGTCCAGACTGCTTGTTTATTACATAAGATACTTTTACACTAGTGGTATGGTCCACTAGAGGTTGAACAAGATCTGTGATTTTTTGAGAAATGACCTCAGGGAGGTCAGAGAAACAACCTTATGTGTTTCTGGAACTTTTGTTCAATTTTACCAATAGAATTATGCATTCTATCTACTCTTTCATTCAGCAATTTTAAAGCAGATGCACTATCACCCTTTTTCTTAACTCTATTGCTTTTAGAACCTTTTCCATAGATGCTAATTTTTCTCTATTTGAAACTACTTCTTCATGGACAGATTTAATGGCTTTATTTGTCCAATTTAGCATCTTAGAACTTTCTGAAGGTTCTACATCTTTGCTGAGTCCTTTGATACCAGAAGACGGCTTTCTGTGTCTGATCTGGAGAAATAAGCTCATGGGCATCTGTTTCAGGAAATGATGTACTAGAACTGACTGAGGCCATATTGATTACTGGTCCATTTGCAGGAGCATACTTTTGGCTTACCAATTTTTCACAATCTGAGCACCAGAGAAAATCAGCGGATCATGAACTAAGAGACTTGTGGCTACAGAGAAATATTTTCTCTTTTTCGGCTCTTCTGCCTTTTGGGCATTCGAGCTTTCTCCTACTGTAAAATATGATGAAGTACTATTTGTTGAAGTACTTCTGGATAATGGCTTTTGCTCAATTCTCTATTTGAGTTATGCCTGAAACTTAATGTAACTTTGTTTTTCTCTTCTACAACAGATGTAGCATTTTCTAATTTTGGCTTTGATGACTGAATGAATTTCTTTGACAAAGTCCATTCTTTGGGGACTTTGATATCAGACCAAGAAATAAGTTCTGGTTCAATTTTCTGTGTTTCTAAATTTGTGTGAGTCACCACGCTGCTGCCTTTGGTGACACCATGTTTTACTGCTGGATACATAGTATTTACTAATCTATAAATCACTTTGTAGTGAATAGCCAACGGGCATGAACCAGATCTCATGTGTAATCCAGTGGTAGCAAGATGTAACTTGAGAACATCTTGTAACAAGTCATCCTTTGTCAAGGAGACTGGATAATTTGGAAAAACTTCAAAAGAAATGGGTCCATTGTGTAACCCAGTCTGATTGCTGCTAATAAAGAGTCCTTAAAATTGTCAAACCGTAAATCCATTAAACAGCAAAGTATTGAAGCATTCAAACCTCTTCTGAACAGAGGTGTTATACCTATCTGTACACACCCTACATGTGCAAACTTATATGTAGACTGTCTCTTTAAACTCTTAATATCTGATCTATCTATTAGAGGAATATTGTATTCTCCATTGCTAGTCTGAGATACTTGAATTACTGATTCTCTTGTTTTAAAAACTGTTGAAGCTATCAAATGAAATCTATTAATTTTTGCATAAACTTCAGAGTAAGATTTCTTTGGCAATTTCCATTCAGGAATGGGATTTGATTCATCAATAATATCAACATCTGAGTTTACTTCAAAGACATCAGATAAATTAATAAGATCTTGATTCTCTGTTTCTCCTAGATCGACTCTGAATGTTCTCACTGCCATTATTCATATCGTGCAAGCAAGGAAGCAAGGTTAAACAAACGTCGGATCTACCCTATAACTGCGCCTGACACACGGCGTCTTACTTGGCGGGGATCTCACCAATTAACCTTTTAGGTGCTATATGAACTTGCGGTCGCAGCGAGGACGAAAAACTTCAAAATCACTTTAAAAACCTTTAAACCAAAACCTTCTCAATACATCATCAAAGAAATTATATAATGTAAATACTCAATGCAAAAATCTATATAATTTACATTTAAAACTTTCAAAAATTATTAAAATTGACAACTAAGGAGAGGATCAATGCTTGTGCACCCTAATTTTAGGGGTGCATGTAGAAACCTAAACATCATATAATCTGAAAACAAAAAATACCCTTTAATTTGTTATGATCTCCCATTATATATATATATATATATATATATATATATATATATATATATATATATATATATATATATATATATATATATATATATATATATATATATATATATATATATATTTTTTAACCATGTGGAAGGGACATTTTTTTAATATATAAATTTGGAAATTTCAAATAAAAACAAATTCAAGGTGTACTATTACTTGAAAACTAAGTCATACAATTTTTGTTACCTATTTGTCATCATTTGATAAGCTAATTATTGTGAAATGACTTGGTGTGACACGATCTATAGGTTACTTTTTTCAAAATTTAAGTGGGAAAGTGGCATGTAGTGGATCTTAAATTTTCATCTACCCTCACAAGTCAGGGATTGGCTCCTCTGCCTTACAATTTAATAGAAAATAACAATGCATTAAATATGACAAAGATAACTAAGATTTCAAAAGAGAAACTAGTTAACAAGGATAATAGGTTATATAATGACACAAATTAAATGGAGGCATTGAAATTAGTACTAGGTGTAATAGACTATGCTTGAATAATATGGTTGGGTTTATTGATAGAAGAGATTAATATTTCGTGTGCTTCTTATTTTGGTTTTATTGATAAAATAGAGTAATATGGTTGGTGTTACTAACATAAGAGAGTTTTTAAACATCACCCATATCTTATCATTTACCTTCATCCTAAATGGTTTTGATGGGAAAATGAGATGTGCTATATGTGATAATATGGTCATGTCATTTCCTTCATGTATGTCATTTAATGAAATAGGTTGGAATGTGTAGGAAATAGATAGATGAAGGAAATAGATAGATCGAAAAGATGAAGTAAATAGATATATGGTCGAGGGAGGAGAAATGTGGATAGTGTTGCTAAGCGCAAGAGTTTCTTTTGTTAAAAATCCTGGTAGAAATGTTTCAAAAGAAAGCAAATGAGAGAGAGATACATAATTATCCTGATGTCATTTTCTTTTATCATCTTCCATGTTATACTAAATAATTGAGTAGACTAGGGAGTTTCTCCTTTTGAAGGAGATACACAAAATATTTGGTATCAAATTTGAGATCAATGTGTGATGTAGAAAGAAAGGAGATATATAAGGGAACATTAATATGAAGAAAATAGAAATAGCTTGCATCCAGCTAATGTAAACAATTGTATTTTTCATCCTATAGCTTAGAATCTATATCATCGGTCTTTATTAAAAATGTAAGCATACGACATAAGTGTAGAATGACATGAAAATCCATAGTATGAACAAATTCCCATTGCTAAAAATAACAACTCCATACAACATACAAAATGTAATGCAATATGAGAAGTAAACAAGCTGATCTAACAAGGAAACAAGTACAAACACACATACTCAAACCAACAATGGTCAAGATAGTTGCACAAATATTTTTTTATCTAGCTGTAGTTCCCAAATGTTTGTGATAAACGACATGGGTTAAAAGATGGTGCCCCAAGAAAATATGTATGCAAGGGGAAAACGATGGACATAGGGGTCTAATGAAAAAGGTATGTGCGTTATGAAACAATGTCGTGCAACTCACAGTGCCCCCGCAGTACGAGACAAAGCATGCAATTTCAATTTTGTAAATGATTATAGATCCAGATGATCTATGAGTCATTGTTTAAAAACACATGAGAACATAGGTGAGATATGATATGAATACCATGCATGTGACACAAATTTACGCTGTATGAGCTATTTACCAAATTTTATCCATTTTTGGATTTTTATGATGTTTTGATTTTTTTTAAATTTATAATGTTTAGGAAGATTATGATTTTTACATTTTTAGATTTTTGATCTATTAGAAGAATTTAGAAAGTGAAGGATTTACCTATAAGCACAAGAAAAATGCCCTCAGGGGATGAAACGGGCATCAAGTAGCAAAAAGATGCCCTGACAAGAAGGAAAATGAGTCAAAAATAATTATTACAACAGTTAATAGAAGAAGGGAGAATGAAAATATTGCTAGAAACAATAAAAATGCCCCAGGGAGAAGAAACAAGCGCTAGGTGGCAAATAATGCCCCAACATAGTGAAAATTGATTAAAAATAATTATTTAATAAAAATAATTATCACAGTAGGTAGAAGAAAGTGTTAGAATGATCATGGCAATCAAAATATGCCCCGAGGGCATCACGGTGGGTTAAAACAATTTTATATACCCCTTTAGGGGGTAAACCATCGTGACGAGTTCATTTGTTATTGGAGCTCTGCTGATTTATATTGTGAGTGATTTAAGAGCTATGAGAGAGATGACATGAGTTCATAGGCACACCAAGCAAGTTGACACTATTCGAGAGTATGCACGAGAGGAGGAAGACCCTCCATTTGTGAGTTCTTGAACTCTTCTTGTCAAATTTTGTATTTAATAGCTTTTATTTAGCATTTATTAGCCTTAAATAGGGTTAATTAGGGTGGTGAAATCATGTACGTGCACCCTAGGGGTGTGTAGGCATCAAAAGGGGAATGTACACATTAAATTTACGTGTATGCATGTGTGTGTATATCAAAATATGTGTATTTACATGTGTAGGGATAGAAACCTGGAGCATACGTGCCTGGTCAAACAATGTATGCATGCTAGCATACACACACAATCCCACACGTATGCGACATAAAGGGAATGCATGCATGAAGTAGATAGGTTAGTTAGGTAGGGGACACACACATACTTATATGGGTGTGTAGGTATCCAAGATGGTATGTATGCATCCTAGGCACGCACACACTAGGAAGGGCATGTACATGCCCAAAAGGGTGCACATGCACTAAAGAGAGGAAATTTGATACTTAGAAGAATGTTAGTTGGATGACTATGATAGTGTAGATGAATTTGGACTTAGTTTTTTAGAAGATGAGAAGAATATAGAAGAAAAATTAGTTCTAACACATGTTGTGTTATTTTGCAGAGATGATTATCATCCCTATAGACGAGGGAATGACATGGCCGCTTTGGCCCTAGAGGTGAGCCTCCATCGACATGATAGAGAGATGTTGGATATACTCCTAGAGGTGACTGGCTTAGCCCATGTAGCTGGTATGTCATTGATCACTTTGGACCATGGGCTTCTTATAGCCCCGGTGGAGATAACGAGACCCATTTTTTTGGCTCCCTACGGAGAGCTCACAATGACTTTAGAGAATGTCTAACACATTCTATGTGTGCCTATCCATGGAGATTTGATTGAGTATACTACTACTGATGTTGAGATCTTAGATTACATTATGGAGGTATTTGGATGTGTTGATATACCTTGCCGAGGTATGACAATCTACTTACATCGATGCATAATTGATCCAAGCTTTCATTGCATGCCTTTATACTTGATGGCTCTTGTTAGTGGATTTTTTCTCACTGAAAAGATAGGTTCTACATTTCCTCTTGGCCTGATTAGTGTGATACAAGGTTTATTCCATGGTGAGAGATATTATTAGGGCTAGTGTATATTGGCACATTTATATTGGGATCTTCATCTTATTACATACCATGGTCAAAAGACCATGGGTCCCGCTACATTGCTGTAGACATGGGCATGGGACCACATAGCGATTGGTCACCCCACAGGTGTACTTCGATTTTGAGCTCTATAGGAGCCTTTAGTGATGAGATGGGTCATTATTGTAGGAAGTTCGATGACATTATACAACATATGATAGTGTGGAGGCCCTATCATCATTACCAGTGGGATGAGGATGCAGACGATCTCAACATAGCCATGGTTGAGCATTTTTATTAGAATTTGGGGTTACATTCAGAGTTCTATAGGAAAGACCAATGCGAGAGAAATTTTGGTGCAACACAGATGTACCTCATCCTGATATGTGTTACACACACAAGGCTTCTGAGATATTTGATAGGGGGCCACCTATTCATCCAAACAGGGCTCGAGCCATTTTTGATGGGATGGTGCTATAGCCATGGGTCCCTTTTAGACAAGTTAGAGTTCCTGGAGATACCCCTGAGGATGGACCTTGGTATTTGACAGTCTTACCATGCCACCTCACTATTCCACAAGATTTATAGGATGCTGGAGTTAGGCCACCTCCAAAGGTGATTTTTGATAGTGATGATGATGAGGATGGTGGAGATGATGATGATGGGTTTGATGGCCAGGGTCATGATGGTGGTAGTGGAAAGGGTCCTCCACCCTTATAACAAGAGCCATTAGGATAGGGGCTGAGACCTAGAAAGAGACACATACCCCTTGTTTTCCATATACGATACCCCTAGTGGGTGTAGTAGTTGGTGTCTATGTTCCTCTATAACAGTGTCAAAGCAGAGAGAGCAGCACCACTGGTCCTCTTGCGGAATAAGTACCATAGTATGGGCTACTTCATATCCTACCACACACCCGTGAGAGGTGGAGGTGGTGGAGATGATGAGGGAAAAATAGCTGCACTAAAACATCAGTTAATAGGTTATAACTATGTAGCTTGAGGTGATGGCCGAGAGAGATCGAGAAAAGGCACAATTATAGGTTATTACCACGAGAGAGATCATGTCGAGCTTAGGCCAGCGGGAGGTGGTGGAGATGGTGCCACCTAGTTTCAGCATATTCAACATCCGGCTACTCATAGTTCACAGATCATGAGCTTATTACAATAGTCATAGGTTCATGCCATTACCATAGAGAGAGACCGATTGGTGACTAAGAGGATAGTGGGCTAGGTTGAGATGACGAGATTATAGGAATAGGTTTATTCATTTCGGTGGATTGATAGAGACACCGTGACACCTAGGACATACATGGACTTGGCTATGGCCAATGACAGGGCCTCCTAATACAAGGCCCTATACTATGATATCATTCCACAGAAGGTCGAGAGTACCAAGTTTTAGTCATCAATCGATGGGTAGGTCATAGAGATCGCAGATACCAAAGACATTGGTTAGGTTAGTGGATCAGCCATGAGATCGGTAGATAAGGTGGCAAATAGGAGATTAGGGTACAAAGGTGATGCACCCTCTAGAAGATCACAGGCCTCTAAGTCCTCGTGAGGGATCGAGTCAAACATGACTTGTCTTTTGATCATATACCTATGTATGTATTTTTTATGTATGCCTCTTATGAAGGCTCAGTTTTGATTGATGATGTATGATGTATCTTTTTTGGATTATGCCTCCTGATGAAGGCTTATTTTGATTCATGCCCTTAATGGAAGATTTTGTATCAATGATGTATATATTTTTGAGATAGACATTATATACATTTTATGGACATTCATATTATATTTTTCATGTATTTATATGACATGTGATGATGATTATATCATGATGTTGTATGATTTATTTCTTGTGTATGTATCATGATTGATTTTTCCAATAATCATATATGATATGGATACTTGACTTTGTTAGGACATGATGATTGATGATACTTTTGGATCCTTATATGATGATTTTTATTGCCTAAGTATCACATGTTTTTGATTTTATGATAATATCCTTAGATAATATCATTTTTTTGGATATGAGATGCCTTGGATTAGTTCATGGGATGATATTTATGATATTGGTGTGGGGGGGATATATTTTTGATCATGTGCAACCCCTCTTTCCCCATTGATGATATGGTATATGATGATTAGCTTAGTATACATTCTTGATGTAAAACTTAGCATTTTTGATATATGATGTATAGATCATGTTATATGTGATAATGGTAAATGATTTGATAGATGTTAGATGATGATAAATTGTACAATACAATTTACAAGCACAACTTAATCAAATCTAACTAATACAACACAATTATTTACAAGTATGCGAGATAAAAAAATCCAATGTGGATGCATAAAAATTTTAAACTAAGCAAATGAATTCAATCTAACACACAACACATGCAATGCCATCAAATCTAACTAATAAAACACTAGTATGAACAAGTATGCAAAAAGGAATATAATGCCACAGTTAAGTAATACTCAACCAAAGTAAGCAATTGAATTTCATTTAATACACAAAAAAAAATGCAAAACATTAAAACTAATTAAAAACAAATATGAACAAGTATGCAAGATAAAAATGAACTAAATGCAATAGTTAAGTAATACTCAACTTAAGAAAATGAAGTCAATTTAAAGCACACAACATGAAAGGAAATGCAATCAAAACTCTACAAACCGATAACTAAAAGTAAGCAAATCACTACTTTATTTTTGTGGGATAATTTTGATTTGTTTTCTACTATTTTTGGTGTCATCTCGAGATAAATTTTTCAAGGCTACTATTCACATTGTTTTGGGGTTTTTCCTTAAGACAATGTTATGTTGTTTTGTGTAGTAGTCATCCTCTTTAGGGTTTTTTTCAATGTTTAGGAGTTTTCCAATATTTTGAATGTTTTTGTTTTTTGAAAGTTTTCCAAAGCTATGTATAGGAAAAGAAGCGTGGATGCCCCCAATGATGTGGGAATATATAGAGGCAGAATGCCACACAAGTATGTTTAGGAAGGTGTAGATGTGAAAGTGCCCCCAACGTTTAGATGGGAATATACAAAAAGAAACTCCTTCACATATATACAAGAATGGATCAGCCAGATCAAGGCCATGGAAGACATATGTAAAAGGATACTCAACCTAAGAAACCTACCCCTAAACAAGGTAAGTGTACTTCTATTTAGATATGAGAATTTCTTATGAATAATGAATCCTCCCAAGGTGCATTGGAAACTAGTTTTCACCTGAGGACCTGTCCAAAGACCAAAATTGTGTCGTTTTCACACTTGGATGACCTATTTTCTCTTTGTTGTTTTCTTGATTTTTTGATTTTTTTTTTCCTTTCTTTTCTAAGGAGCATATTATTTTAAGCATAGAAGCACTTGATATCCATTAAATTCATTGTTTCCTTTAATTCTTCTCCATCTGAGTGATTCAATTTGTAAGCCCCTGATCCATATTTCTCAGTGACCACATAAGGTCCTAACCAGTTAGCCTCAAATTTTCCTTTCTTTTCTGTCTTTAACAATATTTTTTGGTTCTCCTTCATAGAATGAGATCACCTACCTCAAATTGATGAGGTATGATTCATTTTTGTATCCTCTTGAGACCCAATTCTGATAAAATTTCAAGTGATTGAGGGCTCTCATTCTTTTCTCATCTAATAGCTCTAATTCTGCTAGGTGAGCAACTCTGTAGTCTTCATCTTTGTCTAGATAATCTCTGAGGGATATTCTCGGGAAGGAATATCAATTTCTAGAGGAAAAATGGCCTCGTGTTCCATAGACTAGTGAGTAAGGAGTGACACTAGTAGGTGCAAATGGAATTTTTATAGGCCCAGAGGGGGGATGGATTTGTAAGTGCCAATTGTGGCCTATTTTACTTACCATTTTCTCCATGATGCGAACAAGGGTTTTATTGGTGGATTCTTCCTATCCATTACCTTGAGGGTAATAGGGGTTGATCACTTGAAACGGATGTGGAAGCATTGGCATAATGCTTTGACCATCTTTTCTTGAAATACTTACCATTGTCTCTGCTACAATGGTGGAGGGAATGTCGTAACGAAAATGAGGTGATTCATGATGAATTTGGATATTTGCACACATGTGACATATGTGAGAGGCACTGTCTCTACCCATTTGGTAAAGTACTTGGTGGCAGTAATGATGTGGGTATGACCATCTGAGGATGTAGGAGTGAGCTTCCCTATGAGATCCAACCCCCATTTTGAGAACGACCATGGAGTTATTATTGGCTGTAGAGTTTGTGTTGGTGCATGGATTAGGTTTCCATACTTCTGGCATAGTTCACACTTCTTAACATGTTGACAACAATCTACTTCCATTGTAGGCCAATAGTAACCCATTCTCAACAATTTTTTAGCTAGTATCATCCCACTTATGTGCTCTCTGCAGACTCCTTCATGTGCTTCCTTGATTTCTAGGACTAATTCAACCATATTAAGATAACGTAGTAAATTCCCATCATAGCCTCTACGGTAGAGAGTGCCTCCTAAAAGGGTATAACAAGCTATTTGGTGAATGAGGGCTTTCTTTTCAGTATGGGTAATGTTTGGAGGGAAGGTGTTGTCTTTGAGGTAGGTGTAGATGGAATCATACTAGGGTGAAAGAGGACCAACGAATTCACACAGACAATATTCTGGCATGTCATATGTGGGTTCACGTAGATGTTCAACAAAAAATGGCATTTTCTTCATCTGAGGTGGAATTTTAAGTAGTGCCCCAATCATAGCCATAGCATCTACTGACTTGTTATGTACTGTGGCATTTGTTCAAAGGTTACCCACACAAAGTACTCCTTTAATGTCTCAATCATATTTTTATATGGGATGAGCTTCTCATCCTTAACTTTGTACTCATCATTGACTTTCTTGATGATAAGTTGTGAATCACCCATGACCTTAAGTTGTCTGATATCCCATCGAATGGAAATTTTCAAACCTGCAATGAGTGCCTCATATTCAACTATGTTGTTTGTACATGAGAAGCCTATTCGAAATGCATGTGGAATAAAATCCCTATTTGGAGTGATGAGCACTACACCAACCCCTGCACCATGATAGTTGAATGACCCATCAAACTACATCTTCCATATGTTATATTCTTCAATGTATAGTGTAGATGCGTATATATCTAGACACAATGGTTCCATCCCTGGTAGGGAGCTTTTAGCTAATTGATCCGCAAGAACTTTCCTTTAAGTGACTTTTGGTTAACAAACTCAATGTCAAATTCACTTAGGAGGATGATCTAATTAGTCATCTATCCCGTAAGTGCATGTTTTGATAAAAGGTATTTGAGAGGGTCAACTTTGGAAATCAGTTTAGTTTTGTTGTTAAGGAGATAGTGGCGTAGCTTCTGGAAAAAAAGACCACTACTAGGCATGCCTTTTCTATTTGAGGGTAGTTCAAATCATAGGAAATTAAGGTTTGGCTTAGGTAATACACAACTCATTCTTTGTGGTTTAGGTCATATTGGGAAAGCAGTGCACCAATAACACATTGGGTAGCTGAGATATATAATAAGAGAGGTTCACCTAGGGTAGGTGGCATGAGAACTGGGGACTGGGTTAGATATTTCTTGAGTATTTCAAAATATTTCTAGCATTCAAGACCCTAGTTGAAAGCCACATATTTCTTTAAAATATGTGTAAAGGGATGGCACTTATCCATAAGCTATGATATAAATCGGTGGATTTCTTGGATTTTTCCTTGTAAACTACGTAGTTGTTTGAGATTCTTGGGTGGCGAGAATTTTAGTGATAGTTGTAACCTTTGGGATCTACCTCGATCCCTCTCCTAGAAATGATGAAGCCCAAGATTTTTCCAGATAGTACACCAAAGACACACT
Organism: Taxus wallichiana var. yunnanensis; assembly: GCA_018340775.1. NCBI lineage: Eukaryota > Viridiplantae > Streptophyta > Pinopsida > Cupressales > Taxaceae > Taxus > Taxus wallichiana. The sequence continues at coordinate 470,761,391 of CM031242.1, read as the reverse complement.
TTTTAGGGTTCAAACAACCTTGTAGTCTCTGAGGCATTGAAAGATACATGCCGTAGCACTTCTGGGTGCTCTTCTTTGGTTATGGATTTAGCCAAAATATCATCTATGTAGTCTTCCATGATTTCATTCATCAAGTCATGGAAGATAATAGTCATGGCTCTTTGGTAAGTGGCTCCTGCATTTTTATACCAAAGGGCATCACTTGGTAACAAATGTTCCCCAAGGGGTTGTGAATGCAATTTTGTGTTGATCTTCTTCTACAATCTTAATTTGATTGTATCCTAAAAATCCATCCATGAGGGAAAACATCTCATACCTAGTAGTTGAATCAACAATCATGTCGATATTAGGTAAAGGGAAGTCATCTTTAGGACACACTTTGTTGATATCCTAAAATCCATGCAAATGTGGATTCCTATTGGCTTCTTTTGGATAGGCACAATATTTGATATCCATTCAAAGTAATCTATTGATCTGATGAAACCTACTACCAAGTAGATTTTCTAGTTCTTCTTTTACCAAGAGTGCGACACGTGGGTGCATCTTCCTTAACTTTTGTTTAACAGGTTTGGTGTTTGGGTGCACCACAAGGTTATGCACAACTAGGGTTGGGTCCAAACTATTATATCCATGTAAGACCATGCAAATATGTCTATGAATTCCTTTAGCAACTCCACAAATGTCTTTTGTTCTTGTGTTGAGAGTGAAGCCCCAGTTTTACCATTTTAGGATCCTCCTCTAACCCAATATTGACATCAATAGTCTCTTCAACCAAAATTTTGGACATATCTTCCATGCAGGTAGGATCAAGGGGAAGAGTAGAATCCACTTCAACAGGTGGATCAAATAGAGTTTTATCTTTGCGTGGGTCAACTATCGGCTCCATTGGATCTTCCTTTTGTTTATCCACAAGTGCCTCAAAGAGGTTTTCACTATGGGATTTGAGATATTTCTTTCTGCAAGGATTTTTTGTGGTACTTTTTCCCTTGCTTGTTATTTTCTTGTTTAGGTGACCACACATTTCTGCCTCTTCCCCAAAATATGCACATGCATCTAATTTGATGAAGAAACCTTTCTTGTGATCACTTCTTGGAATGTCATCTCTAATACCCATGAATTCTGCTATGGCTTCTTCATTTTCAAAGAAATCAATCAACATATGAAGTCATTGGTCCCAATCAACAAGGTTGGGATACACAAGGGTGATTTGAGAGTCGGTTTGGGGATTGGACTAAGATAGGGTAAAGATAGCGAATTTGGGAACATGTTAGTAGAGGAAAGATCTTCATAGATACTACAATGGGAATCTGTCACTATCCAAATGAAGTGAATCATTTTCAATGTCCTAAGGAAGTATCATCAATTTCAGAGGGTGGAAGATTATGATTCTTCACACCAAGGCCATGTTTGTTATATTTCCTAGGGGGATTGGCAAAGGTTCCAGTCTACCTTGTGCATCTGGTCCACACCCAAATCCCTGATACCCCATGACATGCATCATTCTATGTGCTTTGGCATACTGTGGAGCTTCATTACATGAAGCTTTCATTCCTTCCGGTGTTCAATTTGGAGGGTCACTTAGCATCTTCTCATCTGATAGAAGACCATGAGGAGAAAACCTTTCAAGGGACTAGAGAAGTATCCCATGTGCTTGTAAATTGGAAGTTCAGGTCTACCACGTGTCTTAGGTGAGAGTGATAGGTCTAGAAACTAAGAGGGCCTATTGAATATTGAAATATTATATTGTACCATATGATCCACTTCATTTCCCATGAAGTAAAATGGATTTAGTGATGAAGAAGGGTCTTTAACCACAACTTGTAGCATGTTAGGATCAACTCTAGCTTTGAAAGCTTTTGTTTGTAATGGGACAACAATGTCCACTGAAGGACAATCATATGCTGATCTAGAGAAGCTATGTAGTGCTCTCTACAATGTGCAAATGGTTCAGGATCTCCATGAATAGTAATGGGTGCCCTCCATTATACAATTTAATGCATTGATGGTAGGTAGAAGGCATTGCTTGCATGGCATGGATCCATGGTCGACCTAGAAGCATGTTGTATGGAAGATCTAGCTCAAGAACATGGAATTTTGTATCATGTTTTATCAGCCCTACTTCCATAGGTATCACTATAGTGCTAGCTGACTCTCATTCCTCATTTTCATATGTTGTAATGGTTATTACATGAGAATCCAACTTTGTGTCTTTATATCCCAACTATCTAACTAACTTTAAGGTGAAAATATTCAATCCGGATCCATTATCCACAAGCACTCTCTTAATATTCCTACGAGTAACAACTACCTCAATGTATAGGGGTAGGTTGTGGGTAGGATTATTATGTGGGATTTCACACTGGTCAAAGAAGATGGAGTCATCAAGCTCAAGATGTGCAACCATTTCTTGGAGGCATAAAGGATCAACTTTTGTGGACACTCCCAACCTTGAAGGGTTTTATAAAGAATGTATTTATGGGTATTTGATATCTTGAGTAAGTCTAATATTGAAATATTAGCAGGAGTTTTCTCAAGTTGATCTATCAAATCATATCGATTCTCCTGAGGTTGAGATAAGGGAACAACATTCAAAGGGGCCTCTAGTATTTCTATGCATGCACGTTGTCATGTTACAATGACACAATCATTACTAATGATCCTAATGGTATTGAATTTCTCATTGGATGAATGAATACAACCTATTAATGAATCAAAATGATTATCGGCTTGGGTGTATACATAGTTCATAGTCCTATAATTATCGATGATTGACCCGGATCTGGATTCTTTGTTTCTTATTTCTTATGATTAGGAAGGGATTTTTTAAATATTCCCATCTTGATATTTGGTCCTTGTCCTATTCGGGGAATCTACTTCAATTTTACCATCTTCGATGAGGTCTTGAATGAAGTGTTTCAACTTTAAACACTTGTCCATTTTTGTTCCTTTGACACGATGGAAATCAAAATAATCATGATCCCTATACCACCTGGTTTGGGCATGTCATCTGCGTATGGTACCGTGGTTGATATTACACCATGTTTATTGCCTCTAATTGTCTCAAAATGGTAGAACAATGAATCGACGAGGGAGTAAACACTCACCTTTGAATTAGACCTTGAATAGGTCCTTTCATTAATTTGAGGATAGGACCACTTTGTACTGCTTGAGCCGTTTGAACCATTTGGACTCGTTTAGAGTCCATGATGCCATCACCCACAACATTTTTGTTTCTATTAAATAATTTGGGCTTCTCCTTGGTTTTGAGTTTTGTTGATCTTTGAAAATGGTTTAATCATTCATTTTTTATTAAAGCCTTTTTGATTTGGCTCCCTTTCTCAATAACTTCTTCAAAGTTAGAGACACAATGCATTTACAAGTGAAATGTGATATATGGGTTTAAATTTGGAATGAAGATACTTACTAACTATTTTTCGGAACTATACAGGGGATGTGGCTTGCTAGACCTCACCATCACTGTAAGAAGCCAACAAAGTTTTTCATTGGGTCTTATTTTACACTACAAAGGTCTAACATGGTGACATCATTCTCTATGTTAAATGAGAAATGATGTATGAAATTTTCTACCATTGCGGGCCATGTGACTATAGACCCCTTTGGTAAATGTATGAACCACTCTAACATTTTCCTCCTAAGCTTTTAGGAAACAGATGTAGGAGGTAATTGTCACTATAGGCCACCTCTTGACAAGCCATGTAAAAGTCTTTGATATGATCCCAGGATCACCTTTGCCTTTGTATTTTCAAATTTTGGCAATTAAACTTTTTTGGAAATGGTAATAGCAACATGTCCCTGTCGAAAGGATAGGGGCATAACTCCTCATATTGATATTTCTTGTTGTGGCCTACATTACTTTCCTGAAGTGTGGTAAGCATAGTTTTCATGGACTAAATCTTGTGTAAGAATTTGATCCTTTGTAGGAGAAGGTGGTCTACGTATGAGACTTGGTTTTGAAATATCTTCTTCTCGAGGCATAGTATAAAATTCACTAGCCTTAGTTTTGAGTGGTTTGTGTCATGTACCCTTACTCGTGTTCTTGCTTACCAAAGAAGATAAGTTTGCTAATTGTTTGCTAAGGGTTTGAATTTGGTTTTGTATAGTAACTTCATCATTTTGTGGGTCTTCTTCCTCATTGTTTTGATGAGGAGGTAGTTCTTCATGCTCACTTTCTACCCTAACCCATGACATTTTTATGAGGTGGTGGTTGAGAACCACTTCTTTGTCTTGATGGGTCATTCTCTATGTTGGTACCAGAGGTAGAAGTGTGTCATCCCTCAACGTCATCATTAGTGAGAAGTGGTCTTTGTGTTTCTTTGTCTTTCTGTTGGCATCTTGGTTAGAGACTCCTCGTTCTTGTGGCACAGTGGCACCTAACTCTAGAACACGTGCAAGCACTCGATCTCTATTTTTAAATAGGAATTCATCTAATTAGGACACATCAACATTTTCAATGTCTTTGAAGGAATCACTATCATCTCCGCTATGATCTACTAAGTCATCTGTTTGTTTCACTTCGGAGAATAAGGGACCTAAGTTGTGTCCTGGAAAAGGGTTTATCTCACGCCTTTGGAATCCATTTCCACAATATGAACCATTGCAAGTGTTTTTTACACAAGGTTTTGTTTAATGTATTCGTGAGAGTATAACAAACCTAGGTGTCTTTATGTAACATTTTTTCCTATAGTTTCAAAGTGTGTCAATAAATGGACCAAAGGAACAAGGATTCAATCAAGTTATATGCAAAAATCATGCAAGTTTTTCCATAAATCAATCAATCAAGAAATGATACTACACCCTATGTGAATGTTTTACAAATGTAGTTAGATGTTTTTAGATGATTAACTTAGTGATAATACTTAGGTCAAGTTCAAAAAATGAACAAGGTAAGAATTAGTGAAAGGTTAATGTGATCCCTAATCAAAGGATACTAAGGCGAGATTAGAGCCAAGAAAGACCCACAACCTTAAATAAAATGGAAGTTACCCATGCAAACCATGTAATAATATTATGAGGGTACGTTACCCAAGCTCTGCGAGAAAAGTGAGGTATTAGTTCCACAAGTAATATCAATACAATGCCTAATAAAGTAATCAACACCTTTTCAAGATATAGGTAAAGTTTGAACACTCAACTACGTCAAAGTATTCTAAGGATTTGTTAATGATGTGGGCAACGTAACATCACAATATGGACACTTAGATCATGTTTACAAGAAACAATGACGTAAGTATCGAAATTGTGGCATGATGATGCAAACAACACAATCAATTCAAAGGAGAATAAAGATGACACAAACCTAACTATAATGATGATCTTGAAATCAAGATCAAGTGGCTATCAAGATGTAAAAATGTACCCACACACTTTATATGTTTAACAACTCAGCCGTAAACATGGATGAGCATAAACGACATAAAAATGGTGAACACAATCTATTGATAACTCTCACAAAATATGCCTTCCCTTGTCCCAAATGGGAAACAAGAATGCAAAGGTGTAGACCAAGTGGTGGTGAAACAAGCTAGCACAACTTTGGCAGAGTTTCACCTTTCCTTAGGGCAAGTGAAGAACTAAGAAAAAGTGGTATGTTGCAGTTTCATGATGAATATCACTAGACTCCAACTTTGATGGGCTCTCCCCTTGTTTATCTAACAAGGTTTTGACCCCAAATAAGTTAGTTTTCATGATGGCTCTTGACTCGATGATGGACTAGAAAAGTGGGCTCTAAGACAATATGGCTTCCCTAAGTGTTTTGCTCATCTAGGTGTCACAAGTTTATCTATTGTGAGCTTGATTTTCCAAGGTTTCCCAAGGAGTATCTTGACTTTACTTTACCCCCTTCTAATACAATGAGAAACTAGTGCATTCAGTTGTATTGTCATTGGGGTTGTGATATGGATAACTTTGACTCTAACTCACAAAAGGAAAATCTAGTCAAGTGGGTGTGCGAGCACTTCCTGTTTCATCCATGAGGTTACTCAGTGGTGGACTACTTTAGGGTTCCTAGAACCACCCCCATTGTTATAGCTTAAGGTGTTATGCCAAAGGGGTTACATTTCTAGTTGAGTGGATAGGGACGTACCCTTTTCCAAAACTACAAATACAATGTGTTGAATGTGGTGTATTTTTTTATCTTTTTAGACTTAGTGAGGTTTTGAACACTGTTGGCAACCTACATCAAACACGTTAGTATTGTTTAGCCTCTGAATTCTTTGACACATGATTTTGGTCCTACACACCAAGATTAGTAATTTTCTAATAACATCATATAAAGGGGATAAGATGTTGCTTTTTATTTCCTAGATCATCCTAGGATGCAAGGAAAGAGCATACACAACAAAATATCTCACTCAATATTTGCAAAAATGGAAAATACTTAAGTAAATCATGAAAAATGAGTTCCTTTTAGCCAACTTTGAAGTTCTTTCTTTTAAAAACTTAATTGAAGTGTTTAAAAATAAAGAAGGTATTTGAAATGTTTTTATTCCCAAGATCACCTAGAAGGTGCGAGGGAAGAGCATACACGTTTCAAAAAATCCTCTACTAATGAAAATGCAACACTTAACTAAGTTAGCACAAAAATATGATCAAAAGAACCTACAAACTATTGTTAGAAACCTGTAAGAATGTCAAAAACCAAAATATCAATTATGCAACCTTGTAAAAAGATTAAATTTTGACAAGTGATGCTTGTGCACCCTTTTGATGTGTACATGGATTTGGGTATGTACATGCCCTTTATGGTAAGTACGTGGGTCTGTAAAAAATGACAGAGGGTATTTATGCCTACACGTCTAGAATGATGCATACGTGGAGATTTTTAAGTGTACATGCCACAGAATATGTGTACGTGCCCCAGGTAAAAATTTCAAATAACACAGAGGATGGATTTATAGGTACGTGTCTAGAATGGTGTGTACGTGGGATTTTCAATGCATGCACGTAGGTTTGGACAAGTACGCGGCTAGTTCATCAACATTGATCAAGGACACTTTTTTGGGTATGTGTACATGTGTATTTTAATAGTGTACACTTCCTTTTCACATGTACACTCACCTCTCTGATGCCTACGCGTGGCCCTGAAAAATCACAAAAATCACGAGATCTAAAATTTTAGAAATGCAAATAGGTTTGATTTCTACCCTTTAAATCAATTTTCAACCTAAACCCACTAAATTTGCATGAAAAAGGGACATTTACCCCACCCAAAGCTATAAAACCAATCAAATCTAAGCTATTTAACCCTAAAAGCATGAAGAAAGGTTAGAAATTGAAAGAAAGCTTGAAAAACTTCTAAAAATACCATGGAAAAGTCCCACTGGGCATGCCAAATGTGTTAAGGAAAAACTTGAAAACTATGAGAAGTAGACTAACACCTAGTAGCCTAAAGTTTGTACCAAATTACTCAATAACCATCATGATAAGAGGTAATAAAATAAACTTCAAAAGCATGCATTATGAATCAAACAAGCAACATACTATGTTTACTCTACTCTTTAGAAAGCTTAATAAAATGAACCTAATTAGACTCTAAGAAATCAAAGTTGATTTTTTTTTTTCTCCAAAAGATGAAGAGATCTCTCTAAGATGATTTATTAGACCATGCTTAGATAACTCTTACTAATCTAAAATGGAGGAAAGATGCAAGATGAAGCTATTTCAATGGTGGATGGCTTGGCTAGTGCAAATGAGCTCTTTAAGCTAGATAATCAAAGTGATTTCCAAAAAATAAGGTGTTCAAGGTGTAAAGTGTAAGAAAGGGAGGGGTGACCCCTCTATTTATAGATTTTGGTTTGGAAGAAAAGTGAAAATCTAGTGCATGTGGGACAAATGAATAAGCCAAAATAGATCTTTTGGAAGTCAAAGTACCTTTTTGACTAGGTTAGAAGCTAATTAACCTCTTAGATTAATTAGGGACTCTAAACAAGCTTAGGAAAGCCTTCTGAGAGTTCTGGAGGAATTTGAATTAGATTTTGGAAGCGTTGGAAGTGGAGATAGCCAATGATAAGGTTCATTAGTTAAATATGAGATAGAAGACTCAATCAATGTGAAACTAGCTGATTAAGAGAAATATCACCAATCAACTTGTCATAAAATGGCATCCTGAGTGAGTTGGAAGTAGAGTTAGATAACAATGGTCATTGGAATGTTAGAATAAGATTTCTTTGATTGAAATTTAGGTGTGTATAGTCACAATATTATTAATGTATTAGTTAATTCCTATGAATTTCCATCCTTGCGCCTTCTTAGTAAGGTCTTGAGATTTACAGCTTCCTTAGATCTATTCCTTTTGAAACACTATTTATAAACATTGAAAGTTCCATAAATAATCTTGTATAACATGTGGTGGAAGAGATAAGATAATATTTATCTTTGATACTAAGGAGAGAAAATCCTTTAAATAGAAATGTATCTAAAGAGGAATTCCTCACATTAAAAAAGGTAAATGAGAATGATCATATCATAGTTCTCAAGTAAGAAAAAGGTAATGCAATAATTATAGTAAACAATATAAAGTATATTAATAAGATGAGATAACCCTTGGGTATGGGAGTTATAAGCGCATGAAGAAGAATCCATCAACAAAATTACCAAGCATGTAATAAAAATTATAAACAACTCATCCATAAGTTTAAAGTTCAAATGGAGGCTTGAGCCTATATACCATATAATTCCTAAAATATATGGCTTTCCTAAATAAAAAAACATGGGGGTCCGCTTAAGACTCATTATAGACATTATGGAATCTCCCAGTAATGGTCTAGCTAAACACATAGTGGAAAAGTTGTAATCATTTGTTGGAAAGAACTCTTCCTTTATCAAAGACTATTGGCCATTGTGTCTAGTTGTTTTCATTGATGTCATATTCCATTGATGTAAAAATGTGTCATGGTGCCATATGAGCCTCCATGAGATGTTTACTAATGTCAAACATGAAGGTTGGTTAGTAGTGGATAAGTTTGGTGAGTTGTTATGGTGTTCGGGCATGGTCTAGTGTACATGGTCATAGTATGGGATATATTAAGTTGTTTGAAGGTTGTAATGAGGTCAAAAGAGGTCATTATTAAGTGTTAGAGATGTTCAAGTGTCTATATGTGGTCATCACGATCAGTTCATGGGTTAGCATAGATGATTCAAGTTATTCTAGTCCTAGACCTAGTCCTAGCACAAGCAAAATAAATTTGAGGCATGAATTTTGGAGAAGGGAAGTCTTTATAAATAATTATATGAACATTTTTTTACTTCATATGAGGTGTATGATGAGTTTTATGTCAGTTCTCAGAGGTATGATGGTGTTTCATGGTCATTGGGAGGTAAGAAGGTGAAGAAAAACAAAGTAAGCACATGTAACGCACAATGGATGTTAATGTTTTAAAAGAATTTGAGAAAGGAGGTGTTTTTTTTAGTTATATTATGTTATCATGATGCTTCATGACAAATTTTAGGTCAAAATGTAGAAGGAAAGTCAATTTATGTCATTTTTGCTAAAAATGAGTTTTGAAGAAGTAAAATCCAGCTTTCGAATTGGGAATTTTATATGCTCACCCACTCACACACAATTTGCATGGGACCTTGTGGATTTTGGGGATGTTTTTTCATGGATTCTATAAGGTTTTTCAAAAATAATGGGATCAATTGATCATGAGAGTTTTATGAACAATAATTAAGAAGTCAAATTGCTTTCTAACCCTAGTGAAACCCTCATAACAGAGTGAATTGGAATATTTTCATTGTATGGTATCCAAATGAAATTGGGAAGAAAAATAGATACTTTATATTTTAAGAAGATTCCTCAGAGCTCATTTTGGTGGTGGTTTGGTGTTCCAGATGTTATAGGAAGAGAGAGAAAATCCATTTTTTTGTGGAAATTTGAAGTTATAGGGCAGAGATGGAAGCTTCAAGATGAAAACTAAATTATTCCATAATATTTGGGAGGTTATCTAAATTATCATAAAAAAATTCAGGAAGGTATAGTGGATAAAATAAAAGATATGGGTCCTCAAAGTGACCCTACCGATTTTGGCCTAAAGGGCTAAAATGCTAGTCTCTTAGCTTGAAGTGAGTTTGATAATTTTGAATTTTTGGATGTGATTTTTGGTCATGGATAGCATGTTGGAATCTGATATTATTTTTTGACCTATTGGAATGATATGATGAGGTGGTTTTTAGTTTAAGACTTAATGGCCTAGTAAGCCCTAGTTGGCTTGCTCAAGAAGGTGACTGAAACAAGTTTTCTAGAGTGAATTCCTCCTCATGATTTATGCTTATTAGTGATTGTAAATGTTTATACAAGCTTAATTTCTATTCTATAGGTTTTTTTTTATCTCGAAATATGTTTTGAATGTGATTGAGCATTGATTCCTCAAGACTAGTTCTTGAGCCCTTGGATCCTAAATGAGTTGTTATAGAGATTGAGTTGTTTGGAGGCCTTCCACTATGATTTGGAAGAAAATGGGAGTTGTTAAAACAACTATACTCAAAGAAATTTCTAATGGTATATGAAACGATTCATGATGATGAGTTTAGCTATATGAAGTTGGTCAATTTCTAGGACTAAATTTTGGGTGCTTGATGACCTAGTTGGAGTTTCTTTCATCTTGGTGTGTTTCATGGTGTAGTAAGATATTTCAATGATGATTCAAGATATTGTTGATGTTGCTAAGGAATTTTTCATGACATGTGTGGAGATTCTTATGTCTTGAAAACTATGGAGTATGCATTTGGATATCAATTTTCATTCTGCTAGACCTTGCAAAGTGCCTTTTGAGCATGTTTGAGTGTTTTGGTGCATGATGGTGCTGTATTAACCCTTGTCGACCTAATTGAATATTTTGTGTTGACTTATATGATTTTATTGATTTTTTTTTTTTTTTGAGGGATGTCCTACCTACTTGGTCATGGCCAAACTAGGGGTGTTTTGAGTGAGTGACTTGTATATAAGAAAGTATTTGTGGTCATTTGTGACTTTTTGAGAAGAGGATGAAATGAGCGACCTATATGAAGTTGAAGAAGAGTGTTGAATGGTTATGGAATGAACCTAAAAGAGCGATTAATACCTTAGAATAATTAATAATCATATATATAAAGGAAATTGATATATTCAGCCCATGAAGAAGAAGAAATGATCGAGTTAGAGAATATGATAATTTGAAGAAGGTTTGATGTATTTGGAGCTAAACTTGGATTCACAATAAGATGTGGGATAAACATATCATCTATGGTAATTAATTTTCAAAATATCTTGTGATGTGTAATATTCATAGGATTCATTTTTTCTTAGTCATAATAGCAAAGGTTTAGGGGTTGGTGCTCCTTGTGGGGTGGGTAACTAATTAAAAAAATCTGGTTGGATGTGTAATATTCTTGCGAGTCTTACTTTTTTAAATATAAAATAAGGTTTCAGTAGGTTTTATTCCCCTTGAAGGTTTCCCACATATATTTTGTGTCATGTGTTCTCTCTTTTGATTCTTTCACTTGTGAATGTTTAATACACACCTAATAAGCTCACATGGTTTATGAATGTTGAATGGTTAAGTTGAATGATGAATCTAAGAAATGTTAAATGAAGTTGAAATTGTTGTATGAATGATTCACCCCCTCTCAATCACTATGCTTCCAACAATTGGTATCATATTTTGTCCTTGTGAAGAAAGTTTTACAACTTGAAGGAGATCCTCTTAAAGCACATGTATGGTAGATAGTCGAATCAAGTTGAAGATAATCCTCTTGTTAGGATGAGATCATGTTTGAAACCCTTAGGGTTTGACATTTTGAAAAAAATTCTTGGTGTTTTCACTCCCATTTAAAAATCTTCAAATAGTATAGCTGATGATGAATATGTCGAATAAGATACTTGTAATGATTTTGAAGAAGTTTTCTCTGAAGATGAAGATGTAGGTGATGATGTTGCCCTAGGATTCGATCTTGAGGTTGTTCCCGATATGATTGAATCTCTCAATGTAAAGGATGATGTTGATGTGTGTCATGATATCTCAACCATGGTCATAAGATATGTAGAATCCAAAGAAAACGCTGAAATTGAAGTTGAAGAAGTTTTTAAAGATATATCGGTTGAACAAGAAGATGATCTTGATAGAGAAGATGTATTTGAATCTATATAGAGAAAGGAAGAGTTTCATGATGCTCTAATCATGAAGAAAATCTATGAAGTGATCAAAGAGAGCCTTGAAGTAGAGATGAAAAATTGTGACAAACAATGAGTATGATTGAGTTGAAGGAATCATTTGAAGATGTTATCAATAATCTGCCACTAAGAAATAATGCTACAAATTTTTAAGGTCATTATGATTGTTTTCAAGGCGTGAATTCATAAATAGAACATCAAAGTCCATCATTTCATCAAGTAAGGTATGAGTTTTTAATGAATATTCATTTTCATTCAAGCAAAAGGATCATAGGAAAATAGACAAGTGGAATAAGGAGCTTCAAATTGAAATTAGGATCTGTAGATTCCTTAAAAGGAAGAGGATATCATGATATTCTGCAAGTGTGAATATTAAGTGAGTACAGTAAAGATGAAAATTTTGACTCTAGAAGATCTATGATATAAGCTCGAGGTTAATGTGTAAGAAAATTTCTCCAAAGATATAATCGAGTACATTTTTTTACCCATCAAAGGTATGTCAATGTTTTTATTGCTTCATGTCATTCATATGAAGTCAATGTTGTACAAGTTGTGTTTTTCCTGCTCACCAATACTAGTATTCAAAGGAGAGTTTTCTTGTTGTTGCCAAATCACTGCACCCTCCGAATGGCCAGGATGTGAATAGGATGTTCGGTGTGATTGGGACACATGGGATCACCTCTCAAGCTGTGGGACTTGGGCTCGAGGTGAACCTCCGAAGAAGGCCGGCTTCCTCTTCCTAAACTAAGTGTTGTACTACTCCTAGTGTAACAAAAATGATTATCTAATCCTACGCTAACATTTTCATGGGGTTTTAGGGAAAGAGATTTACAGAAATGAAACTATACTAGGGATGGTGATGCACCAAATAAAGGGTGTCTTCAGACTCAGGAAGGGTTAATTTGAAGAGGGTGTGTGCACCACAGGTCAACTTCACCTACTGCAACTTAGAGAGGGTACAGATACCACAAACTAAGAGACATGCGTTCCCTTTGTTAAACTTTATCAGACCGAGAAATATACCAGTTTCCCAGTGAATAAGGATGAACTCAAGAAGCGTGAACAGACACCACAACTCAACTACATGCAATACTTCACCACTCGATAAGCACAGAACTCCAAGAACCTGCAATAGAACTTAAACTTACACAATGTACCTGCAAGTATGAGAAAGGCACAAAGAAGCACAGAAGGATGAAAGGACCGAGATTAGTCACAAAACACACACTTTTATTTCTTCAATAACATGCACAATGCATCATACATTCAGAAGAGGCAATAGTTGCCATTACAATCTTGAAGAGGAGGCTTGAAAGTTCTCTCAACATACAAGAACAACTTGCAGAAGAGAGAGAATTCTTGAAAAGTATACACTTGCCTAAGATATCTAACTGTCCAACTTGTCTGAACTGTTGGAACCCTTTGAAATGAGCTTCCAACTTACATTTATAGAAGAATATGTGAGAAAGAAGAGGAAATGGTCATAATTACATTCCTAAAATGAAGGCCCATGATGTATTTATTACAGTTAGTTGAACCACTTGAGAAGGTTCCATCATGGGTCATTAATTGCCTGATGACCAAGTCTTCTCAATTAATTAAAAGAATATTTAAATAAAATATTTAAATAATAATAATAAATATTATTATTAAAATATTTAAATAAAAATATTAATTTAATTAACATAATGTTGGGAACCCCCGTTGACCCGTTTGACTTGAAGAGGAGGGGGGTCCATGTGGATAGAGTCTGCACAAATCTCAACTCGGTGAGTTTCGAATCCTCTAACTCGGTGTTGCAATTGATTTTGAACCCCACACTAACTCTTTCCTTGCCTTGGTAATCGGGCTCTTTTGCATTGAGTCCTTCGAATGGCGAGCTATCAAACTCGATTCTTATCATTTTCCTTTGTTAACTCGAGGCCATTTATGCATTCCATGTTCAAACTTCATGAAACATCACCACGAGCTCCCTGCGAAGTCACCGAGCTCTTCATCCAGCAAACGATCTTACCTTTCCTGGGCTCAAACTCACTTGAATACCGAGCTTAACCCAATACTTCTAAAAAGAATGGTTTTACCACAATGCTCAGGATTCTTCCTCATCATATAACACTTGTAGTAAGAATGTTTTGGCTTTGCCATAATAAGCACAATTTGTACCTTCCAAACGATGAGAAAATGCCATTATCAATAAAGACCTAGTGCTGCCATGATGATGACCTAGGCTCATGCCCATAACATGTCGATAGACACCCTTAAGACTGATTTTTGGTCAAAGAACCCTTCAATATTTTGGCAGTGCACTCGGAAATCTCGGCTCCAATCAACAATTATGCCACTATTGGGATCTTAGTATGGCATAGGTAGCTGTGAGCTACACAATATACTCATTTTTTCAGAAACTAAAAAGATCTTTATGTTACAATCAACACATAAAAGAAGCCCTTCAAAAATACATTGAACAATGGGCAACCAAGAGGACCTTGGAAAAATGTATAGGTAACAACGATATGAATTCTTCCTTAGTCGTGGATCAAAGCTAATAGAAATAAAGCTAGATAAAATTAGCTTGAAACTACAAAGATAATAGTCCATTTGTTAAAAACAAGTTTCTCTCGAACTCAAAGGAATACTTTTATTATGCGATTGGATGCACATAATGGAAGGGTATAAATATTGCCTATTGCCCTCGAGTTTCTCAAAGTTACAAGTAACAAGGATGTAGCATACAAAACGGCCAACCAGGTATTTCAGAGTTGACCTTCACATTCAATTCATTTCAAGGAGAAAAAATGCTGAGCAATATGAATCGTTTCATTCTGCACCGTTTTAAACCTTCATCTCCTGATTCAGGAAAATTTTATGAAGCCTTGAATAGCGTGACTCCAATCCATCATACACGGTAGTGAATATTTGTTTCCTGCAGCTGCCATTCGATACTGAATAGATAACAACATAGTTGGTCAACCTGCTTGCTGGAAGCGCTCAAAAAAAACTTCTACTGTACTGCAACATGCCTGCTACCTGTTGCGTGGGAGTTTGTCTCGCGACCACCGAACCATCAGAGCCTGAATGTCTGCAGACTCATTTTCTTCACGGCTCCTCGATGTATGTTCATACCCTATTCCAAAGCTCTTATTGTATGCACATGTGCTAGAAGTATCTTTGTGCAAAGGAAAACTGATCAGGTCGGACATCTGTTTGTTGCATTCAGTGAAACAATAACAATGCCTCGTGAGGAAACCTGTGTTTTCTGTAAGCTGCAATTATGGTATTCCATGAGAAGGCGTCTCTTTCTTGTGAGCCTGAAACATACTTTTTCCAACATTGACTCATCTTCAACCATCTCACCATCATCCTCCCTTATCGCTTGGAGGATTACTCGCCACCCAATTTGTAACTGCCACTTTAATTCTCCTGGTGACTCGTACAATGACTCGGACCACTCCAGCTACACGAATTCTCATGATGGATATCCATCGTAATATTTCAGATGCTTGGCAAGTATGATCCGATTTCTCCCATTCACGGAAGTTTGATCATGGTTTACTATACGTCGGAAAAGCGACAAGCGAGCATGGGAATCTACAAGTAACTCTTCCACGTACCCGACCTCCCAAGGTCGTGCCGAGACAGCTGGTGGGGATGGAATATGTGTGGGATGCAGACAAGCTAGTTAGGCAGTCTAATGTCTTCGACACGCAGTAATGGAATTTGTGAATCTAAGGCGAAGAAAGCCCTTCTAACTTGGACTGGTGTGATAGATCGATCAGCAAGGATGACTGCTCGAAGGCTCCAATCAATATCGAGCTCTGGCATGATTCGATCTATGGGTTGTGGAATACGTGGAAAATGACCTAGGATAGTTTTGTGTACGTCTCCAGATAAGGTCATATGGTGGATGGTGGAAATAATTGACTCTACGGACGATTCTCTGGCCTAGTCTAGAATTCTCTAGCTTCGTTAGCTGCTATATCTAGTAAGGACAATTGTTCGATGATGATGGGTGGAAGTGGAGTGGATTGGAATACTAGTGTGCATAGGCCAATGTTTATATCTGATTGACTTATGGATTCGTTAGGCTGTGGGACTTGTGGGTCACAACCGTAGACTCTTGGTTGTTGCGGTTCTGTTATGGTCATATACGAAATCAAGTCCTGATTCCTAGTATCCAGTAATCATATGCTTTCTCAGCTTCTATGTTTAGGACCAACAACTGCATGATTTTCTCATAATATCTCACAGGTGTTCGTGCAACCTAGATCCTTAGACTAGTATCTATGTCTGTGAGAGTGTCTCCTGCACCTGGCTGTGGGACCAAAGGATCACAACCAAAGGTTTGTTCTCTTTCGAACCCTTCTACAGTCATGTGAATGTTTATCTAGGGTAATCTGTAATTCAGTTGATTTGACCAAAATGTGTATGCTTGGTCATCTTCTATGTTTAACCCTCTCAACTGAGAACTGATCAGTTGTAAATCTGTTGTTGTTTGGAATACTTGTATTCTAAGGTTTTGGTCTATGTCAACTATTGCTGTGACGAGGTTTGGTTGAGGCATGATTGGCTCAAATATGTATTCCCTGGGCTCCTGAGGTCCCGTGATTGTCATACAAAGTGAAATTTAAAATCTAACTGTAATAAAGCAAATTCTAACTACGTGAAATAAAACTAAAACATATATAACTTCTATTTTTGCATTTAACTTTTTAAGAGTTTAAGGAAAGCAGCTATTTTAAACATATCTAGAAATAACAACTAAATAACAACTTAAAACAAACAAAATAACCGAGTGTAGTTATTTGTCTATGTAATTTGTAGATTTATTCTAAATAATGCAATAACTTTCCTAATCTATTTGCAAGATTCTCGATCCTACCTCAGAAGTGAGGAGTGAATCATAGTTTCTCAGAAACTATCAATCCTCACAGCTTCCCTAGCAATATCGAGAATAGAAATTACTGAAATGAAACAATTAACTACCTTATTTGATATGATTCTAACTAGAACTTTGAAAGTTAAAACCTGGATTACGCAGAACAGTGGCGAATCCGATGGTGTGTGTGATCTTGTCCCCTCAGTGTGATCTCCTTGTTCTTTCGTGTTCACATGGATCCAGAAAAGCGTGTAATGCCAGCATCGACAGAAATAGATATTGGGACAAGGACAGCTCAGAATACAGACTGAAAATGCGAGTAGGAGAGGGATAGCACAAGAGTACAGAGCTTGGCTTATGTAATTCCTAGCGGGATTTTATTGCGAGTCATGCAACATAAAGTGACCAGAACCTGAAACTACCCTGTTTGAAGAGCAAAACCTGCAACTTTAATGGCTTCCTAAGCTATTCTACTCCAATGGAATGGATAAAACAACAACACTGTTTGCACAAGCTGGATATGTGGCTTACCAACAGCTGGATAATGCTAAATAAGCATGCAAAGAATTAAAACTATGGCTCTAAACAGAACAAAAGACTGAACTATGAAAATGAGAGCTTGAAAGTGAATGAGGGGAAGACCTGTAATGACAGCACTTGCACAAGATGGATATGTCGCTACCAACACAGCAAAACAAAGCTAACTAGGCATATAATGAACCAAACTAAGAACTCTAAGCAAAATGAAAGCTAAATCTATTGCAAAGAGAGATTCGAGGAAAACTTCAGCCTTTTGCTTGAACACAAACCATTTATTTATAGCTTTCATTCACCCAAAGATCAAAACCAAATCAACTCTAAAACCATAAACAAAGGCCAAACACTATTCCAGGGGACCAAAAACATAAATGCATGCCCAAGTCGGCAAGGAAAGCTGGTGAAACGTTGATCTTTTATGTGAGTCACGTCAAAACGCTTTCTAGAAAATGTGTGCAGGACCATTGCGCGGTTCTGAGGACCGCCGCCCCGATCAGATGGGCGCGCGGTCACGAGACCACCACCTGCTGGGGGCGGCGGTTTCGTCACTGAAGATCAAAAGGCCAAGAAAAGAGGGAAAGAGGGGAAAACAAAGGACGCGGGGGCTAAGCGGGGCATGCGGGATGTTAACGCATACTCCGAGGGCTTTTTGGATCCCGAACACCTTGCGAGGAGACCTGTATCATCATTGGGGAACTTGTCACGTTGTTCTGGTAGTACAGTACCTTACAATTTTGGGTACGTACATATTGCCCCCTCGGAGAAGTGTTTTAGCCATGAAGAGGCGTAAAATGGTGGGTCCGAGTATGGCAGTCCCGAAATGGGAAGTTTAGAAGTTATACCTTACACGTCCGTGTGTTGAAATGACGCCATCCAAAATTCCCGCTACCTGCAAAATAAAAGGAGAACTCAAGTGCAGATAGATACAATAATTTGGAAAATAAACGCTAAAATAATAGGGAATGAGAACGTACCATTCATGTGGGGATAGGAACTTACCTCCATCAGCGCTCCAAACCTGTGAAAAAGTCTTTTAAAATGAATCAGGGTGCTATATATATGAAAGTGGGCCCATTTTCCTATTCATTTGCGCGAGTTGATTTGATTGTTTTTGAGCTCTGGGACCCACGGTGACGGTTTCTTGCGTGAGTAGAGTCAAAACGTCCGCAGCGAGATCGTGATCATGCCTCCACGTGCGGAACACCGCCCCGCTAGATCACAGGTTGGTTTTCTTTAATTTTGTGTTTTTCCCCCCTTAAATTTGAAATGCCAAATTTGTTATAATGGGGGGGTCATTTTTGAAAATGCTAGTGTTAAAAGGTCCATCTAGGGGGGGCGCCTACTGGGTAGGCTCCATTTTTAGGTTAAATGGTCATTTTTTGCTTGTTTTAGGCCTTTTTAGATTAAAAACCCGCGTGGGTTTTCGGACCACGACCGCCGCCCTGGCCAGGGCGGCGGTTACATGACCGCCGCCTGCTCGAGGCGGCGGTTACAAAACCGCCTCACCTCTTGCTCGGGCGCGGTTTTGCACAGATTGCAAAAGGAACTAATATTTGAGGTTGCACTTATATTTTTAGCCTTTCTACATGTTTTTATGACTCTCTCGGTATTGTTCGGATATTAACTTGCTCTGTTTTGTGTGTTTTTGGGTGTATGCAGGCGAGAGAGGAGTACATTAGATGGAGCAGAGAGAGAGAGTGTGATTGGCTCTCAGGGGTACTGGATGCCCTCTCACAGGATGAGGAGGACACACTACAGAGGGCCGGCATATTGCGCATATCGCGCGTGCCCCACGTTGCACCATCTAGTCACATCCTTTGTGACCTATTTTCTTATTGGGATGTAGATCGGAACACCTTCCGACTGCCAGGGGTCCGTGGTGAGTGGACCATCACATTAGAGGATGTCTACCGCATTCTGGGGGTCCTGATCATCGGGAGGCGACTTACACTAGAGACAGCAGGCTCACGGGCACAGATTGCACAGTGGGCAGCTTATATGGGAGATGCAGCCATCTCCACGGGGTCGAAGAAGGGGGTGAGAGTTCGATCCATTCCTTCTTTTCCTATCCCCATATTTCGACAGGCCATCATGGGGATCCTTGCCTCGAGATTGATCGGGGACAAGGGAGGGGACACATTGTTATATTGCTGGGCTCCCATCATTACACAGATAGAGGGGCATGGCCGGATATACGCCTGGGGTGCAGATATTCTGGGGACCACCTACCATGATCTATATAGGGTGGTTCGTTTACAGGGACAGTCATTGAGCCACCCAACTCTAGTCATGAGTTGGGTGTATGAGCATTTTATCCCTTATGGCAGGGGTGTGGAGGTGGCAGATCCTGGGGCTATGAGGGAAGCCAGATGGACAGACATGTCGGTGCTCAGAGCACCTCATCAGCCAGTTGCCTCCCTTACTACTACAGACATGGAGGTGACACCGTACCGGCTTATGGCTGGCATATGGGGCGAGGAGACTCTTACCCTGATCTCCTGCTCCACCACAGGGCAGCTTATCGATCGAGTGGGACGAGTGGAGGTACATCCTTTCGGCCGGGTTCCTCAGCAGTTTGGCCTTCCATATACGGGCATGCTTCCCCCAGTGGCGCCAGTTTACAGATCAGTTCGCGAGGCCAGAGGGGGGCCTAGAGGCCGAGGTTGGACAGTGATTACTCCTGGCATTCCCATTGCAGCCAGGAGGATAGTTCGCGCTAGAGGGAGAGCCGGTGCGCCTCGGGCACCTTTGCTTCAGATTGCTGCGGGTCCTGCTCATAGTAGCGATGACCCCATAGATATTGACTCCGACTCTGAGGAGCTCACAGAGGGAGGGTCAGAGGAGGAGACTGATGACAGTGATCCTGAGTGGCATGACACTCAGGACATTATGCAGGCAGAGAGGGATGAGCAGAGCGCAGAGAGGGTGACTCTAGTTTCAGAGGAGCCACTCTCCCAGGGCCATGGTGGAGAGGATGAGTCCATTGCAGGGCTGACATGTTGCTCCTACCACAGGAGCAGCCCCTCAGTCGGCAGCGGCATCCGCGGTGGGTGCTGGTCCCAGCGACCCATCTTGGAGGCCTGGTGATCCGAGTAAGTTACCCTTTCTCCCTTTTAATGTTTATATGTAGGCTCTCCTTAGTTGCTATTGTTGTATCTTTTAGCCTCTTGCTTGGTTTCTAATTCATTTTTCTCCTTTGTTTGCAGAGACTGTTGACGAGTGGCAGGATTTGATCTGTAGGGTATGTACCGATTCCCTGATGATCCCCATGGATAGGACCCACGCAGAGCTGTCCGTAGATGCCGGGAGCCCTCAGTAGCCGGTAGACATACCGATGTCTTCGCTCCCATTTGGCATGTGGCCAGGATGGTGTCGACCCTCCGCACAGAGTTAGTGGGCTACAGGACGGCTGAGCACCTCATGAGGAGCCATTCTCGTGGTGAGACCACAGCTACCCCTCGGGACCCTGAGCCCTCCATACATTCAGAGTGCCGGCGTAGCCGGAGTCCTAGGCGTGGGCATGCACCTTCGGAGGGGTCTCGCAGGGATTGAGAAGCCATTTGGCTCTCGTGTATTTTGTATTATATATTCTTTGTATATCACGGGCTCTTTGAGCGTTTTGACCATGCTTAGAGCATGATGGCATTGTACATAAACATTGATTATTTATATATATGCATTCGTTTTGGATTAAAAGCTTGGCACTCATGTTTTCCTTTCTATTTCCAGTTTCCTTGTGTATACTACGATGTATGTTTATATGCTCTTTAGAATGTATGCAATGGAGAACAGATGATGCAAATGTTTGCTTTCTTTTTGTGTTTCATGATGCTGATACACGATAATGTAGATATATTGTGATTTTGAATCTTAGCTTCTGTGAGCAATTTGGATACCTCATGTTTGTTTTGCAGAGTGATGAATATAACCAGTATGATGAACAGATTAATTTGCCCCATTCCTAACTCCACGCAACTAGTAAGATGCGAGGGCTCATCACCGAGAGTCAAGAAGGGCGCAAGTTGTGAAATGTGGTGAAACGATAGTGATGAAAGATAGACAAAGCTTTGGCGGAACCAAATTGGAAGCTACAAGCTTACTCTACCCGAATGACTTCATAGTTTAGAGTGCACTTGCTTTGCGGTTTATCCAGACTTAGACCCGTAGATGGCCACATAGTAGACAAGATCTGGGTTTTTAGGATTTTAATTCTTTTGGGATTTTGCACAGCTGATTCATTTGTTTTTGACTCAAAGTTTCAGAGTTTGAATTGTTTGCGTATGATTGTTTGTACTTATTTGTCAAGAAGACCCCCTACACTTTGCCCCACGCTACTAGTAAGAAGCGTGGGTTTATCACCGTGGGCAAGGCATAGGCGAGTAAGGGCATTTCCATCCTTTCCCAACCCTACGTCACTAGTAAGAGATGCAAGCTCATCACCGAAGGTTGGTGGGGCAAGGAAATGTGTAAAATTAAAATTTTCTGTTTAATCTCTTGTTGACTTGTTTTCTTGAGTAAAATGTCAGTATGTGCTTATTTCCAAAGAGATGCATATATGGGATAGATGTGACACCATGAAGCTTCTAGAACAGACCATAGGCAAGACACCTATCCTAAGAAGAAATCAAAGTGAGAATAAACTTGCAGATCTTGGTATGGTTACCGTTAAGACTTTGTCATGTTTGACTTTATTTGATAAAAGATTCCAAGATGATTCGATGATATATGAAGATGGAGAGGTATGATTAAAGAGCTTTATGCCAACAACATCATGAGTTTGTAGTGAATTTCTTTGAGAATAGATTCCTTGATCACAATTTATGTAAGAAAGAAGTGGACAAAATTATCTTAATCTATATGAAGATGCAATGTAGATAATTATACAAGTAGTGCTATTTGCTTATGCGTAGAATCGCTTGAGGTGCAGGGAATTGATTGTTTCACCAAATTCCTCACCTTCTAGTGTACATAAGAGGTAAGCACCATTTCCGTAGTCGTTCATGACTTGGTATGGGCCCAACCATTTGGGCCGAATTTCCTTCCTTCACCGGTCTTCTTGTCGATCCGGCCTGCCTAGCCTTAGAACTAGATCACCTTCGTATATGTCACGTTCATAGACCTTCTTGTTAAATCGCTGGCACATTCATCGGCAAGATAAGCTCTATGCCACTTTGTTCAAGCATCAACAATGACATCAATAGATGGCAACGGGAAGTTGTCCTTAGGACATGCTTTGTTTATGTCTCAAAATCTATGCAGATGCGTATCTTTCCATTCTTCTTGAGAACGGGAACGATGTTAGTTTCCCATTGGGAATAGTCGACTAGCTTGATGAATCCTACCTGAAGGAGTTTTATTACCTCCTCCTTTACCATGAGAGCTACTTTGGGCTTCATGGGTCTTGATTTTTGTTTAATTGGGTTTACATCTGATTTAGTGATGAGGTTGTGCACCGCAATGTGGGGTGCAACTCCTGTCATTTCCTTATAATTAAATGCAAATGCCTTCTGATGTTATTTGAGGATCCGCGTATGTATTTCCACTTCTTCTGGGGTTAAGGATGATCCTAATTTCAAGATTTTTGGTTTGTCATCTGTCCCGATGTTGACATCGATTGTCTCTTCGATCAAAGAGGCGTTACCCTCTTCAAACTCAGGTGGTGCTGGAGGTAAATCCAAATCATCCCCATTTTCTACTGTGTATATGCTAGGTTCCATTTGTGAGGGGAGATCCATCATGGGATTTCTGAAATAGGAAGACGAATGTGGAATTAAGGACAAATCTAGCATATGATAGGAGAGATGTAATGCCGCATAGGCGTTTAAGTAATCCAAGGTAGCCACATCACTATCAATACGGTCTAGGATGGTAGATTTACTTTCGCTTGAAAGGGGATTTGTCATTATTTTTATCAATGGTTCATCACGAATGGACACCGTGAACTGGGTATCTTCTAACTCATTGCTTGGAGTAAAACGTGATGCTGAAGTTGCTATTGAATCGGCGAGAAGATTTTTCTCTCGCGGGATTGTTTCAATGGATATGAAGTTAAATGCCTTGCTTAAATTTAATACAGCATTTTTGTAAAGCTGCAAGTGTTCGGCTTTGGTTTCGTATACCTCAGAAACTTGGTTTGCCACTAATTGCGAGTCTCCTAAGACTTTGATGTTATCAACACCAATTCTCTTGGCTAAAGTGAGGCCAAGGAGGAGGGCTTTGTACTCAGCGCCGTTGTTTGTGCATTCAAAGTTTAACTTAAAGGCAAATGGGAGGACTTTCTCCTCGGGCGAAGTAAGAATTATACCTGCCCCCACTCCATAACGGCATTTAGCTCCATCGAAATGGAGAGTCCAATACTTAGTCGAGAGTATAGATGTTGGGGCATCTGCGTTTGCACACTCTACTTCTACCATACAGAGGTCCTCTGCTGGAAGGGAACCAACACCTAGGGAATATCCTATGCCTACCGAATCAAATGGTAAGAACATTGGTGAATCTTGTTCTATTAACTCAATGATTTTTGCAGTAGTCCCTAATGATACTGTTTCTTTAGCTTTATCGTTAGGGGTTGGGGTTGTTTTGGCTATGCTGATAGTTTCAAGATCTGTTGTAGGTACCAACTTCTCCTCTGGTTTTGGGTCAGTGGGTTTATTAAGTTGGTTTGTTGGAAGTTCAAATTCTGAGTGTACACCTGGTCTTTTCTTTAAATCAGCTAGGTGCAAATCGAAAGGTTTTGGATCGCCTTTGGCTACAAATACCTTTCCTAGATGCAAAAATCTTACTTCTTGAAATAATGTAGAAGGGATTGCCTTCATTCGGTGTATCCATGGTTGGCCGAGTATCATATTATAATTAGTTTCCCGATCTATAATATAAAACTCAGTCAGGATTGTTTTGGGTCCTAAGGTGACCAAGTATTATAGTTCCTATCGAAGTGGCTTTAAGGCTATCATAGCCTCTCAATGTATTTCGAGTGGTGGAACAGTTTGTTTCCCCATATCCTAGTTTTTGGAGGAAAGAGAAAGGGACTATGTTAACTGCGGCCCCATCATCAACCATTGCCCGTTTTACATAGTTATTATAAACCCATACTTGTAAGTGTAAGGCTGGATCACCTCGGCGTGTGATCTCAGCATCTGTGGGCATTTTACTTATTTTGAATATGAATTCGACATCCTTGTCTGGCTGCCCCGGAGGGTGGATATCAAAATCTACGTGATTTACTTGTGTTTCAGGAGGTGGAGTGATGTTAATTAGATGACCTAGACCTAATGCTTCTAAAAGAGCAGCTCTGTGAGGAGGAGAGTTCTTTAGTAAATCTAAAAATGAAATGTGCGAGAAGGTCTTTGTTAGGTCACTAATTAAATCATAGGCACCGATGGGTTTTTCTACTATCTGCTGACTCTTATCTGTTTCTGGCAGATGACTTGGGCTTGGTTGAGAGAAATACTCTCGTGTTCTTGTTATAGCTTCGATAGGTAGCTCAGCGTCTAGCTCTACCAAACTGACTATCTTGGGTCTCGGTTGACTTCCCAACTATGGCGCAACTGATGGATTTAGTGAAGTCGAGGCTTCGTGATCATTGTTTCCCGGTATTGCACCCTTGTTCATCCCAGTTGGATTTAGTCTGTTATTATCATGATTTGGGAGTGGATCGTTAAAGATCTTAAGGGGAGCATTCTGAGGGGAAACTGCTCCTGCTAGCGTGTTTGGTGGTGATGACACGGGATCTGCCAAAAACAAATCTGTGAAGAACTGTCTTTGTTCTTCTGGTAAACGTTGCATGAATTTATTGTAGTCACGGCACGTTCTAGTATCATGACCCCGAATTTTGTGGAAACCACAATAAGAATTGGGATTGTAATTCCTATTTTGTTGGTTTGGTGTATATTGTGGCCTAAAATTCTGATCAAATTGTTGCCTATTAGGATTAAAATTTTGCATTTGTTGTTTCTGGCTTTGGTTTTGATAACCAAATGAGTTTTGTTTTGGCCCTTGTATAGGATTTCACCATTGTTGTTGTTGTTGTGGATGGTTAAAATCCACTGTATTGATTGTCGGGGTAAAGTTGTTGTTTCGTTGGTTGTTTGTTTGTGATGGAGTATTGACAACATTTACCTTCTTGGGCTGGTCGGTTACTCCATCCGTTGTTACACCCCGATTTTTGTTAAGGATTTTGGGTCCTTGATTAACGTTTGTGGTAGTGGGATAATTTGTAGTGTTTTGATTGGGGGTGATTAACCTCCCGTTTGCACCATATGTTTTACGGCCACTATCTATCGCTGCTTGGTCTATTCGAAGAGCGCTCTCAAGTACTTCATCGTAAGTTCTTAGTGGGAACTTCTGGACTTCTTCCTTCACCTCTTTGCTGAGAGAATGAAGGAATAAATCACATAGTTCCATCTGATCCATGTTTGGAGCACTTGCTGAAGAATAAAGAACTGTACGCCACCTCTGGATGAAATGGGTGACAGATTCGTTGTGTTCTTGTTTGATGTGCAAGAATTCCCTGATTCCTGTTCTCAACAGTTTGTTCATGTCGAACGCCTTAATGAATTCTGATACGAGCTGTTTAAATGAATGGATGGAGGCTTCAGGTATTCTATAATACCAGTCAAGAGCAATGCCTTCCAAGGTTTTAGGGAATATTTTAGCAACAACCCCATCCCAAGGGAGTAGTTCACGTATGGCTGTAGCGTAAGCTTTGATATGCACGTTTGGATCTCCCTTACCTTTGTACTTGGGTAAATCGGGAAGAGGTCTTGGAAGCATGACGTTTCGTATGGTGAAGTCTAAGGGTTCCTTCAGATATTCTGAATAAGTCCCTATCGCATAGTTTTCGACCATTGATGGTGGTTGCTGAGGGAGTGGTGGTGGGATGGGTTGTTGGTATGGGGCAGCGTATGCATTGGCAGGGGCATAGGGAAGTCCCTGCATTTGAGCAAAAGGGTGGGAGAGGAGAACATATCTCCTTGTGGTGATTTGGAGTACATGTTTAAGTATGACGGGATATTGTCTAGTAATGGGTTGTTTGATACTAGACCGGGAGAAATAATGTTAGAGATGATAGGCCTTGTTGGCATTTGTTGTGGATACTGAGGAGGCATGCCTAATGTGCCTACTCCTGTGAGGAGATCTACTTGGCCAGGGTGGTATGGAGGATTGGAACTTCCTGCTTGCATGAAAGCCGAGAATTTTGACATGCTTAAGCAAGTTCTAACCCTCTCACTTTTTCTACTAATGTTGAAATGACTTCATTTGGTGAAGTCACGATGCTTTTCCTGAGCGGCGTTTGTTATATACCATGGTGTTGTATAGGCATATGATATCCTGCTATAAACTGATCACTATCTTGCCAAGTTTCTCTGAGAGTATTTCCTATATGCAGTGGCATAGAGATATTTTCTTGAAAAGAGATTTCGGGTTGTATTTGTAAACCTCCTATAGATGGGTACATACCCCAAGAGCGTTGTTCACTTCTAGGATAACGTATTGACTTTTCATCATCTAAGACCAGGTATGGGTCAGATTGTCTACTAATTTGTGGTCTAAGTAGCATCTGAGGAGACGAACTAGATTCTCTCGGTAAACATCATATTGTTTGAGCCTGAAGGCTCTGTTTGTTGCATTCGAGGGGGTTGATCTAACTCCCCCGTTTGAAAAGACGAGTTATATCTATTTCTTGGGGTTTGTGTTGACAACTGATTAGTTGAATAGTTGTCGCCCCATACTGAGAGTGAGGGTGATGATTGTCTGTTCTGTTGGGCATAGTATGCCTCGAGACCCAAGAGGGGTCTGCCATATGCATCGGATCCTCGACATATTCGGGGGGTATATGAATACCCGCAGAATAATGGGAAGGAGTGAAGGTGATTTGTGAAAGAACACGTGATACTATGACTCCGAACGAGAAAGTAGGAAGTTTACATCAGCTTCACTAATTTTGTTTGCTTCACGTCGGGTTCACCAATTTTGTACGTCGGAAAAGCGACAAGCGAGTGTGGGAATCTACAGGTAACTCTTCCGCGTACCCGACCTCCCGAGGTCGTGCTGAGACAGCCGGTGGGGATGGAATATGCGTGGGATGCAGACAAACTAGTTAGGCAGTCTAATGTCTTTGACACGCACTAATGGAATTTGTGAATCTAAGGCGAAGAAAGCCCTTCTAACTTGGACTGGTGTGATAGATCGATCGCAAGGATGACTGCTCGAAGGCTCCAATCAATATCGAGCTCTGGCGTGATTCGATCTATGGGTTGTGGAATACGTGGAAAATGACCTGGGATAGTTTCGTGTACGTCCCCAGACAAGGTCATATGGTGGATGGTGGAAACAATTGACTCTACGGATGATTCTCTGGCCTAGTCCAGAATTCTCTAGCTTCGTTAGCCGCTATATCTAGTAAGGACAATTGTTCGATGATGATGGGTGGAAGTGGAGTGGATTGGAATACTAGTGTGCGTAGGCCAATGTTTATATCTGATTGACTTATGGATTCGTTAGGTTGTGGGACTTGTGGGTCACAACCGTAGACTCTTGGTTGTTGCGGTTCTGTTATGGTCATATACGAAATCAAGTCCTGATTCCTAGTATCCAGTAATCATATGCTTTCTCAGCTTCTATGTTTAGGACCAACAACTGCGTGATTTTCTCATAATATCTCACAGGCATTCGTGCAACCTAGATCCTTAGACTAGTATCTATGTCTGTGAGAGTGTCTCCTGCACTTGGCTGTGGGACCAAAGGATCACAACCAAAGGTTTGTTCTCTTTCGAACCCTTCTATAGTCATGTGAATGTTTATCTAGGGTAATCTGTAATTCGGTTGATTTGACCAAAATGTGTATGCTTGGTCGTCTTCTATGTTTAACCCTCTCAACTGAGAACTGATCAGTTGTAAATCTGTTGTTGTTTGGAATACTTGTATTCTGAGGTTTTGGTCTATGTCAACTATTGCTGTGACGAGGTTTGGTTGAGGCACGATTGGCTCAAATATGTATTCCCTGGGCTCCTGAGGTCCCGTGATTGTCATACAAAGTGAAATTTAAAATCTAACTGTAATAAAGCAAATTCTAACTACGTGAAATAAAACTAAAACATATATAACTTCTATTTTTGCATTTAACTTTTTAAGAGTTTAAGGAAAGCAATTATTTTAAACGTATCTAGAAATAACAACTAAATAACAACTTAAAACAAACAAAATAACCGAGTGTAGTTATTTGTCTGTGTAATTTGTAGATTTATTCTAAATAATGCAATAACTTTCCTAATCTATTTGCAAGATTCTCGATCCTACCTCAGAAGTGAGGAGTGAATCATAGTTTCTCAGAAACTATCAATCCTCACAGCTTCCTTGGCAATATCGAGAATAGAAATTATTGAAATGAAACAATTAACTACCTTTTTGATATGATTCTAACTAGAACTTTGAAAGTTAAAACCGGATTACGCGAATGTGGCGAATCCGATGGTGTGTGTGATCTTGTCCCCTCGCAGTGTGATCTCCTTGTTATTCGTGTTCACATGGATCCGAAACGTATGTAATGCCAAAGCATCAACGAAATAGATATTGGGACAAGGACAGCTTTCGAATATAGATCGAAAAATGCAAGTAGGAGAGGATAGCACAAGAGTACGAGCTTGGCTTATGCGATTCCTAGCGGGATTTTATCATGCGAGTCATGCAACATAAAGCGACCGAACACAAACTACCCTGTTTGAAGAGAAAAACCTACAACTTTAATGGCTTCCTAAGTTATTCTACTCCAATGGAATGGATAAAACAACAACACTTTGTTTGCACAAGTGGATATGTGGCTTACCAACAATTTGGATAATGCTAAATAAGCATGCAAAGAATTAAAACTATGGCTTCTAAATAGAACAAAAGACTGAACTATGAAAATGAGAGCATGAAAGTGAATGAGGGGCAGACCGTAATGACAGCACTTGCACAAGATGGATATGTGGCTTACCAACTGCAAAACAATGCTAACTAGGCATATAATGAACTAAACTAAGAACTCTAAGCAAAATGAAAGCTAAATCTATTGCAAAGAGAAATTCAGAGGCAAACTTCGGGCCATTTGCTTGAGCACAAACCATTTATTTATAGCTTTCATTCACCCAAAGATCAAAACCAAACTGAACTCTAAAAACCATAAACAAAGGCCAATTACTATTCCAGGGGACCAAAAACATAAATGCATGCCCAAGTCGGCAAGGAAAGCTGGTGAAACGTTGATATTTTACGTGAGTCGCGTCAAAACGCTCGGAAAATGTGTGCAGGACCGCCGCTCTGAGCAGAGTGGCAGTTATAGGACCGCCGCCCGATCGGGGCGGTGGTTTCGTCATTGAAGATCAAAAGGCCAAGAAAAGAAGGAAAGACGGGAAAACAAAGGACGCGGGGGCTAAACAGGGCATGCGGGATGTTAACACATACTCCAAGGGCTTTTCCAGATCCTGAACACCTTGTGAGGAGACCTGTATCATCATTGGGGAACTTGTCACGTTGTTCTGGTAGTACAGTACCTTACAATTTTGGGTACGTACATTTACCAAACCAATATTTCCACTTGGCGGTGCTTGCCTGAATCTCCCCCGCGTGGAATTTCTTCTTTGGCTTGCCATCCACGAAAACCCACTTGGCATTGCTCGCCTTATTTTCCATGTCCTGGGATTGGAGTGCGGGGTTTCATTATCATTTGGCCGATTTCATTTTGGACAGATGGCCACCGATTTCCACTTTTCCGCTCAGCGTGAGGAGACATCATTTTCTCGGTGCAAACATTTCAGTTGTAGCTTGTAAGGTGTGATAATTGACATCAGAATCCTTTATGCCCACCAACTTAGTGACTCGTTGAAGATGCTCATATAATTGCAAAGCAAATTATGCTCCATGAATATTCTGATATGAAACAGTTCCACCTCTATGAGATCCACTTCCATGAGTTACATCGTAAAACAAGTAAGATCTCGATAGAGAATCTTTGTAATAAATTTCCTCAGGTCTCCCGGTAACACTCTCACTGTCACTTAATCGATTTTCATAAAAATATCTTGAAGGAAAATCCTAAATTTGAGGATGCATTCGATGCTGAACAGATAAAAACATAGTTGGATGACTTGCTTGCTGGAAGTGCTCAAAAGAACTTCTACTATACTGCAACATGTCAACTGCCTGTTCACCAAATGCTCGGCCGAGGAAGGTCTGAACAACGTCAGTGAAAATATATACTGTATTCACTAATACCCTAGCCCGGCATTCTTACTGCCTCTGCGAGCTTACCATTGTAAAATTATTTCGAGTAGGCCTCCCAGTTTTGCATTAATCAATGAGCCCTGGAATTGTATCCTAGAAACCATCTTTAATGCATCCACATGAAACGAGTTGCCTTAAATTATCCATCATTCTTGATGAGTCCCATTGATAGGGCTCCATCACGTATCTCTATTTACGCAACGATCTCCATTCATTTTATGGCACTCTTGATGCCTTGGCTTGCGTTTGAATCACCCTAGCTCTGCAGAATGTGTCCTAAAAGAAGCTCACCACATGATCTCCAAAATGAACGAGTCATAAAGATGAGTCGAACTCCTTATCTCTGCCTTCACTTCCGCCTGTGCTTGAACCTTTCCAATTCATTGAGACTTTATTGATAGCTTGAACTTTGACTCTCCCTGACTCGGCTTTAACTTCCGCCTACATCGATCTCTACCGAGATCCTTATAGAGTTCCCTTCATTCGTCAATTTTCAATGAGCTATATTTTGCATTAACAAGACCTCATTGAGCTCTTACAACTGAGAGTCTCTACCGAGATGACTATCAATTTGACACCGGGTTCTCTATCAACTCGACCCCGAACTCTTTACTGAGTTGAGATCAACTGGGTGCCTTTTGATACTAGGTGATCTCTCATATGCAATTTAAGAATTACTTTTAATTATTGCATCTCGATAATAACCGAAGGTGGGTTCCTGGGACTATTTTTTCATTTTGAACGTGATAGGACCCCATTGTCCAATCTTGCCATGTGTGCAAAATTGGATAACATTTTTGGCGACCTCTCGGGGATGATTGCCTGCTAAGCATGATTCCAGTAGCCTTAAGTCATCCATTGGGCATGGAGTCTGTGTTGGAATCCTGAAAGTAGTATGATTTTCTTTGACACATCCCAGAATTTCTTTGAGCATTGCCGATATCCTGGACCTCCCTGGAATGCTAAGCATGAAGTATACTGAATCTGTTGAATGCTTGACATCCATGGAACACTGTAAAAATTTGAATGAAGTAGATTTTTAACTCTTATGGAAACCTTGAACCTTTCTTCTCCTTGACACCTTCCAATGGTGAAACAAAGTGCAGAACAACACAAAACACAACAACAAGGAAAGCAAAACAACAACACACAACAATGTGCATAAGCACTTGGAGGAAAATGCCTAATTTAACTATACAAGGGGGGAACGCTTCTCAAAAACAAGCTTTGAGATGTATCCCATTCACATGAATGGGTAGTTCTTCTCCATTGAGCCTAGATAGACGGAATGAATTTGCCTCTTTGCAACTTGTGATGATGTATGGCCCACTCCAGAGAGCGTCAAACTTGGCATGTCTTCCTGGTTTGGCCCTGTCTTCATCCCATTTGAGAACTAAATCTCCCTCTTGAAAACACCTGTTGGATGCCTTCTTATCAAAATATTTCTTAACTTGAGCCTGATGCTGCTCCAAAGTTTTCATAGCCTTGTCTCGTACTTCCTCTAACTCCATGAGTTTAGCAAACCTTATTGTCAGAGGATCACTCTCTATAACTTCAAGTTGATGAGCTAACTCCAAAGAAGGTAACTCCAATGAGAGTGGGAGTTTTGCTTCTCTTCCATATACAAGAACGAAAGGAGAATTTCGATGGCCCTTTTAGGTGTGATCCGATCTGCCCATAAGGCAGTCTTAAGTTGTGTATGCCAAGTCCTCTTGTTAGTCTCCATTGTGCGCTTAATAATCCTTATGAGGTTTTTGTTGCTAGACTCAGCCAATCCGTTTCCTTGAGGATAGTAATTGGACAAAGTTTTGAGGTATACCCCATTTTTAACAGCCCATTCACTCAATTTCATACCAAGAAAAGCTAGCGCATTGTCTGAAATGACTGTAAACGGAACACCGAACCTCGTCATTATACCCTCCAAAAAATCTAGAACTACCTTTTCATTTCTCTCTTTTAATGCTACCGCCTCTATCCATCGAGTAAAATAGTCTGTTGCGGTAAGGACCCACTTATGTCCGTCACTGGATGGAGGATTAATCATTCCGATGAAGTCCAACCCCCATTGAACAAAGGGTTGATCCACTTGAATTGGATGCAGCGGAAGAGCTGCCAGCTTCTGCTTACCTGTGAAAAAGGCACATTCCTTACATTTCCTTACCCAAAGATGGGCATCCTTGAATAAATCCAGCCAATAGTAGCCAGCTCGCATGATCTTGGTAGCTGTTGTTCGTGCGAGAATAATGTCCTCCAGATAGGCCATTATGAAACTCTTCTAGTATCTTACTGACCTATTCTGGTCCTATGCACCGAAGGAGGACGCCGTTCAAATCTTTTCGAAAGAGAACGCTATCTACCAAAACATATGGGATAGATTGAAGATGGAAAGTTTGCCTTTGGTTTTTATCCATGTCTACCGGATATGCTCCCGAGAAGAGGAAACTCTTCATTTTGGATAACCAATCAGCTTGATCAACATTCTCATCAGTATTTAGGAGTGTCACGTCCTCATTACTTTTTGATTCCATGTCTGTTGCAAGTTGCTGACATAAACCCTTACCTCTGACAAGTTTAGTGACTTTGATGTGCACGTCATACTCCATTACCTTCGTGATCCATCCAAAGATGCTTTTCGTTCATTTCTTTGTTCAAAGAAACTCCTTGACACCTGGATGAGACACCATCAGATGAATCTTGTTGTTGGACAACATGTGCTTGAATTTCTTCAAAGCTCGAATAACCACAAAGACTTGTTTTTCAATGAATGAGTATTTGAACTCGTAGTCTTTGAGGGATTGATGAAGAAAGTGATTGGTTACTCCATCAGGTTTTTGTTTTATTGGGTGAGGATCCCTGAAATGCTCTCTTGACCTGCAAAAGCATAAAGGATAAAATCTTTGTCAAACCTGGGGTTCACAAGCGTGGGAGCTTGAGAAATGGCTGTTTTGATAGCTTCAAAGCTTTCTCATCCTTCCTTTGTCCATGAGAATGGCATGTTTTTCTTTAGCATGGCTGTCAGTGGTTTAGCCAATGTCGCGAATTGAGGGATGAATCTCCGCACAAAATTTATGGTTCCCAGAAAACTCTGGAGGCCCTTCTTGTGACTTGGGAGAGATAAGGACATAATTGAATGAATCCTGGCTGGATCGATTGATAATCCTTCTGCTGAAACCACATGCCCCAACAATTTTCCCTCGTGCACTGCGAAAATACATTTCTTGGGGTTAAGTGAAACCCCAAATTCCCTACACCTTTGGAAAACTTTCCTTAGATGCGTGATGTGATCTTCTGCATGCTTAGAGTATACAGTTATATCATCAAGGTAAACTAAAATAATATCGTTGATTAGTCCCTTAAATGCCATGTCCATGGCTCTTTGGAAAGTAGCCCCGGCATTGGACAATCCGAATGGCATTTTATTGTAGGCATACGTGCCCCACTTGGTAGTGAAAGCCGTTTTGAATTGGTCGATTCTTGGACTAGGATTTGATTGTAACCTGAATATCCATCGAGCAAAGAAAATATTTGAGCTCCTGCCACCGTTTGAAGGATCTGCTCCATCGATGGAAGAGGATAATGGTCTTTTAATGATGCACGATTCAAATCCCTGAAATCTACGCATAACCGGATCTCTCCGTTCTTCTTCCTCACGGGCACCAAATTGGCTACCCATGAGGAATGCTTGATGGGAAAAATTATACAAGCCTCGATGAGCTTGGTTAGCTCCTTTCTCATTAGTGGCTCAATTTTGGGATTAATTGGTCTCTGTTTCTGACGAACTGGCTTAGCATTAGGATCCAGTTCGATGGTATGTTGTGCTAGACCTGGATCAAAACCACGTAGATCTTTATAGCTCCATGCAAAGATGTCATGATACTCTTGAAAAAGTTTGATGAAAGATTCTATCTCTCCAGAAGTACACACTTTTCCGATCTTAAGAAATTTTTCATTTGATACTTCAACTTCCTCAAAATATTCTTCTCTGACCACCATGTTAGGGCTTTGTCTTGTGGCTTGGTCATCTGAATTGAAAATGGATTCCAAAGTGACTAAACCTTTTGGTAACTTGTTGCTTTTCAATTAAATAATTTTCTCACCATATGACTCTTGCAACTTATCTTGATTCTTTGTAGCAAACTCCGCCTCTTCTTGTAGGAAGAGGACAATTTGTTTGTCACTATCAAACACTTGCCAACTACTCACATTATCAGGGACTGCTGGTCGAACCACCATTTTAACAAATTTCTGCCCTTCTTTCATGATATCAACTGGTATGTTGTATTGTGAACCAATTGTAGCAAGCCTATCTGCATCTTGATTTTGATCTCTAGGGATTGCATGGATTCCAAAAGCTTCAAAATCTTCAATCAGGTCCCAGACTCGGTTCTTATATGATCTTAAAAGATCATTTTTGGATGCACTACATGCCGAAACTTGATGAACAACTAACTCACTATCTCCAAAAATAGTCAGGGCCTTGATTCCCTTCCTTTGGGCTAGCTGAATTCCTTGCACAAGAGCCTCGTATTCAGCAACATTGTTATTACTGCAATCGAACCGCAACTTAAAGATGAGAAGTACTTATCTCCCTCTCGGAGAAATTAACATAACACCAGCATTGGATCCATTCTTACTTCTCAAGCCATTGAAGAAAAATTGCCACATTCCTTCAGAATTTCTTGGTGTTTTTACAAGTTGTGATATGATCGTATCTTCTTCATGGATACAGTAAGTACCTAATCCTGTTTCTTCCAAGACCAGCAAACCAGCTTCTTCTTCTGCCAATACATCAGCATAGGGATCGTATTGATGATCTCTACTTACTTCATCCAGCAAAGTATCAGGAACTTCTTCAACAAGGGTGGTTGGTTCATGATCGGCATCTTCCTCTTCTGGATCACCGATGGTGTAATTTCCATTTATGGGACTAGCAGTGTAGGGTTCTACATGATTATGGCAGATTGGTTCTGCCCTTATAGTTACTTTGGTTCCGTATCGAGTCTTGAGAATCATATGCGACCAATCGGCTGATAGGTAACCACCCATCTTGGCAGTGAAATCCCGTGATAGGCAGATGGCAAAGAGGGGAGGGAGATCGATGACCAATATATCTTGGGTGAATGACAAACTTGGGCATGCATGAATGGTAAGTTGAAGTCCGTTGATAACCCCAACAGTCTTAACAGTTGTGCCATCCAGCTGAACAACCCCTCTTGTAATTGGCACATATTGTATGCCTAGTACATCTACCATTTGTTTTGGCATGACAGAGCTACGGCACTTAATTGATCATGTAATTATGTACCGTGGTCGCCAATGATCGGGAAATGTAGAATGGCGGTGGTTTGTTTGCCGTAGGAATGATTTTCCTTCCGATTGACACAATTTGTAGCATTTGTCACTCTATGGCTTGGTGATGTGCTGGTTGTACTAAAACTGCTCGAGCTTCTCGCAATGTTTCTTTGGGAAGGGATCGAGAGTGCGTCCCACATGGTAACGCTCAGATTGGTTTTCTTCATTTGTTCTACTATGCTGAAGGGAATTGCTCCAAATTTGATGACACTTTTTTGGGCATTGGGGTCCTCCTTTGGAAAATGTTTGTTGGGTACCGTGATGCCTGGAGAACCATCTTTCCCTGCGGTGTGGTTAGCTGGTGTTTCTGGTGATTTCTTTCCCGCATTTTTATCAACTGCCATTTGTAACCCAGGTTGAGAAGTGGATGCTAGATCAGCTTCAAGAGGTTGAGGCTCCATTGCTCTTTTCTTGGAACGAGTGTTTGCTACCACTGATGAAGAATCTATATTCAATCTGCAAAAATCTTCTACTTGCCAGTTTAGCAAAGCGGATTCTTCAGGTGCCTGCGGTTGATCTGCTGCTTCTTGTGTAGATGAATTGTTTGTTAACTCTGAAGGGGTAGATACACTTTGAACCATAAGGGCCTCATAAGAACCCCATTGGGACAAAGATTTTGATTGTGAGGTTGAGAGCAAGGATAACACCATTCGCAGTCTTGAACTAGATTATTTTGAACAGTACTATGGCTCTAGATGAGCTAGCAGCAAGAGGGTTCTGAAAGTTCAAGGGCCTGACATTTGCAACTTGACTTGTAGTTTGATTTTGAGGCTGATTGTTTCCTTGAAAAGGAGGACGGTTAGCCTGATACTACTGATTTTGTGGCTGATATGGATGATTGTATTGAAATTTTTGCCTTTTGAGTGCAACGAGCTCATTTCCAAAATTTTGCAGTAGTGACTTGACTTCAAATAGGTCATTTGAAGAGGTAGGGGAAGATTGAGATGGTTGCTTGGAGTCTACTGGAATAGGAGCAATGATAGGTTGATGATTCGTAAGATCTGGAGAAAAGGGCATTGGTGGTCGTGGAGCTATCTTTCCAGCCTGAATCAAAGAATTCTCTGCACTTATGGCAACTTCATAAGCATCAGGAAGTGTAGTCCCTCCCATGGACTGGATCATAATTGCTACGTCGCTATTCAAGGCTCGCAAATAGTACAAGAATGCATTATGTGCAGAAGGCTTTATGAGCGCCGGAATCCTATTCTAAGTCCTGTGGAATCGGAAGTTGAAATCACTCATGTATTCTTGGGAAGCTCTCTTTATGGTAGTAAGTTGTTCCAAAAGTGATAGGTGATCACTTTTGTCTTCAAATTGTTTACATATATTTTCTCCCAACTCGTCCCAAGTGGTTATAGTGCCAACACCTAACCCGCGAAACCATTGAAGCACTTTTCCCTTGAAAGAGGTAGCAAGAAGTCTAACTGCAACGTTGTCTTCGGTGATATTATGTACTACGCAGATGCTGGCTACATCAAAGATATGCTCCACTGGAGTAACGTGAGTTTCCCCCGTGTAGAAGGGTAAACTTTTGAGTGCCGCAATAGGTATCGGATCACGTTGAGCCAACATAAGAGGACTGCTTGCATTGAAAGGGGGAAAAAATTGGTTCCTCGCCATAGTAACGAAAGGCTGATTGTTCCTGTGTGGAGGAAACCTTCCGTAAGGAGGAGTTGAATGACCCCTACTAGGTAAATCTGCAACTGGGGATGTGGAAATGCCTCTTCTTCTTCTCTTTGGAGGAGACAAGGAAAGTTTGATATGCTGATACTTTCCTTTCTTTGAAGAAGCTCTTGTCTGAATTCTTCGCATAAGTTACTGCACTGAGATTTGGAATCCAGAGATATAGAGTCGCCAGGTACTTTGACTTGTGTAAGTGAGAAGAGAAGTACCAACTCTGTCCCACCGGCGTGCCAAAAACTATTGTCGCCAAATCACTGCACCCTCCGAATGGCTAGGATGTGAATAGGACGTTCGGTGTGATTGGGACACATGGGATCACCTCTCAAGCTGTGGGACTTGGGCTCGAGGTGAACCTCCGGAGAAGGCCGACTTCCTCTTCCTAAACTAAGTGTTGTACTACTCCTAGTGTAACAAAAATGATTATCTAATCCTACGCTAACATTTTCATGGGGTTTTAGGGAAAGAGATTTATAGAAATGAAA
This sequence comes from Taxus wallichiana var. yunnanensis, assembly GCA_018340775.1. NCBI lineage: Eukaryota > Viridiplantae > Streptophyta > Pinopsida > Cupressales > Taxaceae > Taxus > Taxus wallichiana. The sequence goes on along the minus strand of CM031242.1, from coordinate 470,723,032 downwards.
CTATACTAGGGATGGTGATGCACCAAATAAAGGGTGTCTTCAGACTCAGGAAGGGTTAATTTGAAGAGGGTGTGTGCACCACAGGTCAACTTCACCTACTGCAACTTAGAGAGGGTACAGGATACCACAAACTAAGAGACATGCGTTCCCTTTGTTAAACTTTATCAGACCGAGAAATATACCAGTTTCCTAGTGAAGAAGGATGAACTCAAGAAGGGTGAATAGACACCACAACTCAACTACATGCAATACTTCACCACTCGATAAGCACATAACTCCAAGAACCTACAATAGAACTTAAACTTACACAGTGTACCTGCAAGTATGAGAAAGGCACAAAGAAGCACAGAAGGATGAAAGGACCGAGATTAGTCACAAAACACACACTTTTATTGCTTCAATAACATGCACAATGCATCATACATTCAGAAGAGGCAATAGTTGCCATTACAATCTTGAAGAGGAGGCTTGAAAGTTCTCTCAACACACAAGAACAACTTAAGAGAGAGGATTCTTGAAAAGTATACACTTGCCTAAGATATCTAATCGTCTAACTTGTCTCGAATCATTGAAACCCTTTGAAATGAGCTTCCAACTTACATTTATAGAAGAATATGTGAGAAAGAAGAGGAAATGGTCATAATTACATTCCTAAAATGAAGGCCCATAATGTATTTATTACGCTTAGTTGAACCACTTGAGAAGGTTCCATCATGGGTCATTAATTGCTGATGACCAAGTCTTCTCAATTAATTAAAAGAATATTTAAATAAAATATTTAAATAATAATAATAAATATTATTATTAAAATATTTAAATAAAAATATTAATTTAATTAACATAATGTTGGGACCCCCCCGTTGACCCGTTTGACTTGAAGAGGAGGGGGGTCCATGTGGATAGAGTCTGCACAAATCTCAACTCGGTGAGTTTCGAATCCTCTAACTCGGTGTTGCAATCGATTTTTGACCCCACACTAACTCTTTCCTTGCCTTGGTAATCGGGCTCTTTTGCATTGAGTCCTTCGAATGGCGAGCTATCAAACTCGATTCTTATCATTTTCCTCTGTTAACTCGAGGCCATTTATGCATTCCACGTTCAAACTTCATGAAACATCACCACGAGCTCCTGCAAAGTCACCGAGCTCTTCATCCAGCAAACGATCTTACCTTTCCTGGGCTCAAACTCACTTGAATACCGAGCTTAACCCAATACTTCTAAAAAGAATGGTTTTACCACAATGCTCAGGATTCTTCCTCATCATATAACACTTGTAGTAAGAATGTTTTGGCTTTGCCATAATAAGCACAATTTGTACCTTCCAAACGATGAGAAAATGCCATTATCAATAAAGACCTAGTGCTGCCATGATGATGACCCAGGCTCATGCCCGTAACATGTCGATAGACACCCTTAAGACTGATTTTTGGTCAAAGAACCCTTCGGTATTTTGGTAGTGCACTCGCAATCTCGGCTCCAATCAACAATTATGCCACTATTGGGATCTTAGTATGGCATAGGTAGCTGTGAGCTACACAATATACTCATTTTTTTAGAAACTAAAAAGATCTTTATGTTACAATCTGCAACACATAAAAGAAGCCCTTCAAAAAATACATTGAACAACTGGGGCAACCAAGAGGACCTTGGAAAAATGTATAGGTAACAACCATATGAATTCTTCCTTAGTCGTGGATCAAAGCTAATAGAAATAAAGCTAGATAAAATTAGCTTGAAACTACAGTATAATCGTCCATTTGTTAAAAACAAGTTTCTCTGAACCTGGTAAAGGAATACTTTTATTGTTTGATTGGATGCACATAATGGAAGGGTATAAATATTGCCTATTGCCCTCAGAGTTTCTCAAAGAGACCATTTACAAGTAACAAGGATGTAGCATACAAAACGGCCAACCAGGTATTTCAGAGTTGACCTTCACATTCAATTCATTTCAAGGAGAAAAAATGCTGAGCAATATGAATCATTTCATTCTGCACCGTTTTAAACCTTCATCTCCTGATTCAGAAAATTTTATGAAGCCTTGAATAGCGTGACTCCAATCCATCATACACGGCAGTGAATATTTGTTTCCTGCAGCTGCCATTCGATACTGAACAGATAACAACATAGTTGGTCAACCTGCTTGCTGGAAGCACTCAAAAAAGCTTCTACTGTACTGCAACATGCCTGCTGCCTGTTGCGTGGGAGTTTGTCTCGCGACCACCGAACCATCAGAGCCCGAACGTCTGCAGACTCATTCGCTTCACGGCTCCTCGATGTATGTTCATACCCTGTTCCAAAGCTCTTATTGTGGCACAGGCTAGAAGTATGCTGGCAAAGGTGAACTGATCAGGTCGGACATCTGTTTGTTGCATTCGGTGAAACAATATCAACGCCTCGTGAGGAAACCCGTGTTTTCTGTAAGCTGCAATTATGGTATTCCATGAGAAGGCATCTCTTTCTTGTGAGCCTGAAACATACTTTTTCCAACGTCGACCCATCTTCAACCATCTCGCCATCATCCTCCCTTATCGCTTGGAGGATTACTCGCCGCCCAATTTGCAACTGCCACTTTAATTCTCCTGGTGACTCGCACAATGACTCGGACCACTCCAGGCTGCACAGAATTCTCATGATGGATATCCATCGTAATATTTCCCATGCTTGGCAGTTTGATCTGATTTCTCCCATTCACGGAAGTTTGATCATGGTTTACCAAACCAATATTTCCACTTGGCGGTGCTTGCCTGAATCTCCCCACGTGGAATTTCTTCTTTGGCTTGCCATCCATGAAAACCCACTTGGCATTCCTCGCCTTATTTTCCACGTCTAGGATTGGAGTGCGGGGTTTCATTATCATTTGGCCAGATTTCATTTTGGATAGATGGCCACCGATTTCCACTTTTCCACTCAGCGTGAGGAGACATCATTTTCTCGGTGCAAACATTTCAGCTGTAGCTTGTAAGGTGTGATAATTCCTGACAGAATCCTTTATGCCCGCCAACTTAGTGACTCATTGAAGATGCTCATATAATTGCAAAGCAAATTATGCTCCATGAATATTCTGATATGAAACAGTTCCACCTCTATGAGATCCACTTCCATGAGTTACATCGTAAAACAAGTAAGATCTCGATAGAGAATCTTTGTAATAAATTTCCTCAGGTCTCCCGGTAACACTCTCACTGTCACTTAATCGATTTTCATAAAAATATCTTGAAGGAAAATCCTGAATTTGAGGATGCATTCGATGCTGAACAGATAAAAACATAGTTGGACGACCTGCTTGCTGGAAGTGCTCAAAAGAACTTCTGCTATACTGCAACATGTCAACTGCCTGTTCACCAAATGCTCGGCCGAGGAAGGTCTGAACAACGTCAGCGAAAATATATATACTGTATTCACTAATACCCTGGCCCAACATTCTTGCTGCCTCTGCGAGCTTACCATTGTAAAATTATTTCGAGTAGGCCTCCCAGTTTTGCATTAATCAATGAGCCCTGGAATTGTATCCTAGAAACCATCTTTAATGCATCCACACGAAATGAGTTGCCTTGAATTATCCATCATGCTTGATGAGTCCCATTGATAGGGCTCCATCACGTATCTCTATTTACACAACGATCTCCATTCATTTTATGGCACTCTTGATGCCTTGGCTTGCGTTTGAATCACCCTAGCTCTGCAGAATGTGTCCTAAAAGAAGCTCACCACATGATCTCCAAAATGAACGAGTCACGAAGATGAGTCGAACTCCTTATCTCTACCTTCACTTCCGCCTGTGCTTGAACCTTTCCAATTCATTGAGACTTTATTGATAGCTCGAACTTTGACTCTCCCTGACTCGGCTTTAACTTCCGCTTTGCATCGATCTCTACCGAGATCCTTATAGAGTTCCCTTCATTCGTCAATTTTCAATGAGCTATATTTTGCATTAACAAGACCTCATTGAGCTCTTACAACTGAGAGTCTCTACCGAGATGACTATTAATTTGACACTGGGTTCTCTATCAACTCGACCCCGAACTCTTTACTGAGTTGAGATCAACTAGGTGCCTTTTGATACTAGGTGATCTCTCATATGCAATTTAAGAATTATTTTTAATTATTGCATCTCGATAATAACCGAAGGTGGGTTCCTGGGACTATTTTTTTCATTTTGAACGTGATAGGACCCCATTGTCCAATCTTGCCATGTGTGCAAAATTGGATAACATGTCTCAATCAAAATGTTTTTAAAACTATGTTTCATCTGTGATGTCATAAGGATACAATATCTATCACATTGAGGTTGGAATTATTGTAGGTTGATTAAAAGAATGTATGAATGGTCATTTGAGATCTGATTCAAATGCTTTTCATTAGTCATAGGAATTTTTGTGTCTTATCCTTCATTTAGTAGTTTGTGTGGATGGTCTATCTAAGAATAAAAATTTCATAAAGGACCTATGTGATATCTAGGTTTTCTCTAAGAAGGAAAGGTATGGTTGAGATATTCATTGTCCTATATCATCCATGAAGAATTATACAAGCTATGTTTTAGTCTATGTATCGGGTTTTCAAGTGGTTCAAGGTAGTAATTATTTAAAAGTATGAAATTTTTATCTTGGTTTTAATTTATCAAGGTTGAGGACATTGTATTAACTATCAAGTCTAAAAGTAGGATGATCAAGTACTGGAGGAAGTTATGTAGATGCTATGTTGTCACTATATGTCTTATGGAGAGTTGAAGGTTTTTAATAATATCATAGGTAGGTGAAGTTATTGAGATGAATCTTTAAGGCTTAGCACAAGGGTAACTGCACTAATTTGGGTGGCCAAAAGTGGATGAAAATTTTAAAATAGGAAAACACATACACATTTTATTTTTCTTGGTTTGGTAATTCCCGAACCTAAAACATGTATGCATTACATTTTAGGTTATGCAAAAATTGTATGCATTATAATGCGTACACATTATAACCCATATACATTTTGCATAGTATGGACTATATATGTGTTTTTGGGGGCTTATAGTTACAAAATATTTTTCTAAGTATAATATTTCCTTAAAAGTATAAAAATGATAAAAGTATAAGATTTCTTTATAATTTCTTTGTATACTTTTATTATTTCTTATACTTTAAAAGAAATCTTATACTTTAAATTTATTTTAGTAAATATAAGAAGTTAGGGTCACTCTACACCTGATGGAAGTGGTCTCATAGCTCTAACAGTTATAATCTAGAAGATAGTTTTTCAAAATCTAATCTAGTCAGTACTTACTCATTTTCAAGATTTTGAAAAATGACCTAAAACTTTCAGGGTATATATATTGTAGTCGGTCTTTGTTTTGGGAAAACATATAGTCATTTTGTAGGTTTTTTGACCTTCTAGATTGGATTTTGGCCCTACCACTACTTGAATTGGTACCAATTTTTAAATTTGGTCCATAATTCACTTTAGTGACCATGAATCAACTCTATGATGCTTGTCTACTTCTTACTAAAATGATATCCTCACTTTGTAGATAGAGGATTGCTCCCTAAATGGGATTCTTTTCCTATGGCCAAAATGAGGTGATTATAATGTGCCTCCTCCTTAAGGTTTGATCACACTACTAGGTGTTGAATGAGTTTTTACAAATAGTACCAAGTGAATTGCATCAAGTGAACTTAGATGATTGCTCATTCTTAGAAACAAGGTGCTCCATATAAAGACCATCACCTCACCTTTCCTTGCTCTAAAATCATCCTTTCATGGAATAAAAATTCACAATTATCATATATTTTTTTCTCATATGTCTCTTATGGAGACAGAAGATGCCTTAATACTTCACATATGATGGTCCTTGATACCTTGGTGGCATGACTAGCTCATTTTAGCTTGTTCTTTGGAGAGATTTGGGTACAATGAAAAAGTTAGGATATGATGATCATTAAGTCACTCCTTGAGATCCAAATTTCACCTTTGAACATGATGAATCCTTCATAATTCAATTTATTGACCAATATTACACCTAGGTGTAAGAATGCTTATGGTACTTAGACACCTTTTTCTTAAGTTGTTCCTCATGGAAATGGGTTTCCTCTTCTAGATAGGGATGAATCCTTGAATGAAATTAGAGGATGAGTTACATGTTATTGATATCAATACTTCATTGAAACAATACAAATAAAATTTTAGGATCAATGAAACTATTCTGAAAATCTAATATTTCCCACAACTCAAAATCTAGGTCCTATTTCATTTTGAATTGGGATGGGCAATGCAGATTTTTACACTACCTAAAAAAACATTTAAGCCTTGAATAAATGTTTATTATTCCACATTTTATAGTATTCTAATATCCTTCCAATGCCTATTTTTTTCATCTTAACTCTTTCCATAACTCCAGGAATCATCCAATGAAGTCATCTGTCATTGTTTTAGCTTTCATTCATTGCACTTGAAAACCTGAGCTTAAACAAATTGCTTCTGAATGATATTTTATTTCCTAATTTTTTCTAAATTTACTAATACATCTTAAATTATCTCTAAAATCACCCTCATATGCTTTATATTTTCTCTAAAAACTTCCTAAGGGTGTTCAATTAGCTACATAATGGCCAAAAATGGCCTTTTTAGGCCTTTGAGGAAGTAGTCTCTCATCAAAACTAAATGAGTTGATCATTCACCTTCTAGAAACTATTCCCTACACAATGAAAGAAACTAAATTATCTTATTATGAATTTCCTTTGAGCTAGGGTAAAGGTTGAACTTATGACAGGCTGTGCCAAAAGATACAAAGTATCGTGCAATCCTCTTTTTATAACTTCAACTCAAAAAGAACTTCCCAATTCAATTTTCTCCTTTCCCTTGTTTCAAGCAGGTATGGTTAGGGTTTGAAATAAAAATTAAGGGTTTAATGGATTACAACCTTTTTCATCATTCCATCCACCTTTCAACACACCAAACAACTTCCCTAATTCAATTTTCTTCTTTTCCCTTGTTTCAAGCAGGTATGGTTAGGGTTTGAAAGAAAAATTAAGGGTTTAATGGATCACCACCTTTTTCATCATTCCATCCACCTTTCAACACACCCATACACCTTACTCAAGCACACCTCATTGCTCCATTACTCATCTATCCATCATCTTGCTATATTTTTAACTTCGGCTTTTTAAGACTCCTTGTTTTCTCAATCTCTAATAATCTTGTCAACTTTGATTTTCACATTTACATTGAATTTTAATCAATATTATTTTCACTCATCTCATTGTTCTTACCCCCCTCCTTATCAATAATTAAAATCACTCAAATCTTCTTCTTTCACTTAAGGATTTTCATACAAACCCTTACACTCTCTAGGATTATTTACGGAACTATGCAGGATAGTCAATAGGTCTTCTCGATTAAATTTGTATAAGGATTTTCCCCTATTCCTCAAGGATTTAAAAAGTTTTAAGACTAGTCCCTTAATGATAGATACAACTTCCTTATGATTTTATTTCCTAAGACAACTCTTTTTGATGGTTGGTCTTAATAGAATCAAGAAATAAGTGTGATTGTACATTTTTCCTCTACCTACTAACCACTCAATACTCTGTCCTTATGCCCTGATTTTATGATTCCTTAATGCCCATAGGCCTTCCTCTAGCTTTTAGATGTTCCAAAACTTCAAAAAAATGTAATAAATCCTATTTTTCTAAAATTACATCTTTCCTAGCCCTCAAAATGGGCATTAACATTCTAGACCGTATTTACATGTTCCTTTAATTTTATTCTTATTCTAACCTTGTACTATGGATTTTGAAACTCTCATTATTCTTATAACCTTCCTCCACACTTATCAAGGACTCTACAAGGCATAATTATTAACTTTTACAATGAATTTTCTACTCTAGGCCCTTAAGACTGGGCACACACAGTTAGGATTGTGTTCACGTAAATTTAATTTAAGAAATCCTCCTTTAGATGGATTATTACCTTTTTGACTTTTGCAACACCAAGTCCTTGTGATCAATTCCTAAAATAGACTCAAGGATTCCATTGAATCATTATGTTCATGCTACATACTACTAAACTTCTAAAATAGGGTATAGTATGGTGTGAGTAAGTATTTCTATCTATTTTCCATTCCTTGGACACTTGTGAGGGTTCCATGAATCCTTGAACACCATTATAGATAAGAAGACAATCCAAAACAAGATATTTACATGTGAAAATGGTTTGCAAAATAGTCTCTAACCTCCAAATCTGATATCTCGGTCTGAGAGGACTGTGTCACTTAACACCTAAGCCTATAACATACCTAGAGCTAGTTCAAATATTCAAATTATACATTTAGAGGGAAACTCCCTATTTTTTCATGTGGAGTCCAAATGGACTAGTACAAGCTATGACCATCTCAAGTGGACCCAAGATACCCCTAGTCACATAAGAAAGCTAAATTTTATTATTAATAAGATGTTCCTACATCACCAGAGGAAGGATGCATAGTGACTTAGAACCCTTATTTTCAATTAAGGGATTAATTGTAATGCTTCAAAAATTTCAATTTCCATTCTAGTTATTTTAGCCATTCTAGAGCTATTAAAACACCCTATGAGCTTAGAGTTTAGATTTTAGGAAATGCCTTGATCATCTAGAGGTGATGTAACGGAATATTGGAAGTGCTGAAGGTAATTTAGGAAGATTTAGGAAATGTTTGATCATTCAAGGACTATCTGTTCAACCTTGGGTTTTCAAGGTGCATGGAACAAACACTCTATTGGTGAAGCCTAACTTCCCTAGAAGATTCCAGGAGCTCTGTAAGGAGTTAGAAGGAAAACAAATAGGCATTGTAAAGCTAAGTAAATCCTCTACATTTTAGAGACATCCAATTTTCTCTAAGGCTTGAAGGAGTCATTAAGAATTTCAAAATAGTGAAGCTTCCCATTTTGTTTCCAAACCAACACTTCACCTTAATGCAACACTTTGTGACACCAAAACAGGGAACTACCAATCAACCTTCATGCTTCTTGATGATTGAAACCTCATGCTAAATCATATGCCACCTAGACACCCTTTTCCATCAATGTAACTTGACATCAATGAAAACACCAATGAAACTATGTCCAACACATGTGTTTTGATTTGTTATGTATTATAAGGAATTTCATGAGTGCATATATTTGAGAAGTTGTTGTTTCCTTTGAGAGTTGTGAGGTTTGTAAAATATAATTTTGACACATCTAACACTCCTACAAGTGTCAGTAAACAATCCAAAAGGCCCTAAAACCTAAACAATGACTATATTCATTGCCAAAATAGACATCGATTGTAGAATTTAAATGCTAAAAGATTTAGGTTGAATGCTAAAATCCTGAAAATTACCTATGTACTAACCAGATTAGATTATAAAAAACTATCTCCTAAACCATGACTCATGGAGTTGTGAGACTAGTTCCATAAGGTGTAGAGTGACCCTAATTTCTTATATTTACTAAAATAAATTTAAAGTATAAGAAATGGGTAAGTGCACCAAGTTGGGGAGGAAAAAGGGGGTCTTAAGTGGACGCATTTTTATGAAAAATAAAAAAATTCAACTTGTACGTGTTTTTCGAAATAGTTACACTCAAAATTAGAAGATGTTGTAAAAATATGAATCGTACCATTTTGAGTCTAGTTTCTAAGCTACTAAATTTTATTGAAAACGGATAAGGTTAAGTGGTTCAAACAACTAAAATACCAACAGTCCTCATGTTTTTATTAAAAACATAATAGAGTGACTTTCGTGCCCCCACAAATTTTTGAGCACCATTGAGTATTTTTGAAAACTCTTTGGTAAAAAGATAGCTAAGGAGCATCTAGTTTGTGTTAGAATATTTTTACATTTTTCGAACGAGTATTTTTTTATTTATGATTTTTCTAGTACATAAATTTTATCTTTTGAAAAATAATGGAGTTCTCGACCATGCCCCCTAACTACCTCAAAAATATTGAAAATTAGATTTTATTTTTTGAATATGTATAGAATTATGCCTAGTTTGTGCTAGTATATTTTTTTTTCAATTTCGATGACCCAAACAAAATATACATGATGAAAGATAAACATATTTAAACTTCAAAAATAGCTATAAAAAGGCATAAGTAGAAAATAAATAATATGGAAACCTTATATTAGTCAAAAATTTCAAAAATTATATTTTTAGAAAGAAGAAACTCTAATCTACGTCGTAGTATAATTTTTTTAAATGGATCGATTGTTTTATTTTGATTCATCATAGAGGAAGTGCCATTTTTACATTTTCCTGCAAAAACATGTTGTTTGATGTGTTTGTGTAGGTCCATGCCTCATGGTTGTGGATCCAAACTGGATCCCAAGCCTTGAGGCATGTGTTGGAAAAGGTAAAAAGCATAACACATACACGTTATAATGAATATGCATTATGATTTGTTTATAGATTGTGTCCCCCAATGTCCCTTTCATCTCTTTGTTTATTTATAGCAGACAAAATGCATACGCATTATGCTTTGGTAAATCCCAAACCTAAGAATTTAAAACGCGATCACGTTATAATAGAACACATACACATTTTGCTTTTTCAGGTTTTTGTCCACTTTTTGGCCCCCCAACTTTGTGCACTTACCCAAATAATAAATTATAAATAATAATACATGAAAAACTTATACTCTACGAACACGTATGCATTATAATGCATATGCATTTCACTTATTATGCCCCCAAACCAATAATTTACAGGCTTGGAATTGCCTTGGTTTCCCAAACCTATGCCTTGGACCTACAACAACACAACCTGCGTGTTTTTGAAAAAATATGCAAAAACTCACCTTCCACCATTTAAATCCTACAAAAACATTCTCTATCTTTCTTAAAAATTTACCTACAATGTCAAGAAAACTATCCTCTTTCTAAATATGTATTTTTTTATATTTTTCTGACTATTCTAAGGTTTCTATTTATATTTATTTCAAATTGTGTCTTTTATACCTCTATTTTAAATCATTGTAAATGTTCATCTTTTTCATGTATCTCTTTTTTAACTCATTGAAATTGAATAAAAAAATTTAGGCCCAAACTAGGCTTAATTATATACATGTTCAAAAAATAATCTAATTTTTGATATTTTTTGAGGTAGTTAGGGGAACGGTCGTAGCTCTGTTATTTTTTGAAATTTAAAACTTCAGACTAGAAAAATAGTGAAAAATACTTGCTAAAAATCTATCCCAAATTAGATGCTCCTAGCTATCTTTCGACCAAGGGTTTTAAAATACTAAATAGTGCTAAAAATGGTGGGGGTCACAAAATAATGTCTACTATGTTTTTTTAACAAAAACAAGAGCACATTTTGGTATTTTAGTTATTTGAACCACTTAAACTTAACCATTTTTGTTTTAAACAAGAACTTAGAAACTAGACTCAAAATGCTACGATTCATGTTCTTACAAAATATTCCAATTTTTAGTGTAACTATTTCAAATAACTTGTAGAAGTTGAATATTTTTATTTTTTAGAAAAACGCTTCCACTTAAGACCCCCTTTTGGCCCCTTAGATTAGTGCACTTACCCATAATGTCTTCAAAGTCATATCATCCTAGTGGAGTTTTCTATGATAATACTTATTGGAACAAGTGTTTGAGGAAGTAATTGAAGTAATGAAAAGGTTAAGGCATTAGCAAGAAAAAAATTTAGGAGGGAATGTATTTTTAGCCTTGAAAATATGAGAAATGTTAGTGGATTCATGATCATACCATCCGAGAGAGAGGGTGTAATGTTGCATGTTATGTATGCTTGTGTCTTGATTGATTTTAGATTCTATATCTTTGTTCTTGACTTAGTTTTGAGGTCTGAGGTACTATAAAACCTACAACTATGTTGAAAAGGAATGAAGGTTGCATAAATGTGTTCTACAATTCTTGATCATCCAAGAAGAACCAAATTATGTGTGAAAATGTTTTTGTATGTTTGTGTTGAGGACCAAGAACAAGTAATCTGTTATAGAATTTTGAGACCGATGATGGTTCTGAAGATTGTAATGATAGAGATTGTACTCAAATAAGGTAGGATAAGTATTAGTTGAAGGAAGAGGGTAGAAGTATTTTTATCAGGGAGTAGGTAGATAGTTTTGACAAAGTGTCACAGTCATAGATTCTTTTATCAATAGATTGTATGTTATAAGTAAGAAATATTGTATTTTTGGGTCCGAAAAGTCGATCAAGGCTTGAAGATATATATGAAAATGAGAATTAAGAATCAAATTGAGTCAAGGAATGATGTATACTAGTGTGATCTGAACTATGTGCTAGTTGGTTTCATTAAGTATATAAAAGACAAAGAAAATAGGGTCTACAAATGATTATTTGTTCTGGGTGGTAGAGTACAATGTTGATAGGATAATTGTCACAATGTTGAAGAAGATACAAATCTTGGAGTTTACATTAGGCTTCTTGAAGTCTCAAGGAATTATAAGACAAAGATCCAACTGTGTAAAAGAAGATGATGATCAAAGAAGCCATGGGTTTGCATCTAGGTTACATGATTAAGATTGTGGAAGCCAAGAAGGTATAATTTTCAAGTTGATATGAATGGATACAATCCTCTAAATGGATGTTTGGGTATCGTAAAGCGATGTATAAAGTGTCAAGAAGGATTACATGGCAATAAAATTCAAGTGTATATGCATCATGAAGCTAATATAGATATGGCTAAGTAATGTCAAGACTGTGTAGAAGTAAGTTATAATCATTTCTTAAAGTAAGATATAATTTTGTGAGAAAATTATGCTTTCTAAGTCGAGAAAAGTTTAATGCCCACAATTTCAACACCAAAGTACAACAAAAAAATTTGTGGAATAATTTTTTTTTTTTTCTTTCATTTCTCATAACACAACACCACATGGGCTCAAATAGAAAAATTCAACATCACATAAGACACTTACATAAGCATGGACCCACATAGACAACATGATAATACTAGGTGCAATTCAATGCCACACTTTCCCTAATAATCAATTACTAGAAATGATCCAACCACAAAAGGGACCCAAGGATTGACAAGTCCTCAATGCATCATTATCATGGTTACATCCTAGTTATGTTTAAAATTCCAAGAGCATTTATCGTGCAAGGATAAATTCTCATTCTCAACCTACATATTCTTAATTTTGTTTACAATTCAACTTATAACAAGCACACTTAGTTTGGCTCTTTCTCCCTTACCATAGTTCCCATAACTCAATAGGTTATTTGCCACATCTTTAATGCATACAAAACTCATGATGCTCATTCTTATGCAAGGGTTCTCAAACTTATTTTTTTGTTTAAATTCTACCCTCATTACGCAAGGGAAAAATAACATGAAGTCAAGGGAAGAAATTTTAAGATTTAAAGGAGATATAGAGTCAAGTTACCCCTTCCTATTAGTTTCCCTACATTAGGTACCTTTATTTTCCTATTATAGCTGATATAGTTCACTAGTTGGTTTGAGTCAATTCAACATTTTCACATCCTGAAATTTTATTCATTTATATATATTTAAGAGTTTACATTTTCTCAAAAGTTTTATCTCACCAAGGGAAATTCATATTCATTTTTAACCACATGAGAATGCCTAATTAAGTTGAAGGAATTCGGGTATGACGTTATTTATAAATGAAAATTTCATTTACTCTTATAATATTTTAACTTACATTGTACTTTGGTCTCACTTTGGTCCCACTATTAGCATTTTTTAGAACAATTGTAAACAAAATAACACATAATTTACACTAATGGATTCGCTACTACAAGGAGTGTAACCTAACATGAGACAACTCATTTCATTTCTCTTATACACTCAAGTATTAGATGCATGCTACAAGCAAGACATCTAATACAACTTTCATGCATTTCAAAATACCTTCCAAGGAACTATTTCAATCATTGGGTCAAAATGCATAAGATTTTTCTTTAAATGATAACCTTAAGGGAGGTCCCACAAGCTATTAACTTCAAAATCATTCTAGGGTGGACACTACACCCTACTACAAGATAATAAAGATATTTCTAATATATTTAACTCACAAACCATCAAGAAACATGAGGTAATCTGCTACTACACACTAAGGGAATACTTTTATCTAAGAAGGACATAAGGGGTTCAAAATGAGAGTTTATTACGTAGGTACTTGGACACATAGACTCATCTCATGTCATTTAAATTTCACCATGACATCAATCATAGGAAAAATCACCAACTACCTTTTCTTGTTTTGGCCACTCACTAGGGTTCTAAGGGAAATTACTCTCATGGGTTTACGGACCAAGTTTTTAGTTTCCCCATTTCTCTTAAGTTAACATCTTCCAAAAACAATTTCATTTGCTAAGATTTAGTTATAAAGAACCCTTTTGTAGCATGTTGTTTATGGAGGAGATGGAGATGTCCTTCCTAATGAAGTTATTAAAGAGACCTTGAAGAAAATATGATCAATGCAACAAAATATAACTCTCACGAGTTGTCACTCTAGATAGTGGAGATATTCTCTAAGCAAGGTTCAAGCTACTAAAGACATTTGGAATCCTGATTGTTTCTACATTTTTTGGTAGTAAAAATTATGCATTTATATACATACATGACAAACAGGGTAGTATGGGTAGGATTGGTTGTTTTAAATGAATTTTTGGAGGGAGGTGAGGCAGAATGAACTTGTTTTCCAATCTTTGAAAGTTTTTACAAAATGGAAAGCTTAGACAATAGAATGCTTCAGAATAGCTAAAATGTTCCTTTAACCAGAATATGTGCTTCAATGGAGGCCCAGATTAGCACTTTTTCACACAATATATGAGATTATAACACAAAGGCTTGAGTTGGAAGACCCAATAAAGCATCAAGATCTGAGCCCAATCATGCCTGAGGTACACCCAGAGGCTTACAGACAATCTCTGTCAACAGATGAAAGAAAAGTGATTTTAAATCATTTATTTCACTCCCAGATGAAAGCTCTTCTGAGAAATGAAATTGTAGATGCCACTAAACTATCACAAGGATTGAGACCTGTGATTAAGACAGATTTTGATACAAGATTGCAAACAAGAACAAGAAAAACTATTTGCAGACATTCAAAAATGAAACAAACACATTTTTCTCAAGATCAACACAAAATAACTCAAGTTTGATTAAATTTATCAATAGGGAAAGTTTCTAGAACAATCTCAGAGCTTGTCAATGGTTGTACACTCATGCAACCACCTTGACATGATCAAATTTAAAACAAAAGAGATATACAGGCTTCTCAGATGGCTTCTCAAAAGACAGGCTTTGTCAAATTTTCCTCTTAGGAATTTTCTTCGACCTCTAACACTCCTCTAACCATTTGCACGATAAATTTGTGCCATTTATAACATTTACAACAAACCCCTTTTCCCCCAAAAATCCAAACATTGAGTGCCACCAGTGCTTTTCCATGATCACGATCGTGATTCCTAGAATCAGATCTGTAAAAAGTCACTAGGTGCTCAGGGGGTAGATCTCTTTGAATATCTCCCACATTCAACTCCTTCCTCTAGAAAATCACTCTTCCTTCTATTCACCAACCACTTCCACCCCTAATCTATCAAATCTGGTTCTTTACATGCTCGGGAGAAGAAAAATAGAAAATCAGATCGAGCCCAATAGTCAGACCATTTTAATGGTGAAAGATGTCTCCAGATCTCCCCACCAAACTTAGATATCAAAATTAACTCTCTCTCTATTTGGCATGTAGGAAATACCAAGAAATCATGAAGACTCACACTTCTAGGAGTGTTTTAGTAAAAATGGGGGAAAATCAGATTCAGACTCACAGTTGCCATTGATCTTTACTTTGAATTTGGGCCATCCACATGGAAGATTTAATTTTAGAGTGGGCCTGGGGTTCCTTTTTCCTTTTTTTACAACTTTTGAAAAAATGTAAAATTTTCACATTTTTCTCCACGCCTCCACCCTTGAGAAATGAGCTTGACACGTGTCCTAAGGTGGGTCCCAAAGGAACCATGGCCAAATTTTCCATTTCACCTCTTTTTTTTGGAAAAGGAAAATTTTCAAAGTTTTCCCCATAGCTCCACCCTTGAAAAATGGGCCTGACACATGTCCCAATGTGGGTCCCATCGAACTATGCTTCCTTTTTCACTTTTAACTCTTTTCTCCTAAAAGGAAAAAAATTTCAAATTTTCCCGAGGGTCCACACCTCCACCATTGACCTTGAAACAAACCTTGACTGATCCTTTTTCGGGCTTGGGCCATTTTTGATATTTTAACCCCTTTGAGAATAAGAGGCAAAAATTCTAAGTTGCCCCCGATGGTCCGCTTCCCCACCCCTTTTGACTTTTCAAACTACCACGCATCATAATGGCGCACCTTGAGATAGTCCCCAAAATTTGAGACCCTAAAAGAGCGTGGGCTCGCCACATGTCCTAGCCCGAAAAAATTTGTTTGAAGGCTTGAAGCTCAGGAAGGCACCATGTGTTAGAGTCCGAGGCAATCTCCTTTGGCCATTGAAAAGTCCAAGAAAATGCAAAGTGAGCGGAGGCCTCCAAGTGTCCTCCTAGCGCTTCTTTAAAATGAAACTCAAGGGCCGGTCCCCAAACATGCGTGGTTCCTCCATGTGTCCCAGACCTCCCAAAACCTTTTGAAAAATGACTAAGTATGGGAAGACCCAAATGGAAGCCTCCACGTGTCTTCATGGTGCAATTTCAAAATGGTGCCCAAAGTGGAGACCCTGAATGAGTGTGGGCTCACCACGTGTCTCTGTTCCACCAAACTATACCAGCTGCATAAAAAATTTTCTAAGTCTAAGAAAAGCAATGGAAACCTCCACGTGTCCTCCCTCGGCGCAACTTCAAGGCCAAACCCAAAAGTGAACTTTCAAATGAGCGTCGTTCCTCCACGTAGACCGGTTTTCAAGTTGAGGTGATTTATAAAATTATGAAGTACCCCACCGAGCCACATCCAACCAAAAGAGGCCACATTCCCTATAGATGCAAGGATGCAAATTTGACTGGAGAAATGCCATCAAACCATAAAATGTAGAAAAATGACCATTTGAGCCCGGAGATGAAATTTTTTCCAAGGACAAGAGGATTTAGAAATGTTACAAGGCTCAAATACGTTCCTTAGAGCTACATCCATTCATTTTTTTTCAAGTATTTAGGGAAAAAAAACAAGGACAACAAAAAAAATCCCGACTATGGAAATGGAAAGAATGGGAAAGCCCGAGTTTTTAGATAAACAGAGAATGGGAGACCCAAATTACAGACCTTTTCAAAGAGACAGAGAAACAAGGAAACACAAATGGACCCATACGTGATCTTCGACCTAGGAAAAATTAATTATGGAAAAAAAAAGTAGAGACTTCCAAGCACAACACGGGGAGATAAAATATGGCAGAGGCTATAAATTGATATATTTTCAAAGGAAAATGGGGTGAGACTATTTTGAGCACCAACATCAGGCTCTGACTCGGGGATGGGCACTCCCTATGAGTGCCACAAGAACAAAGGTAGACCAAGTGCCAAAAATATCCATTGGGAAGGAGTCAGCTCTTGCAGAGTAGAGAAATAGGCCATCTCCCAAAACAAACAGAGAAACCAACAAAAATAGGTCACCAAGGACCAGAATGAGCAAAAACACAAAAACAAGAAACAAACAACCAACTATACACTATACAAAAAATATTTTTACCTTGATTCTGGGAATCAATCCAAGAAATGCTTCAAATGCCTACCATTAATAGGAAATTCAAGAAATTCACCATCCAAATCCTTCAAGAAGAAGGTATGTTCACCAATCCTAATATCAATGGAGTAAGGGCCCATCCATAATGAGTCAAATTTCCATGCTTTCCCTTATCTTCATGCCTACTATCCCATAGTAGCACAAGATCTCCAACATTGAAAGCTCTTGGGAGTGACCTTCTTGTCAAATAACTTCTTCACTTTTCTCTCTAAACTTTACATGCCTTTGGTGGGATGCCCTCCTTTCTTCATCAAGTTCAACAATTTGGTTAATGCGAGCATCATAAGGACTTACTTCTTGATCCTCCAGTTGTTGAATGAACTGATATGAGGATAGTTACATATGAAGGGGCAGTAGGGCCTGAGTTCCATATACCAACTCAAATGGACTCTTTCCAGTGGCTCTTTTAACAGTGATCTATCAACCCAAACAACAAAAAACTTCAACTATTTCACCCCATTTTCTCTTGTTCAGCTCCAAGGTTCTTCTAATAATCTTCAAAATTTTTATTACTGGACTCAGCTTGTCCATTTCCTTGGGGATTGTAATTAGAGGCATATGTCAAGTTGATCCCATACTCTTTACACATTGCCACCAAGGTTTAGCCCTAAACTCATGGCATTATCAAACAATTTTGACTAGCACTCCAAACTGCAGATGATGATGGTTTAACAAAAATCCATGACAATTTGGTGTGTTTCTTTTTTGGTGGGGATTTCCTCCACCCATTTAGTAAAGTAATCAGTGGCTACAAGAATCCACTTATGGCCAACACTTGAAGGGTCTGAAATCTCACCAATGAAATCCATTCCCCATTGCTTGAATGGGGCTTCAATTGATATAGGATGCAAAGGAAGGGAGCTTGAAGCTTTCAGTCTTCCAGAGAAGTGTTGGAAACTCTCACATCTTCTAACCAAAAGAGTTGTATCCTTGAAGAGATTTGGCCACCAATAACCAGCCCTCAGGATCTTGTGTGTTGTGACTCTTGCAGCAAAAATGCCCCCCAAAACTCCTCCATGGAGATCAACAATTATCTTGGGGATTCTTCTTCAGTAATGCACCTTAAGAGGACTCCCTCTGGGTTTTTCCAAGCTAACCCATAATCAATAATGACATATTTCTAGGGAGGCCAACTTAAGAGCTCTTTTCTAGTTCTTACTTAAATACTCAGGGCAGTATAAGTGTCTGAGATAAAAAATCACATCCTTGTACCACTCAAAACTCATCAACCTTTCAAAAACACCTGCCCTTTCTTCTTCTACCTCATTTACCTCAATAGTTTGCAAGTTTCTTTCAGCCATAAGCTTAGCCAAGCCCAAACCTCTCACCAACTTCATGGTTTGGATATCCATATCATATTCTTGCAACTTGTTCACCCACCTACATCTTTTTCTTGAGACTTCCATCTCTGATAAGATGTCCTTCACCATGGTGTGGGGAACATAAGAAACCACTTTAGAACTTAGAATGTAAGGCCTAAAAACCTTTGTTTCTTTTACCAAGGAAAATGCTTGTTTCTCCATAATAGTGTATTTCAGCTCAGCCCCCTGCAAGGCCTTACTAAAAAGGAAATTGGCCTTTCAGCCCCTTCATCATCTTTCTACAATAGGAGACAGATGCAATAGTGTTCTCTTGAAGAAAAGGAAAATAGTTGGAAAGGCTTCTTATAGTCTGAGCTACTAAAACAGGGGCATGTTTTAATGCCTCCTTGATCCCATTGAAATCTTGGATGGCAGTCTCTTCCCATTTGATGACCTAGTCCTTCTTTAGCATGGAAGTGATTGGAATGGTCAACTCAACAAAGTTTGATATGAATCTCTTGATGAAGTTTATCTACCCAAAGAAAGACTGAATTCCTTTCTTGGTTCTTGGAATTGGGACTTTGTTGATGGCCTCTACCCTTTCTAGATCAATCATCACCCCTTCTTGTGATACAATGTGACCAAGAAACCTTTCCTTCTACACTCCAAAATGGCACTTCTTTGGATTGAGTGAGATGCCATATTCTCTACATCTTATCAACATCTTTTCCAAGTGCAGCAAGTGATCACTTCTCTTCCTGGAAAATATAGTTACATCATCTTGATAAACTGCAATAAACTCATTGATGTAACCAAAAAAAGCAACATCCATTTCTCTTTGAAAGGTGGCTCCAACATTCATCAAACCAAGGGCATCCTAACATATACATACATCCCCAAGGAGTAGTAAAGGCTTGTCTTGATCCTTTCTGATTCCTTCACCACAACTTGGTTATAACCAGAGAAACCATCTAGGGTGGAGAGAAATTCAGAACCAATCACTAATTGCAGCATGTTTTCCATATTTGGTAAAGGATAATTATCCTTCATTGATGCTCTGTTTAGATTCCTAAAATCTACACACAACCTGATATCACCATTCTTCTTTCTTACTAGTACTAGGTTTGCAACCCAAGAAGAATACCTTGTGGGCTGAATAATCCCTCCATCTCTTAGCTTCTTCAGTTCCTCTTGCATTTTAAGAGATAAGAGTGGATTGATTGGCCTCTGTTTCTTCTTGAATGGTTTTGCATTAGACTCCAAGGGAATCTCATGTTGAAACAGATCCTCTCTTGTATGCCTTTAGTTTAGAATAGGTCCATGCCATGCAATCCTGATACTTTTTCAACAATTGGATGTATGAATACTTCTCCTCCTTGCTGAGATTTTTACCTAACCAAATTTTCCTTGGTTTCTCCTTTGTGCCAAGGTCATGCTCCTCAATATCCCTTGAGGCTTTCCATGCATCTATTAACAATGCGATCAACATTATCAAAATTGGACTCAAGAGCAACCAGCCCTCTAGGAATGGTATTAGTCTTTAGTTGGATGATGCCTTTTCCAAAAAAGGTTTCTTTACCCTCTGCTACACACACCATTGGCTCCCAATCAATATTCTGATCAGCAAAACTCCTCTTTTTTCTGCAGAAATCTTCTGACTTGAGCATCATCATCAAAAACCTACCAATGCTTAATATTGTTCGGGTATAGATGGCCTAGTTAGCACTTCAACATCATACTCACAATATGGGGACATTGCACAATTATCAAACCAAGATCCTAGTACTACAAGTTTTTCTACCAAATCATTGAACTTCCTATCATGATGCACAATGTTGAATGAATCAAACATCTCAATGAGATCCCAAACTACATGCTTGTATTGTTTCATTCATTGATTTTTTGTGGCATACAATTTTTTCTGACTTGTTTTACAATTAATTTTGAGTCCCTTTGACAATGATGTCTTTGACACCATATTTCCAAGCAATTCTTAAACCCAACAATAGTGCCTCATACTCAACAATGTTGTTAGTGCACTCAAAGTTGAGTTTGAAAGAAAAAAAAAAAATTTTCTGACTTGGAGAAAGCAGAACAACACCAACACCATTCCCAAACTTGGAGCAAGCTCCATCAAACAATAGAGTCCAAGGAGAGCCCACTTGTTCAAGACACCTACATTCCTCAATCTTGTGCTCCTTTCCATCAACAAATCCCACAAAGTTATCAACATCAACACTTGTGTACAATACTTCATAGGATGCATTGTTGGGATCTTCAATAAGGTGCAACATCTTCTTTTCCCCATACAACTTGACAAGGCTTCCCTCAATTGGGATGGTGGCATAGGACATATCCATTTGAACACTCCCACCAACACTTGCAGCCCACCTTCTAGATAACAACATACCCCACTTGGCTGGGCAGTCAACAATAACTACATCAAGTTTCAAATTCCTACCTAGATAGGCTGTAAGTTACACCACCAAACCCTTCACACACCCCACCACTGGCACCTCTCTGAATCCATAGCAAGTGCACTTCCCATATGTAGTTGTTACTTTGATATTTAGTTCATTCATAACTTCCAGAGGCATAACATTGCATGATGCCCCTAAATCAAACATATATTGTGTGTAATCTATCCTTAATGATCAGGGTAGTGAAGAATGGATCCACATTCAGCTGAGAATCTACCAAGGATGTTCCCAAATAAACCTCAGGTGGTTCATCTAGCTCTTCTGATGCTTGGTGGTGCCTCTAATTCTTCAATGACTAGTGGAGTCTCCACAATGTTTATATTTTTTCCTAGGGCAATCTTCCCTTCTTTCAATCCCAAGTATTCAAATGCTCTTTTCTTGTGCTCAGGAATCCTAAGCAACTCAACAATTGGAACAAAAACTTTGATTTGACTTAAAACTTGGGCAATGTCATATGGGACATTCTTTGGCAAGGCAAACATTGGATGGCAAGGTAGTATTGGAAGGAAAGCTAACACACTCACTAGGTGGTACAGATTTTTGATAGCTTGGGCATGAGGAGGGGTATAATTTTTGTTTGGAACTATAGGGCTTTTGGCAATGCATCTTTCTTAGGAGCCTCTTTAGGAATGTTTGAAAGTAAGGGAGCTTTTGGCTTGGCTTGAGGCCCTGTCCCTTTGACAACCTTACTTCTTGTGTTATATTCCTTCTCTTGAGCAACAACAACATTCATCAATAACTATCTATCTTCCTCAGATGGGATTCCTCCATCATACTTCTTTATCATTAAAGCCCTTAAATATTCAAATTCATTATTGGGAAATTCAAAATCTTGTACAATATCTACTTCTAAAGTATGAGAGGGAGGAAGAATAGGTACCCTATGAATGCAGTCCCAAAAAGTGGTAGTAGTCTGGGCACTTATCACTTCAGTTGAAGTTGCCCCTTGTTGTGAGCTTGTGGAGCAACCCACCATGTAGACATCATCATCATTGTCATCATAAGCTTCTTCTTCTTCTTGTTGATCTTCCTTACATGGAGCATGGGGCATGAAACATCTGTCACACCAATCAATGACATTTGTCTCCTCCACAACATCAACTCTGTAGCCAAAGGATCAGGCACCATTCTGTTTTCCCTACCTTGGGGCTGCCTATTTCCAAATCCAATAGGTCCCTTTCCTCTATCATCAGATCTTTGGTGATTTGTGAACTTGTCTTGGCCTTGCTACTTGTGTTGACCTTGTGAGCTCTGCCCAATCCCCTTCTCTTCCCGGGCTAGTTTGTATGATATTTCCTTGACCCCCTACCAAAGTTTTCACAACTTCCTCCAAATCAACAACCTTGCTTGTCTGAGGTTTTTCTGGGTTGATTAGTTTTACACCCTCCCTTTTTGGAGGCTTTCCAATTTCCTTATATTGTTCTCTATTTGCAGAGCCATGGTGAAGGCCTACCTCAAATTAGTAGGGTTTTTGTCCCTCAAGTAGTAAGCAACCTTTTTATCAAATGCATCTGAATATTTGATCAAACATGATTCATCACATGGCCTTATCCTAATAGGAAATATCCTCAAGGTCTTGTTAAACCTTGTGTTGAAATCATGTACTTGACTCATTAGGATTCTTTTGATGTTTTCAAATTCTTGTCAAAAGAAACCTAGGGTCAGTTCTATCACCATACTGCAATCTAAATGCATTGCTCATCTCTATCCAAGAATCAATTGAATTATCTAAAAGCTTTATACCAGTCCCTTACATCCTCTTCCAGAGTATGGATAAACAATTTGATATATACATCTTCATGTTCAATCTCAAAGTCTTCCATCATATTGATAAAAAGCTTTAGATGTTGATCACCAGTTATAGTGTTGTTTCCTTGGAACTTTGGTAGTTTGTTCTTACATCTTGAGGAACTGCATTTGGATAACCAGCCATCCCTACAAAATTTATAGGTCCAAAGGTATTTACAACAAATGGAGGTCTGGGTGGGGGCAAGGCCATGTTGTTTTGAGGAGGTGACCTTGGAGGGGTGACAAATTGATAAGGGGCAGAGGGTCTTTGAAACACAGGGTATAATTTTCAAAATGGATATCCCCTAAAGGCCTTGTTTCTTGGAAATCCCTATCAACTTCTGAAAAGACAGGGGCAGAATGAGAAGAAAACTTTTCAAAATCAAATGAAGGCCCCTCTCCAGTTGGAGAATTCAATTCCACAAAGAGGCTACCTAATTCAGAAGCACTTGAATAGTAGTCTTCAATGATAGGCTGATCACTTTCATCAATGGAGATCCCTCTTCTTGTCTGTTGATCTCCCACAACTCTCCAAGATTTTCTTCCTTCTGATTTTTCTTTTCCTAGCTCTGAAATAATGTCCTAGCAGGGTCCCTAGCAAAGAAAGACCTTCTTCCTTCCAGCTTTGCAAAGGTTAGTAACAAATCTCACTTGACAGAGGTTAAGACACTTGGTATTCATTAAGAATCAGATCAACAGGGAGTCACCACCAAGGATTTCCACCTTAGTTGTGCAAATGCACTAAATATGATCTGTCAAATGTTTGTCAACACTAGAAACTAGACAAGGAAAGATTCTGACTCTTCTTTACTCAGATTTATCAATGAAACTTAGTGCAATAACTGTAGAAAATGGAAATATTACACATAGCATTTGTAACTTTGAAACTTCTTACAGGCCTAAACACAGATGATGCCTGAAAAGATGTATTAGCACTTTGAGCATACAAGAAGTGTTTACTAGGGTCTGAATATGAACTGCAATCACTATGTCCCCGAAATGGCACCACTCACTAAATAGATATGAACTAGCAAATAGTGAATCAACAAAATAGTCTCAACAACTCAAATAAGTCCCCGATGGTGCCACTTAGGTGTTGGTACCCAAATTGATTCTCCCTCAATGTCTGAGCAACATCACAAGTATTGACAGGAAGCTTAGAGATAGATAGATCATAATGAGTCATTTTGTAGCCAGGGGATGGGATCTAACTATCCTTTTTCACTCAGATGTGGAGAAATGGGTAGCACCCTCAAGAGGATTTGATCTATCCTCACTATTTTAGGTTGTGCCTTTCAACCAAGGTAAGAGAACCCTTTTGTAGCCTTGTTGTTTATGGAGGAGATGGAGATGTCCTTCCTAATGAAGTTGTTAAAGAGACCTTGAAGAAAATATGATCAATGCAACAAAATCTAACTCTCATGAGTTTTCACTCTAGATAGTGGAGATATTCTCTAAGCAAGGTTCAGGCTACTAAAGACATTTGGAATCTTGATTGTTTCTACATTTTTTGGTAGTAAAAATTATGCATTTATATACATACATGACAAACAAGGGTAGTATGGGTAGGATTGGTTGTTTTAAATGAATTTTTGGAGGGAGGTGAGGTAGAATGAACTTGTTTTTCTAGATCTTTGAAATTTTTACAAAATGGAAAGCTTAGACAACATAATGCTTCAGAATAGCTAAAATGTTCCTTTAACCAGAATATGTGCTTCAATGGAGGCCCAGATTAGCACTTTTTCACACAATCTATGAGATTCTAACATGAAGGCTCGAGTTGGAAGACCCAATAAAGCATCAAGATCTGAGCCCAGTCATGCCTGAGGTACACCCAGAGGCTTACAGACAATCTCTATCAACAAATGAAAGAAAAGTGATTTTAAATCATTTATTTCACTCCCAGATGAAAGCTCTTCTAAGAAATGAAATTGTAGATGCCACTAAACTATCACAAGGATTGAGACCTATGTGTGATTAAGATAGATTTTGATACAATATTGCAACAAGAACAAGAAAAACTATTTGCAGACATTCAAAAATGAAACAAACACATTTTTCTCAAGATCAACACAAATAACTCAAGTTTGATTAAATTTATCAACAGGGAAAGTTTCTAGAACAATCTCAGAGCTTGTCAATGGTTGTACACTCACAACCACCTTGACATGATCAAATTTAAAACAAAAGAGATATACAAGCTTCTCAATGACTTCTCAAAAGACAGGCTTTGTCAAATTTTCCTCTTAGGAATTTTCTTTGACCTCTAACACTCCAACCTCCCTCCAACCATTTACATGATAAATTTGTGCCATTTATAACATTTACAATAGACCCCTTTTCCCCCAAAAATCTAGACATTGAGTGCCACCAAGTGCTTTTCATGATCATGATCGTGATTCCTAGAATCAGATCTGTAAAAAGTCACCAGTGCTCAGGGGGAAGATCTCTTCAAATATCTCCCACATTCAACTCCTTCCTCTAGAAAATCACTCTTCCTTCTATTCACCAACCACTTCCACCCCTAATCTATCAAATCTGGTTCCTTGCGTGCTTGGGAGAAGAAAAATAGAAAATCAGATCGAGCCCGATAGTCAGACCATTTTAATGGTGAAAGACGTCTCTAGATCTCCCCACCAAACTTAGATATCAAAATTAACTCTCCTCTCTATTTTGGCATGTAGGAAATACCAAGAAATCATGAAGACTCACACTTCTAGGAGTGTTTTAGTAAAAATGGGGGAAAATCAAATTTAGACTCACAGCTTTCCATTGATCTTTACTTTGAATTTGGGCCATCCACATGGAAGATTCAATTTAAAATGGGCTCGAGGTTCCTTTTGACTTTTACAACTTTTGAAAAAATGTAAAATTTTCACATTTTTCTCGTGCCTCCGCCCTTGAGAAATGAGCTTGACACATGTCCTAAGGTGGGTCCCAAAGAACCATGGCCAAATTCTACCATTTCACCTCTTTTTGGAAAAGGAAAATTTTCAAAGTTTTCCATAGCTCCACCCTTGAAAATGGGCCTGACATGTGTCCCAATGTGGGTCCCATCAGAACCATGCTTCCTTTTTCACTTTTAACTCTTTTCTCCTAAAAGGAAAATTTTCAAATTTTCCCCGAGGTTCCACCTCCATCATTGACCTTGAAACAAACTTTGACTGATCCTTTATCGGGCTTGCGGGCCATTTTTGATATTTTAACCCCTTTGAGAATAAGAGGCAAAAATTCTAAGTTTCCCTCGATGGTCCACTTCCCCCCCCTTTTGACTTTTCAAACTGCCACGCATCACAATGGCGCACCTTGAGATAGTCCCCAAAATTTGAGACCCTGAAAGAGCGTGGGCTCGCCACATGTCTTGCCCATAAAAATTTGTTTGAAGGCTTGAAGCTCAACGGAAGGTGCCATGTGTCAGAGTCTGAGGCAATCTCCTTTGCCTTTGAAAATTCCAAGAAAAATGCAAAGTGAGCGGAGGCCTCCAAGTGTCCTCCTCACTTCTTTCTTTAAAATGAAACTCAAGGGCGGTCCCCAAACATGCATGGTTCCTCCACATGTCCCAGACCTCCCAAAACCTTTTGAAAAATGACTAAGTATGGGAAGACCCGAAGCCTCCACATGTCTTCATGGCACAATTTCAAAATGGTGCCCAAAGTGGAGACCTTGAATGAGCATGGGCTCACCACATGTCTCTATTCCACCAAATTATACCAGCTGCATAAAAATTTGTCTAAGTCTAGGAAAAGTAGCGGAAACCTCCACGTGTCCTCCCGACACAACTTCAAGGCCAAACCCAAAAGTGAACTTTCAAATGAGCATCGTTCCTCCACGTAGACCAATTTTTTCAAGTTGAGGTGATTTATAAAATTATGAAGTACCCTACCGAGCCACATCCAACCAAAAGAGGCCACATTCCCTGTGATGCAAGGATGTAAATTTGACCAGAGAAATGCCCATCAAACCGTAAAATGTAGAAAAATGACCATTTGAGCTCGGAGATGAAATTTTTTCCAAGGACAGAGGATTTAGAAATGTTACAAGGCTCAAATATGTTCCTTAGAGCTACATCCATTCATTTTTTCAAGTATTTAGGGAAAAATGACAAGGGCAACAAATCCTGACTATGAAAGATGGAAAGAATGGGAAAGCCCAAGTTTTTAGATAAACAGAGAATGGGAGACCCAAATTACGACCTCTTCAGAGAGACAAGAAACAAGGAAACACAAATGGACCCATATGTGATCTTCAACCCAGGAACATATTAATTATGGAAACAAACTCGTGAGGAACTAAATGGACCTTTAACAAGATTTTAATTCCTCTAACAACCGGTTTAATAACTTGAATTTTGTCATCTAGATTCCATGAAGAGTTCATTCGATGATGAAGTTAATCCTAGATCTAACTTCATAAGGATTTGGTGGTCCACTAGGATACCAGGGAAGTGTTAGTTCTACTTACCCCATATATGGTAAGGTCACACCGCATATTTGTTGCTTCAAACAAGGACTCTCAAGTTATAGAAATGGTATTTTGAAGTGTAGTACAAGAAGCTTAGTCATGAGGATTAAATTATTTCATAAGGCATTATAGTTTTACAAAACTAGGGTGCCACTAGATTTAGAGGGAGGGTACAACAAAGGTTAAATTCTAACTTCATTTATATGGTTTAATAATAATAAGTTACTACCATACTTTTGATTTTATGTATGAACCAAAATAACTATCCGGAAAGTGATTGCTTTGATCATCTAAACCATAAGAAGAACATTTAAATCCAAATGAACTCAACCTTTTATAAGGCAAATGGTATACATTTAACCATATACATTTTCAATTATCTTCCTCATTTAGCTAGCTAACATAGTTGGTCCTACATCCATTATGTGACACTCCTACTAGTATTCAAATGTTAACTTTAGAAAAAAACATAAACAAACCACATAGTTTTCCAGGCATAATGCTTGAAACATAAGAATCCAAGAGGAACAACGGTTTTCGACACAATAATTTTAATAATGTAATTCTCTTTAATTCACTTCTATCTAACATTTGTAATCTATATCAATGTACAATATTTCAATGTCATCTCACTGATTACAACATATCACACTCTTAATCCTTCTTGTTCAGAGTACCTGCAACCAATGTTGTGTCAGTCCTAGGACTGGTATGGAAATCCCTTACACTCAAGCATGAAATAACACATTCATCATTTCAATTAATTCAAAACAAGGAAAAGAATGATATAGAGATAGGGAGAGAGGGAGAGAGGTCATTTCATCACACATTCACACTTTCACATTCCTTTGTACTTTTTTTTTATTTTTTTGATTCTAGAGAGAGTAAGGAAGAGAGAGAAAGTATAAAATTCATTTTATTTTCTATTTACCATATCATAACCACATACATCACGTATCCATTTTCATTTCATTTCAAATTCATATACATTTTCAACCCATCTACATATTCAAATCATTTACATTTTCAAGATCAACCAACATTTCATAGTTATTTCTAGAGAGAGAAAACATTATAAATTACTAAATCCATTCATAGAAAGAAATTTGATTAAAGTATACTTTACACAACCATGAAACTATATGAAAAGGGTTCACGAGTATAAACAAGTCAAATGGGAGCCTCAGGAGGAATTTCTAGCTCAAGTTGCGAGTTTATGAAAATTGCCCAAAAATAGCTAAAGTGCCTACAATATGGGTCTGGAAAACACTTGTTTTAAGTTCAAATGTAATTTAAATGATTCAAATTTACTACTGTGTAAACCAAGAACTCATTGGATTCGACAAAATCAATCATGATCAACTCAGTTCAAATTACAATGGTGCCTCTGAAACCAAATATTGTAAACGTGACAAACACTACTTTCATATAACAACTGGTTGGCCCCAAAAATCACTTGAAAATCAGCTTCCAAAGATGTTTTTTTGGAGCCAAGATTTGGTTTCAACTCCTTAATGGAATTTTAAATGTGGGTAGGTGTAGTTTTCAATTTTGCCAAATTGACACGGAAACCATAAGCTAAAACCAATCACATTTAGTTAAAATTGAAGAGTCACCCCAAGCGAATAAAATACAAAATGGAAACCGAAAATCGTCTCTCTAAGGTGTCAAATTTAGTTTATTAGTTATATTTATGGCCCTCAAGGTGTCCTGAACCAATAGGAATCCTACTTGAGGTCATGGTTTGTAAAATGATTTTCTTTAGCACTTCATGTGCATGGTCTCTAATGTAATTTTCTTTTCTTGTTTTTTTAAATATGTGTATTTTATTTTTCAAGTAAGATAAAAGATGTATTGTTAATTCAATTTTTAATCTCTATTATTCTACACATTTAACACCCAAAGTAAAAATGATAAAATGTGAAGTTTTGATGCAAGAGGAAGGGAAATCCATACTTTTTCCCGACGCTTGCTAGAGACATCAGCTAGGGATTTTTTCCATGGCACTTGACCAAATGAAAAGAGTTTGGTTGAAAGTTTTGATTCCTTTTCCATGAATCCATTTTTCATATATCCAACAAGCATGGCCTTCCATGAACCTTTTTTAACGCATTCTATCAAACCATTTATGCGCCTTAAGAGGTCGCATTCCTTGATGAAATTTTATCAACCAATTCACATTCCAAGTTCATGTTTCCACATTTTTCATACCTATCTACCCAACATTGGCATATAAAACACCTAAAAAAACACTCATTCCAAAATCTCCATTATAATTTGGTGTAAATTCATGCTCTGAATTAAATTTTCCATTTTAGCGGTGTGAAAGGATGCTAGCACAACCCATGGAACCTTAGCTTTACCCTAGCCATTAAAATTTTCTTTTATAGGTTCCAAAATATCCAACAAACCCATCTTTCCCAATATCCTAGCACCATTGAATACCACGTCCTTCTTAGCAATCACAAAAACAACAAACAACCACTTTGATAGATGTCCTAAATCTATTCCCAACACATTCATCCTAATCACAAGTAGGAGGAAATGCTAGCAAGTGAAATGGGGCTTTCCTACTCCTTCCATTGTAGTTACAAATCCAAGACAAAATAAAACTAGATTGGAACTTGCATAAGCAAAGAACACTTCCAACTTGTCCAAAAATGGGCATCATAAATAAAAGAC
This sequence comes from Taxus wallichiana var. yunnanensis, assembly GCA_018340775.1. Taxonomy (NCBI): domain Eukaryota; kingdom Viridiplantae; phylum Streptophyta; class Pinopsida; order Cupressales; family Taxaceae; genus Taxus; species Taxus wallichiana. The sequence continues at coordinate 470,692,607 of CM031242.1, read as the reverse complement.
AAAAAGATCCATTTTTATGCATTAGAAGAGAATAGACTTGAATAGATGGTTTCACATAGAGGAAGAGTGAAAGAGAAAAATATTGTAGAGACATATGTGGGATAGTAGAAAAGGGCACTTTCAATGTCTTAACCCATACAACTATACGATATAAAATATAAGGAGAAGGAACACTAAATGGTGGTTGACTTGTACCCTTATAACAATGTTAGAATGGTTATAATGTGTGCAACACATGTGCACAAAAATAGAGGGAGAAAAATCAATACATCTAGGCATTAAAAGTGCCTCCCAATCCCTAATCTTATTCCTCCTCATACAACAAAGAACACAACGATAGGTAGAATTTTCCCTTTAATTTAGATTTGAATGAAATTGTTTCGGTATAGGAATAGATCCAAATCAATTTATTTATATACAATAAAAGAGTAAACATTGGGATTATAGATTTACCTCATACCAGGAATGATTTAACCCATGATGGGTACTGATTTTTTTGGGCAGCTAGAGTTCGGTTTAGCACACGCCTCCCATAATGTTTTGTTTATTTTATTATTAGTTTTTTTGCTCTCGCTGCCATTATCTAATTATTGAAATTGGATGGTCTCGACAAGGTATTTAGGATGATTCACTCTCCTTTCTCTTCACATAATGACAAGTTTAGTGTAGTTAGAATTCACACTGAAATTGTGTTTTGAGAAACGTGGGGGAACTACAAAAAGTAGTATGAGATATGAGCATCATGAATGTTTTTTTCAAGGTATAAAGAAAATGATGAGATTCTGAGTAGGGTATGAAGTTATAGGATCTCGTAGAGAGTCTCATAAGACCAAGGCCAAATTATAAGAAGTATGTGAAACAAAAGTTATATTATTTCACAAGATGAAAAAGATTTGTAGGGTCATGAAGTTTGAGAAATTGTGATACATAGACAAAATACAAGTTTGAGTGCAGTCATATATTTTGATCGACTATTACATTCCAAGAAAAACCTCAAATGAGCTCCTAGAATGGGATGATGGTTAAGCATAGTTGAGTATGCACATGACAAGGTATAATTGGTTTTAATATACTAAAATAGTACAAAAAACAAGGGTATAAGACTACATATGTGTTGATGTGACTGACATTTATCCTCAAAAGTGTGTTGAGTATTTGCTAGCAAAATTGTAGGGGGATTTTTTTCAAAGGTGATAAGGTGAAAATTTCCAATAGCTAAAATGGTTTGAGATAGTGCAGTGTTTATTTCAAGGGTACTATTTTTATATAATTTCATGACAGAGAAAAAAATTCTGAAATATTTCATGGAACAGAGATAAGTGAGATTGACCTTAACCGAGTGACTTAGTAAGATATAGAAATGTTTATTTTCAAGTAAATTTGCATGAGGAGCAATACACAAGCTCAATAAACTGAGTTAGCATGTAAAGACGGATGATAATACTAAATAGATATTTACAGGACTATGGTATTATTATCGACCCACCTCCATGGTAATTGGTGAAGTTTAGTGAGCTCATTTTTACATTAATAGCTAGAATATGGTGGTATTATGATAAGGACAACTATAAAATGATGCTTCATGAGATGTGTTTGAGCCTAGAGCATTGGGAAAATTATCCATTTTGAATTGAAAAATGTGGTTTAGGGCTCCTAGTCCTAAAAGTTACAAATAGAGTGTTGAAGGAAAGACTTGTATCTTCAAGTATAAAAAAACATAGAGGAAGGTATATGACAGGATTGAACAAAAATATGGAGGATATCAATTCATGAGGAGCTGTATTGATGAATTTTAAATGAATTTCATGGATCTTAGATGTTGTTGAACACAAGAAAGGGAAAGTATAGTCCAAGCGGGAGTCACTCGAGAAAGTAATTTTGTGTTTTACATTGTTTCCATTGTCTTTTGTCATTTTTTCATGTTGTGTCATCATTATATCCTTTTTCATAGATTTCAAAGGGGAGAGAAACATTAGAAACATGAAAAAGAGAGTCTTGTAGGTGTTTCTTCTTGAGGTTTTCATCAATGTTTCTGAAGGTGGTTGCCATCAATGACAAAGGGGAGATTGTTGGCCAATGTGTCTAGTTGTTTTCATTGATTTCAAATTACACCGATGGTAAAAGGTGTCGAGGTTTCATATGAGGCTCCATGAGGTGTTTATCATTGTCAAATATTAAGGTTGATTGGTAGTGTCTAAGTTTGGTGAGTTGTTATGCTTTGTTCAAGCATGGTCTAGTGTGCATGGTCATAGTATGGGCTCTCTTAAGTTGGTTAAATGTTGTTATAAGGTCAAAAATGTCTCAGTATGATGTGTTAGAGGTGTTCAAGTGTTGGCATGTGGTCATCATGGTTATTTCATGGGTTTTCATGGTTAATGCAAGTCATTCTAGGCCTATTCCTAGTCCTAGCACAAGCACAAGCAGAATGAGTTGAAGGTATGAGTGTTGGAGTAGGGAAGTCTTGTTAAAGAATTATATGAGTATTTTGGTACTTTATATGAGGTTTATTATGAGTTTAATTTTAGTTCTCAAAGGTATGATGGTGTTTCATGGTCCTTGGGAAATAAGAAGGCGAAGGCAAGCCAAGTAAGCACAAGTTAGTCACTATGAATGGAGTGTTTCAGAAGAATTTGAGAAAAGAGGTGAAATTGGTCAGGTTAGAGGATGTTTTCATGATTCTTCATGATAATTTTTAGGTCAAAATGTTGAAGTAAATTTAAGTTATGTCATTTTTGGTAAAACTAAGTTTTGAAGAAGAAAATCCATCTCGATTGGGAACTTTAGATGCTCACCCACTCACACACACTTTACATGGGACCCTAAGGATTTGGGGGATATTTTTATGGATTAAAAAAAAAAATTATGGGATCAATTGATCTTTATAGTTTTATGAACAATCATTAAGAAGCCAAGTTGTCTTTAAACCCTAGTGAAACACTCATAGTAGAGCGGCTTGGAAGATTTGCATTGTATGGTATCGAAATGAACTTGGAATGAAAAATTGATGAATCAAGGTCGAATAGGATTCCTCAAATCTCAATTTGGTGGTGGTTTGGTGTTTCAGTTGTTTTGGGAAGAGATAAAATACCTTATTTTGTGGAAATTTGAAGTTTCGAATTTGAGATGGAAGTTTCAGGATGAAAACTAAAATTTTCTAAAATCCTTGGGAGGTGCTCTAAATTATCATGAAAATTTTTAGGTAGGTATAATGGAGAAAATTAAAGATACATGTCCTCAAAGTGACCCTACCAATTTTTCCTAAAGGGCTTGTCATCACCAATCCGACACTATGATAATTCTTCACCGGGAACTCCTCGTGCTATGATTATTTACTAATGCACAACTTTTAGTTTGGTGGATGTAATCTAGAAACACAACAACAAACATAACACAAGAATACCATAGACTATGATAAGAAGGAATGATGATAAATCTAAAATATAAGTGTAAATTATAATATCAACATGAAATTGTTACAATCTCACCCATGAGGTACTTCAAGTGTTACTGACTTCACTGGTCTTCCAAACATAACTATGGGAGAAACTTCACAATTACACCTTTTAATGGCTTCTTTAACACACCTTCAAAATGATGGCTTCCTTTACACACTTACTCATACAATATTTCTCACTACTTCCTTCTATGCTAAATGAGGGGGTGGCCTCTCTATTTATAGAACTTCCAGGGCTTATCCATCTTATCTTTAAGATAGGATAAGAAATCTACTCTGACAAATCATATTCCATACCTTAACTCTTATCTCACATGTAAGTCTATCTTTTAAGATAAGATAAACCTTATAATTTCACATGGGTTCCACATTTTTAGACTTCTTATAAATAAAATACACAAAAATTTATGACCTCACTCATTGTCCTTATTACCAATATAATATTTCTAATTCCTAATCATGTAGACCCTACTTCTCTACTTACCCTAACTTTGAAATTTTAACATTACTAAACCACTTATGACAAATATTTACTTTTTACCATAACATCTTATTCTTAATACATACATTAATGAAATAAAAATTATGGAGGAAAATTTTAGTGTCGACATCTTCCCCTTCCTAGCTTCTACTTTGTCCTCTGAGTAGACTATTCCGTGCTGGAAAATCTTTAACTTGTCATGGTTGACCCATTTTGTAATGGGAGTGCCATTCAATTGCTCCATCAGTATGTACCATTTTCATGCACAGTTGCTATTTTGTAGGGCCCCATCCATTTTGGAAGAAATTTTCTCTGTCTTCTTTTTTTTGTATCTAGAATCATATACTAGAACCAAGTCATTCACATGAAATGGAGACCAACGGATCTTTTGATCAAATTATTCCTTCTACTTCATTTTCTTCTTATAGTTTGTATCCTTTGCTATTTCCCTCATTTCCTCTAGCAAATGAAGATGTACCAACCTTTCTTTTACTGAATCACTTTCATCCATCCTTTCATTTTTCATAACTCTCACAGTGGGAATATCAAACTCAATAGGAAGAATTGGATCAATGCCATAAGCCAACTGAAATGGGGAGTATCATGTTGCTGACTTTGATGTTGCCCTATATGCCCACAATGCTGCATGAATCTTTTTATCCCACTTATGTACCTACAAGGCTGCATCTTTTGCTAGAATTTGACACAACACAAAATTTGTTCGTTCCACCTGTCCATTTGTGCTTGGCTTGTATGTTGTTGCCTTCTTGTGCTTAATAGAAAACTTGTTGACTAGGGCTTCTACCACCTCATTAATGAAGTGGCTTCCTTGATCTATTACAATTTCTAATGGGCAACCAAATCTGGTGACAATGCATTCATATATGAACCTTGCCACTTCATCCATGGAATTTGTTTTCAATCACCTAGCTTCAACCCACTTAGTTAAATAATTTGTGGCAACTACAATATACTTATTTTGGCATGGGGTAGTTGGAAGTAGACCTACAATGTCTATTCCCCATTTTTCAAAGGTACCAAGTGGAATAATAGGGCATAATGGAGCTGATGAAGTCTTACGGTTACCATGTGTTTGACAAATATCACATGTCTTACAATAATTATAACAATCTCTAAAAAGAGTGGGCTAGTGATAACTTGCATCCAAGATCCTTCTTGCTGTAAGTTGTCTAGAGAAGTGTCCTCCACATGTACCATTATGGAATTCTTCTATCATCTCCTTCCCTTGATCACGTCTAACTACCCTCTTGTACTTTCCATCAGGTCCTATTCAAAATAATATTCCATACGCAATAGAATATGGATGACCTGGCTTGAGTAATATTCCCTTACTCTTTGTATTGGCACCATCAGGAAACTTGAATTCATTCAGATAATTTCAAATATCTATGTATTCACTAGGGATTGTGTTAAGGGATAACAATGCTGCATCTGGGAAATCATCATCATCACAAGATGAACCTAAACCATCATAGGCTCGAGAGAGTGCATCTGCATTGACATGCTTCTTTCCTGGCCTATCTATAATATCAAATTCAAATTCTTGTAGCAAAATTATCCATCTTGCTATCCTTCCTGATGGGTTAGGCTTATTTACAATATATTTTAGAGCCTGATGATCTATTACAACTATAAATTTCTACCCTAGCAAGTAATTTCTAAACTTCTTTATAGCAAAAATGATAGCTAGAGCCTCTTTTTTATTACAACAAAGATAATTTACCTCAAAGACTACTCATTTGTCTCCTCCTAAAGTAAACTGGATGATCATTCCCATTTTCATCCTTTTGGCTCAGAGTACTTCCTAGTGCTACATATGAGGCATCAATATACATAATGAATGGCTTACTCCAATCTGGATTCTTTAAAATAGGTGAAGACACCAGGTATTCCTTCAGTTGTTCAAAAGCTTCATGCACCTTATTTCATCGTTCTCATAAGTAACATCCTTCTTCAAGAATCTGGTTAGTGGTCAGTGTAATTTTTGAGAAATTCTTGATGAACCTTCTATAGTAACCCATATGGCCTAAAAATGATCTCAACTTACTTCTATTCATAGGAAATGGTAACTCTTTGATTTTTGAAACTTTATCGGATCGCATTACCAATACCATCTCTGGATACAACATTCCCTAACAAAACACCTTTATAATATCTAAAGACACACTTTGTAGGGTTTAGTGATGCTTGTGCTTCATCTAACCTTTGAAATGTTGTCTCCATCTCAAAGCAGCAGTCGTCCATCTCGCTCCCATAGATGTAAAATATCTAAAAATACTCACGATGAAGTTCCCAATGTAGGGTTCAAACACCCTATTCATCAAACATTGGAACGTTGCCGAGCATTACACAACCCAAAAGGCATAACTCTATAAGAAAATGTTCCCCAAGGAGTGGTGAACGTGGTCTTCAGCTGATCTTTCTCCGCTATACGAACTTGGTTGTATCCGCTATATCCATCAGCAAAACTATAACACTCTTGGCCAGCTACTTTGTCCAAGATCTGATCTAAGAATGGAAGAGGGTAATGATCCTTCTTTGTTGCCTTATTGAGATTCCTATAATCAACACAAATGCGTAGCTTCCCATTATTTTTTATTGAGATCACAATGGGAGAAACCCATTTTGAATTCTCCACAACAAATATAAATCCTGCATCAAGCAACTTATCTATTTCTTCTTTTACAGTCTTAGAAAAATTAGAATTCATTCTATATGGAATTTTTTTATGGGCTTAGCACCATCTACTAGCTCAATAGAATGTTCTACCCAACTTATTTGATGGAGTTCCTTGCAATCAAAAGTGAATAGGTGTATGTACCTTCAAAAGACCTGGAGGTAGCATTCCTTATCACTCTCCATCACAAAGATCACCAATCTTTATTTGTTGGAGACGATCATCAATTTATTCTTCGATAATTTTATGGGTTCATGAGTCGGTGTGGACTGGAAGGATATCCATGACCGAAACATCAAACTCACTTTCCTCATCTTTTGTGTCCACTTCACCGGTACTAGAGTAATCGAGGATGTCCAATCATCAGTTTCATCACTTGAATCCACAGTGTTTTGTCTTATGATGCCGAGGGATCATGTTTATCTTCACCCTCTCTCTACCATGTCCAAGTGTCATGAAGCCTTCATTCCAAAGAGTTTCTTGCATGAACTCGCTTAGCCATGGTCTTCCCAACAACATTGGGTACGCACAGCATTACCATTTTCATCACCCAAAGTCTACCACACATACAACACCCATAACAGATATTGCCACATTTGAAACAACACCTTCTGGTTTAGTTTTTCCCTTATTTAATGACCTTAACATAAGTGTTGAGGGTGATCAGTTTTTAAACCCAACATATTCATTACGAGACTCGGTCATTACATTAATCTGTAGCACCTCCATCAACTAAGACATCATGAATTGAAATACCATTACATAATACCTCACTTGTGGAGCGGCGGGATCTCGCCTCGCCTCCAAAATAGGGACCTCAACCTCCTTCCTTTGTCGAGCATTGAGTCCACTTCGCAGCTCCCACCTCTTCTTAGAAGACATAGCCAAAAGTTGACCATATGTAATATTTACATGCCTTTTAGATAGATCTTCTAAGATGGAGTATGGTCCTTGTCCCTGTGAAATCAAAAAATCCTACACACCCAACTTTCTTCTCCTATGTTTCTTACTAGTTTCTCCTTTCATCTTCTTAGGATCATTTCCATCTTGGTTATCTTTTTCTTTCTTTCTTTTTGTTACAAACACATCTGTTTCATTATTTATACTCCTATCTACTACATCAAAAGAATTCACAGTGTGCTTTTCCTTTAGCATTATCTCTTGTACTGCATGTAGAATCTCTATCTAGACAATTATACTTATAATGACCCTTTTATGACAACCATAACATACGACTTCAGAAATATTTCTTTTTGGACCTCTATCTCCTCATTGAGAACTAAATTCCTCTCCTCAAGAAGATTAATAGTTAATCGACCCATCTTCTTGAAAGCGAGATCTTCATACTTAGTAGATGTACTAGGGAAAAGATTTTTGCTCACCGAGAGTGGTTGTGGATTTTGGACCAAAGGTGCTTGGTGTAGGCTCTACTTTAGCAACAATTTCTTTGGGCTCCTCTTCTATGCTTTCTTCTTGCCTTCGCAATCTCCTTTGCTTGTTCAATGGTAGTTGGGCGGTCATACTTAACTCGTTGTCGATCTCTCGGCTTTATCCCAAGAATGAAGTGCTTACAGAGGAGATTATCCACGCCATTCATCAACCCATCTGCTAATCCTTCCTTCCGATCTAGGCATCGAGCTTCCTCCTTAGCTCTAAAACACGAGCATGATAATCCCTTATCTTCTCCTTCTCTTCTTGGGATAGCTTTGTGATATCGATCATGAGATCTGCATATTTATGTTGTTCACCAAATTCTTCAAGAAAACTTTTAGTTAATAAATCCCATGATTTTTCATATTATCACCTAGTGTTTGAAACCACCTAAGGGCTAAACCATCCAAAAAGGTAGGAAAAAAATTCATTCCATTGTTCCCTTCTTATGACGCCATTAAAAATGCAAGATCGTTTAAAATATTGAATGAAAGAGGAAGCATCTTCATTAGATTGGGCTGAAAAAATAGGAATCTTCCCCATTTTAAAAATAACCACAGTGAAATACCAACCCACAAGTACAATCAACAAGACTTATGTGCACAAATAATTGGAATCACTATAATAGAAAGTGAATTTACACCTTTCTACAAAGAAAATAGAAATGATCACGGTAAACTATGGTAAAACTTGACCTCATCGCGATAAAAATGACTTTCTTGTGGTAAACACTATTCATGGTAAAAGTGAAGTTATCTGCGATAAATACTATTCACAAGAAAAGTGAATTTACTGCAGCTTACTATTCATGGTAAAAAATGACTTTACCACGGTAACTACTATGCACAGTAAAAACAAGGTTACCCTCCAAATGTTTTCTAACTAAGTGGGAATATCTCTCCAAAAAATCCACCAACGAGGAATGATCTCGGCAACGGAACCAAAATGTCATCACCAATCTGGCACTATGATAATTCTTCACCGAGAACTCCTTGTGCTATGATTATTTACTAATGCACAACTTTTAGTTTGGTGGATGTAATCTGGAAACACAACAACAAACATAACACAAGAATACCATAGACTATGATAAGAAGGAATGATGATAAATCTGAAATATAAGTGTAAATTATAATATCAACATGAAATTTTTACAATCTCACCCATGAGGTACTTCAAGTGTTACTGACTTCACTTGCCTTCCAACCATAACTATGGGAGAAACTTCACAATTACACCTCTTAATGACTTCTTTAACACACCTTCAAAATGATGGCTTCCTTTACACACTTACTCATACAATATTTCTCACTACTTCCTTCTATGCTAAATGAGGGGAGTGGCCTCTCTATTTATAGAACTTCCAGGCTTATCCATATTATCTCTAAGATAGGATAAGAAATCTACTTTGATGAATCATATTCCATACCTTAACTCTTATATGTACATGTAAGCTTATATTTTAAGATAAGATAAACCTTATCATTTCACATGGGTTCCACATTTTTAGACTTTTTACAAATAAAATACATAAAATATTTATGACCTCACTCCTTGTCCTTATTACCAATACAATATTTCTAATTCCTAATCATGTAGACCCTACTTCTCTACTTACCCTAAATTTGACATTTTAACATTACCAAACTACTTACTTACAAATATTTACTTTTTACCACATCATTCCTTTTGTACTTTTGACTATTACCGTACTATACATTATCGGTGGCGTGCGTAGTAGTGCCGTTATCTTCTATCGACGCTATGACTAATTATACTTAACAACATCCTATTCCTAATACATACATTAATGAAATAGAAATTATGGAGGAAAATTTTAGTGTCGATGTGGCTAAAATGCTAGTCTCTTGGCTTGAAGTGAGTTTGATCATTTTGGATGTTGTAGATGTGGTTTTTTGTAATGGATAGCATGTTGGAATATGATATGATGTGTTTGAGATTTTAGAATGATATGATGAACCATTTTTTAGTTTAATACCTAGTGGCCTTGTTGGTCGGAAAATTGGTTTCTTTGGAGACGATCAATAGTTGTAGGGACAACAAAGTCCCTCCTCTTTTAATGGAGAGGTTCCCTTATTTGGACAAAATATAAATATCTAAATATTTACAAATATACTAATTAATTCTTGATGAGGATATTGGTGATCTAAAATTTATTCATAGTTCTCAATACATAAGATAAACATAAAAATAGGAATGGAGGAATTACAACGACAAGGATATGGTAAGACAAGTTGATCATAGAAACACAGTTACAACTAACCGACTGATCAAGGATAAGTAAATCCTCCCTAGTTTTCCAAGATTACCAACTGAATGTATAAGTGAAGGAAATAGGAAGCAACACTTTCAAATAAGAATATTGCATATCTTTATCCTACTCATGCATGCAAATGAAACTAAAGAACATGTGTGTTTGCATAAATTAAAAATCCACAACACATAAAATGCATATTGAATCAAAGTTCAACACATTTTACTCCATGAATTAGAACACAAAGTTTCAAATTTCAGATAGAACAAACAACACATGAACGAGATCAAGGAAGAGAAATGGAAAGAACTAGAATGGAGAAAAGAGGATTTTCTTCTATATTGGTCAAAATCCATATCTTTACATCTAGATGCACCAATATCTGGCCCTTTATGAAAACAAAATGAAGAATTATATAGGATAAGGGGAGGATGTAACTACCGTTATAGTTCAATCACGACACCCTTAGATTTTCACAAGTATGTGTGCTTGAGCTCACATACTTGTGAAAATAAACCCTACACTAACAAATGGTGATACACTGTAACAAGAGGGATTGAGAATAGATTTCTAATGTGTGAAAAATGGAAGTGAAGTACATACTAGAGATGGTGATAACCATTCTCCACAATCTAGCAAACTACATTCACAAAAATATTTTATACACCCACAATGATAATGAATCCCTATAAGAGCATAAAATAGACACAATATATTATAATAAGATTGAAGAGGAAAGAAGAATGAAAACAACACAAAGCAACAAAAGATAAATCCACAAAATTGCATCTATTGCTTAATGACATACACAGCTTCAATCTATTACAAAGTAAAGACCTGGATCACCATGCAAGGAGTCCACTACAAGGGCCCATAACACATTGACTTCACAAAACCAATTTGACAGAGTTTTTTTGCTAGAATCATCTTACAATGAGCCCAACACTCAAATTTATAGAATTATGAGAGAAGAGAGAGAGGGAGAAATAAAAATCCTGAAATTTTACTATCCCATAACTTGTAACAATGAAAAATGTATGCCCATGCTTCATTAAATGTTCTCATAACCACCAATAAAATCATTGTTCTGAACCTAAACATGTTTTTAGAAAAATTAGAATAAAATATTCATCAATTTCTATATTTATTTACATTTTTATGTTGGCCTTGAAATCACGATTCCAATGAGACCAATTTTGTGAAAATCATGTTGAGAATTGCAAAAGTTATGGTCTTCTGAGTGTGAGAAGCTATTTTGAGTTTTCCAGGATTTCTTACATTTGACTGGGATTGAGCATTTAATTTTTTTGGAGATAGAGATGTTTATTTCTTTTCACCCATCTAACCTCATTTCTCATGCCCTTTCCAAAAGTCATTTTTTTAAATCGTGAGCTCTTGGTCAAAAGTTATGACCGTTTTAAGTTTGGGGGTCGAGTTGACTTTCCCTTTAGATTGCGGGTTTTGGGGAACTCATGTCTCGGCACTTGGACCATGTGGGCCTCTTTTCTCCATGTCACCCGATTTGGGATTTTCCATCCCCATGCATCTGCTTTTGATCGGGCTAGGTGGGTCGCAACTCCCGCCATATCCGCAACGATTTGAGCACGGTGATTTAAGATTTTTGGGTCCCGCACATACTTTTTTACAGCTTGTCCTGCAGGACTACGCAGAACAAATTTTTCTACCTTTTCCGCAATGAGTGGTTTACTGACCATTTCATCTTTTTTTCATCCCGATCATGTCCGAGACATATTTTTCCGCCTTAAATGCATTGCACTTGGTCGTGGCCAAATCAGATTTTTGGGCATTTTGGGTACTTTTGTCTGATGTGAAATTGATAGTATAACTAAGCTACATAAAGAAAAATCACATTAATAATGGAGGAAAGTTACATAATACAAGACTAAAATTGTAGAGGATAAATTATAACAAAAATACCATATATTATTGATAGAATAAAACTTGAGCAATTACATGATGAGAGAGCTTACAATATATAGGAGAATGAACTCCTTAAAACAAGGATTCAACTCCAATATTTAATCCCACAATATCCTCACATATCTCTCCTATAATCACTCCCAAACCCAACAATCTCTCACACAACTCCCAAATAGCTACGTGAGTTGTTTATTCAACAAACTCACAACTAATACATATTATCCTATATTATTAATAATGAGTTGATTAATAACTCATATTAATAATATTACAAACTTTTATTTTTCTCACACAAATATGATATTAATATAACAATATTAATATCTTACTAACACACTAACTTACTAATGTAATATATGAATATTACATTTAACTATTACAAACAATAATGTGATCACTAATCCATGTATTATTCCTAATATTGTCCCGGTTGTCACATGGACCGAGTGGGGCATTTTTATCCACTTTTTCCACATTCCACTACCTCTTTAGCATTTTAGGCCCGAACTTGGTACAAAGAACCCAGGTACAATCCACATTGGTTCCATCTGTAGCCCTCAAACCCAATTTGCAGTAAATAGGCCCTTGACTTCATTTTTTCAAATTTTTGCTAACTCCTTTGATATTTTTTTCGATAGGAAGTTAAAGAAAATCCAAGGACCCACCCCTCAAAATCTAATTTTAGGCCTCGAACCATTTCGATTGCTCAAGCTTGAAGAAATTGTGCAAGTTATCAAAATTACCTTAGGGGTGAATCTTGGATAACACTACCTTACCTAACTAATTGTTCTTAATTAAGTGTTAAGACACTTATTTATTTGATTAGATAAATTGTCTTTATTTTACAATTTTGTTTTTTGAATACAATAAATCCAACTTACAAATCAAATAGCTAGTAAACTAAGAACCAGAAGAAGAAGGAATGGTAGGATCAACTAAGGTAGATACTTTTAACTTAAGTACATGAATTTTGAATTTAGTGACCACAACAAAGATTTTTGTATCATTTGGAATGATGATGTTTGAAATATTTTGCATCCATATTCCCGTGCCATATTCCATTTCTTTAGCAATTCCACCATTTTGCACAAGTCCCTTTCTACCTTTATAACAAGATTATTGAGTTCAAGAGAGTTCTTCCATCTTTTCCTTGCTGACCAATTCTTCTTTGAATAAATATTCCCTAATGAGTGATCTTAATTTTTCATTAATTTAATCAATTGGATTCTTATAAGATGAATTATCCTTGAATAACTGACAATAGAGGGCTTGCAAATATGTAAATATTTTAGCTTTCAGTGACTCACCCTTTTGGACTACATTATTTATCTAATCGGTAGCTTCCTCAAGTACTTTGATTCTCCATGTCATGTTAAAAGCCCATTTTCTTGACAAATTACTCTTAGAATCATCAAAAATTGTTTCTAAAAGAAGAATTTTTTCATATGTTAGCATCATGATTCTAAGGTCTTGAAAAACATTAGCCCAAATATTGAGCTCCCTATTAATGCCATCTATTCCTGAATCGATCTAGTTTTGGGTTGTGATGATATTAGCATATGTCTTGTATGCTTCATCAATTAAAAACTTGAAACCAGAATGCCTTCAACCCGGCCTCTAAAGCCTTACCAAAAGCAGCATGCTTATGAATCTTGGTGATTTCTTTCACATCAATTCCAACAAAGAAGAGCGGTGGGTGGAAGTGTAAAGATTTCTTTCACATCTTGTCTGATGAGAGAAAATACTTAATGAAATTAGCAAGAACTTGTACTTGCTCCTCTAGTTTTTCTTGAGTTTGTTTCCCTTTCTTGACTCTCTCAATGACCTTAGAGATAGTCTCTCTAAGGTTATGAACTTCACCCTCATGAGTGGATTCCCCTAGTGAGATCTTGGTGAGCTCAAGATTAGAAATGGATATATATTTTTCACTCTTATCTCCCTTTAGTTTAGTAATAGCCAAGAACTTCTTTCCTTTTGAATCAAAACCAAATGATAAGTTGTCTTAGATTTCTTTGGAGGAGGGGATGTGTGCAGAGAGAGAAGCCACCGCATCAAATTCGAAACTTCAACTCGGGATCGTTCTTTTATTTTCTTATTATCAATCATAGGTTGGAACCATGCGAAAGAATCCCAAGAAGATGTGGCTAGAGGAGGAAATTAAAGGGTATTTTGGGAACTTGGAGGTTGAGAAATAGGATCCTCAATAGTGGAATTCATAATGGAAGAAGAGATAGGCCTTCTAACCTCCAACTTAGGCCTCGAAACATCTTATTTTCATGAATTTGGTTCAATTATTTCAACCTCATCCTCTTCTTCATTATATTACCCAAATTTTTCTTCTTCTCCTTGCTCATGGTTCCTTTTCTTAGTTACCTTTTCTTCAATAGGTTATGATGTTAAATTAGGAACAACTTCACTAACTACTTCTTGAGTTTTCTCTTGCTCCACTCCTTGTTCAGGTGTTTCTATTTTCTTTTCACTCCTTTTCTTTATATTTCTTCATATAAACCTTGGTTTCTGAGTCTAAGGGAGAGGAGGAAGGTGTTTTGTGAGGTAGGATATATTTTTTTGAAGTGGAGGTTTCTGAGAAGAAGATGTTTTCTAAGATTATCTAAATTCCTTAATTTTCCTATTGAACCAATATCTCTTTCTCGGAGCACAAAATTATTCAAATAATCAGGATTTTCTTTCTCCTTCTGAGACCAATCAGTGGTGGGGAGAGGATTTTACTGAATTGATATTATATACTTCATAGCATAAAGATCATAATCATCATCTACCATCCCTTCTAGAATTGTGTACAATCTTATGTCCTTGATCCGCCGTAATGACAACATGTCAAATAGTCTTTTCTTGACTTCATATTGATCTGCAAAGTCATCCCAATAGTCATATAATGTTAGAAAATGGTATTAAGTTATCCTAATATTCTTATAAATGAATCCCTAATCACAAATGAATCCCTTTTATGATATGTGTGTAAATTAAATTATGAGATAGTTTGCTCAACATTTTGAGCATCTAGGGATGATCTACAAGTGTAGTTCCTAAGGAGATGGGGAATTGGATGCTTAAGATTTTTATTAGAATCACAATGGAATAAGAGGGGGTGAATAATTCCTTATAAAATTAATTAAATTTTATATTTCTTACTTAAACCATTAACCAATTAACCATCCATTAGTGTGTGCACAATATCATATAACATATATGTAATGAACCATGAACAAGAGAAGAAACACCATAACACAAGATATAAGAAACCCTAAACTATAATAAAACCCACTAAAAATTATGATTATATTACTCAAATAAAAATTGTTTAGTGAAGCACCAACTTCACAAGGAACACCAACCCCTAGTTTAGTAGAGCACTAACCCTACAAGGAGGAGCAACCCCTAGTTTTGTGAAGCACCAACTCCAAAAAGAGGCCACAAACCCCAAGATGATCAAGAACCAACTCAACCACATTTTTATTAAGATATATGATGTATTTTTTCTTCCACAACTGATTTAGATCACTGATTTAGCTCACTCTCCTTCAAACCCTAGCTTCTCAAACTTGCACAATCTTTCACTTTCTTCACTTCTCAATGCTTCAAACCATTGAAAAAATATTGAAATAATTATTAAACCTATAATAAATCCTTTAATATCTCAAAAATTCATTTGAACCTACAAATTACTCACACATAGGTCACACTTTTCACATATGCACAACTAGTGCCAAATAACACCCAAAACATCACTTTTATATGATCTTATTGATTCAAATTCAAAAGAGGTAAATTTACATCCTTTGGTTAATCCAATTAACTTCATAAAATCCCATTTTAATCATTAAAACATTCACATATGACCCATGTAGGTCGGTCATGCCCAAAACTACACATCATGCACAAAAAGGCTAAAAACCAATCACTAGGATGAGCTAAAACCACGACTCACAAAAATAATGCTTATTAAATCTTCTATATTCACCATAAATTAGTAATATAACATATAATAATCATAAATGGTCACAAATTTACTTTAACCAATCAAATAAATCATTAAATGAGCCCAATGGTTCATATCCTTCACCAAACAACTTCTTCCATCACCCTGATTTCACCATTGGGCCACAAGATCACCAATTATTAGCTCAAATATGGAATGTGACCACTATATGGAAACCTCATGACTGGCATATCACATCCATGAAATCTATACATCATGAAACATTCATATTCTTAAACCACAACAACTTTCCTCTTCACCAAAACATGTTGCCTAGAAACCAGTTTTACAAACTCCACCATTTTACACCCTTCTTGTCACTTTCAAGACATTAAAATGACTTAAATAGGAAAAAATAAATCCTCTTAACTTTCCAATTGGTAGAAAACATCAAATCATCCATCTCATGCTTTAACCAACTCAATCTTTTAGCCTGATCAATTCAATCCTGAAAACCAAGAAACATTCTTCCTCACAAACTGATCTGTATGACCCATCAAATATCATCATAATGAGACAAAAATTATACCATTGGAAATATATCTAAATCACCTTTCCATAACATATTGGAAATCCTTCTAACTCCAAGTGGAAATCCTTCAACCAAGCTCATCTCTACAAACTATCCCAAAACTACCCTTTGACTAGCCTTCACAAATAGGGTATACTTTGTTATTTTTATGCATCATCATGACCTGAAACCACCATATACATCAATAAAAACTCACATACTAAAAAAATGTCCATTTATTTTACAACTCCTTTGGACAACCTTTTCCCAAACTGAACTTCTTCATAAACAAGCCTATTTGAGTGGGGTCCACTCATCACCACAAGCACTACCATACCTTTATGGAAACATGGAGGAGTCCTATACATCATTAAATAATCATACATGCAATATAAATCAATTCTTGGAATTTATGATCATTCTCTCTCGTACATCGCTTCTAAGCTAGGTGATTAAGTATAATATTTCAATAACTAGAATCTCTAATACTGGTTGTAATGTAGAAATTAAAAAAGAAGTAAAAAATTTGACCCAAGAAAATAAGAAACTAATATTTTAAACCCTAAGTGCAAATGAGATAAAATGACTTAGTTGTTTCAAAAATAATCTTGTGTTGTGTAAAAATGACGAACCGATTAACAGAGAGGGAGAAACATCACACGAAGCTCAAGAAATTATGTGACCATAAGATCTTCCTAGACTCGGGGTTCCTAGAATGGATCAAGGGTGCTTTTGGGTGTTGCAAACCTATTTTATGTTCCATTGATCGCTTCGAACCTTAGAAAGAACTTTGGAGAATTGTGAGGTGTTCATTGTCCTTTGTTGTTTGTCGTTAGTATGTCACACAATGATCATCGATGTCATGGATAACCTGTAATAAATAATTGACCTGCCAAACCCTCAAAATAACATCAAATCCTAGAAAAATACAAATGATTCGAAATGTCCTCATCTCACAAATGAGTGATCTTACGAGTGATCATTTCACGACATTTCAGACTTAATATAGTTATGTGTGTGTGTGAAGTGATTGTGAAGTGATTGTGTCCAAGGTGGCTCTTGTGCATGTCACACTTGATAGCGAACAAGTATCTAGATTTAAAATATGTAGATGGATGTGTGCATGAAATAATGAACTTCCTCCTATGAAGTGTATGCAATATAATGCAATCCCTTTCTCTTGTGTGAATGCTAGATGGATGCTTGAATGCTCTTATAGATGGTTTTAATGTAACCTTAGGTGGTGATAGCTAATGATTAGTTCATAACTTTATATTAATGTGATTCCTTTGCTTGAACTTTGTAATTAACCCAAAAAGGTTGACTACCAAAACATAAGATGTCCAAATGGATAGAAAGGACCCAAAAGATGTGAGCAAAGTACAAATAGGTCGGGGGTTCCCGAGGGGATGGGGTCACCTAACACTAGAGTCTTGGTTGGACCCTGGTGTCTAGAGTGAGAAATGTTGAAGTATGAAAAGACAAACTGGGATAGAAGGAGTGTAAGATCAACGAAGCAACAAAAAGCAAACAAATATGGCCAAAGACATGGGTTAATTAATAATTTTCTTACTTAGGAATCATATGAATAGTAGTATGTGATCATGACTAGATAGATACCCAAAGTGCATGATTTAGTGTCTACATTTTCCCCCACTTTATGTTGTTGAGAAAAATCTTGATAACATAAAGTAGATAAGATATGCGTACCTGATAACCATGTAGATCGATGGAAAAATACATGCCAAGGAGACAAGAAAAAGCATGGAGTGATAAAAATGTGAAGCGTGGAAGCTAGAGAAGAGGAAGTGAAAAATAAGTGTTCATAATGACAATGAACCTAGGATGAGAGCATATGTGTAGATTTCATGATTGTACAATTTGTTGATGTTGTGATGATGTGACTATTGCTTCCCATAAGGATGGACTTGCAAAAGAGAAGAATGAACAAGTAGTCAAATATGCATATATATGATCAAAATGTGTAAAAACATGTGTAAAAATATGCAATAAAATAAGAAAGTAACATTTGCACCTAATCCATGATGAGTAATAAGTGTAAAAGGATCCCGAAGATGATGTAGAAGATTGATTTTTTCGGTGATCTCACGCCAGATTACGCTAATCTGCGATTTTTTTTTGGGGTGATCTCATGCCAAGAATGGAAGAAGTGTAGGAAGAAAATTCTAGTGTCATCCTCTAACCTTTAATCGTGTCGGGAATGTGAACACCACTGCAAATGGTGTGTAAAAATATTATCTATTTGAACAGCTTTTGATCCAATGTGAAAGTAGAAAATTTTGTGTAGTGCATGCATGTCGAGTGCTAAGAACTATGTGCCCCGTAAGGATATTTTTGAAGTGCTGAAGAATGTAGTAAACCGAAAAAGTTGTGTAATAGATGCTGGTCACATGCATCCAGAAGGGTCAAGGGCACCTAGGTGCTATTGTCCTAGTTTGGGCATTAGTATATGTGTTGTTGTAAGGACCTAAGTCAAGATCTGGTCATTACTATGAATAATGATTGTGATGTATACTAGTACTAAACTGTGTTGTGTGATGACTGTGAACTATTGTGTTGGGTGACTGATTCACCCAAGTTATGCCCCCTTTATTTGGGGTGCATGTGACGTCACCGAGGAGTGTGTTTCCCAAAGGAGGACCAACTATTGTGTTGTAATTGTGCCTTGCGGGGAGGATAGAGTGTGCTATGTAGAAACTAAGGAACATGGGAAAAAATGGATAGGAGAAAAGTGTTAGTACAAGCAATATAAACATGCATGTAAAAGATAATTTGTAAGCTAAACTCAGTAAAAAGACAAAGTAAACACATAAGAAGAAAAAGTAGACCATGAAAATTGGGTTTCAAACATGGGACATTACTCATGATGTCGTAAGACAATTACGACCATAGTAGTTGTAAGCACACAGAACAATCAATGAACAAACAAGACATAGGGTAAAGCCCACAAATAATGACAGATACAAAAGAAAGAAATGTCATAGACAACCATGGAAGCATATAAACCTGCAAGACAAATGCTACACATGAAACACAAATTAGCATGATATAAAGATAGAAAGTATGTCAAGGACTATCTAATATGATTAATTAATGTGCTATGAAAAATGAAACAATAACACTTGTAATGTGTACAAAACTAGATCCCCTAGGATCCGACGTGGTAATCGATATGAGGTACTGCACTAAACATCCATGCTGCATGTATCGATCTGTAGAATATGTGAGCACAACTAAAAGGAAAGTGAACATTCATGTGTATATGATAAATGATAATGAAATACAATGTATCTGAATAACATGTGTAATAGAGTGTACATATAACAACTAAATGAAATCAACACTATATGCAACTAAGGTATGTAATATGTTGTGGATGAGATAGAGTGGAATGCATAGTGAATGATGGGAGAATCATGCCCCCAAGTGAATGCGAGATGAGTATGTGTGTGATGAGATTCATTTATACATGCTCCCTCTGCAGTCAAGAATGAATCATAGAATAAGAGTATGTCATCGGGAAATGGTTTGAATTGTGCATGCTAGAAATATGGGAGCGATAAAGTGTAGAGCGTAGAGAGAATGTGTGAGTGAGTGAATGAATGCGTGACTATGGTGAGGTTAATTTGAGATTTAGACCCTCAACAGTTGAGTATGGACCATGGAACTAGAGTGCATCATACGGAAATGACCGCATCATGTAGAATTAGATACCAGAAATATAAGTCGTGAATATTTAGATTAGATGTTACGAGAAAGAGATGTCAAGTAGGCATGAAGTGTGAAGTGTGTGAGGTTCATATGTATAGTATGTCCTGAATAGTCAAGTGTGAACCAATGCACAAGAGTGCGTCATTGGGTAATGACGATACAAGAGTGTAGCAAGATGTGTGTGAGAGACTAGACATGAAGTGTGAGACACATGTGAATGTTAGAAGGAGGGGGAAGATTAAGCATGATGCCACCCCTAAGTGTATAAGTATAGAAAAGATCATGTAATATCATCTAGGAGGTCATCATTGTCATGTTCAAATCCAAATGAGAAGCATTAGAGACGTGATAAGAAATAATATTTGGGTGATCATATAATGAGCCAGTATAACTTAGATTGTACATGTGCATTGCATACTCTTCATCGGTGAAAGGATTGGTGGACACCCATGTGCATACCAACGAGTGAAATTTTGTGCATAACACGGGAATGACTTATTTCATATAGAAACACAACCAAAGGTCATAGGAAATTTGATATGAGTATGATTAGGATCCAAAGTTCCCCAATGTAATCAATTCAAGATTGCCTAGGTGTGAGTGGAAAAGTGTGAGGGGTGCGTGCAAAAAAGGTTGTTAGATAGAAAAATGAATCCCACGAGGCATCCAAATACTAACACTTCCACAATAGAGATGGGTTGAGTGAGGTAGTGGTAATATTTCATCGATTGTAAAGCCAAGTTGAGTCAAGCCATCATATGTGAAAACATTGTCGAGCAAGTAGGATCTAATGGAATATGATACCAATAAGATTTATTAAAGAAAATTATACATGTGAAAGGAGGAAGCAAAGATGTAGATTTCCCATGAAACTGAAGAAGGTGAAAAGACATACAAAGAATGGACAGTCCCTTGATAAAGTACCATAGCATTAATAGGAGGGGTGATATGAATTGATATTCACTAGGGTTGAAAGCAATGAAATTATAATTATAATATGAATCATCCACCTTGATAGGATTGAAATTAGGAGTTCCCAATTTTTCATCGGTGAGCTCAACAAAGATCAACCTCGTCATCATAATCATCAATGCTTGTATTGTCATGTTGAGTAGCTATTTTAAGGATATTGGTAAGAGGGGCACTAGACGTGAGGTGAGTGAGGAGCATCAACAAGTGGAGTAGTGCTTATAGAATTAGGCACTTTGTAGGTGAGATGAAAATAGTAGTATGAGTGGAAATATCTGGAGTGTTTGGAGTTGTGAACGAAGATTGCAAAGCACTAGATTGACCGATATCATATGTATCAATATTACTATATGGAATTGGTTGTGATGGAGGAATATGCATAGTAGTGACAGGTCTATGTGACAAAATTTGAATGGATTAGGGTCCGCAATAATGGTATGTTCATAACCATCATGTAAGAATTTGACACATTGATGAATAGTGAATTCAAATACATGCATTGTATGAATATAGGGTCTCCCAATTCGTAGGGAAACTTTTAGGCCTGACTTGTATAGGTAATGTTTGTAGACACAAAATCATGAACTTTGGGTAATTATCTAGTCTTGATTGCATACTATTATTTATATGATTCCTAAGTAAGAAAATTACTAATTAACCCATGTCTTTGGCCACATTTCTTTGCTTTTTGTTACCACTTTCGATCTTGCACTCTTACTTGCTCAATATTCCTTTTTATACCTTAGAATTTATCATTATGGACACTAATTCGCAGCCAGGGACACCAGCACCAAGTTCCCTTGTCCCCTCTAAGAACCCTTGACCCCTTTGTACTTTGTTCACATCTTTTAGGCCCCTTATATCCATTTGAGATCTTATTGTTTTGGTAGTCGGCCTTTTCGGTGTTAATTACAAAACTCAAGCAAGGGAATCATATAAACATAAAGTTATGTGATTATAATAAAGTACCAAGCACTAAGAATTAGCTATCATCACCTAAGGTTGCATCCATAAAGCAAATAGTTGCTCGATTGAATCCATCTGTTATTCTACATACACTTCATAAGATGGAATTTTATTCTATTCCATGCACACATCTAATACATTTTTGTACATTTAGCTTATTTGCTCGCTATCAAGTGTGACACGTACAAGAGCCACCTAGGGCTCAATTCTGCACACACCCACACAAAACTAAATTTAGTATAAGATGTAGTGCAATAATTAGTCTTAAGTTTACCTTTGTGACAACTGAGGATGTCTAATCCCTCATTCTTCATCTTTCATTTTTAGGATTTGATGTCTATTTGAGGGTTTTACAGGTCATTATTTCATTGCAGGTTTTTAGTGACTGTGGAGATCATTGTTTGACTTCATAGTGACTAAAGGTGAACAACATCGAATACCTTGTAAGGACTCAAAGGAGGATTCATGAGAATTTCGTAAGACATAGGCACCTAGAAATATGCCTCGGGTTCCCATAGGCGCCCTTGTCCCTCTTTAGGTGCCCTAGTCTAGGAAGATCAGCAACTCACACACTTTTCTGAGGATTTGTATGATGTTTCTCCCTCTCTGTTCATCCGGTCAACAATTCGAGTGCATACCCAAATTTTATTGTAAATTAGCTAAGTACCTTCTTCTCCTCCTTGTAATTATGGTTTCATATTTTATTGCTACGGTTGTTTGGATTAATTCTTACACTTAATTGTTTCTTCATTTACTTCTACTATAACAATTAGATTGGGAATTTATTTCCATATTTAGCTTAATCATTTTGGTGAACCTAACCTCTTCAAACACACTTAGGATATTTCTTTTGTTGCTTCTTACATCTTTCTAAGATCTTCTCATCATGAATATTTCTATTCATGATTTCTTACTCCTCCATCCTGAGCTAAGGGTTAAGATCATCAATCTCTTGACTACTACTTATGTTCCTTCTGACATTCATCCAGACTTAGTCTACAACACATTTTAGATGCATTTTCTCAGCACATTGCTTTTTGAGCTAATCCTACTACTGATCTTGTTGCTTTTGACAATGATCCTCCTTTATACATCATGATGTGCATCCATAATATTGGTTTCAAGTAATTTTTAGTTGATAATGGATCTAAACTTAATTTACGCACTCTTACCTTCCTTTAGGCTTTATCTCTCTCAACTACGATGTCACCTTCATCTATTTCTCTCTTCACGCATACTATGGTTCATTCATCCATGCATCGGCCATATTAATTTACCCATTACTATTGGGCCAAAACCCTTAATACCATTTTCTTTGTCACGGACTTCCCTATTTCGTACAATTGCTTACTTGGTAGACCATGGCTTCATACCATGCAAGCTGTACCTTCCACAATACATTGATGTGTTAAATTCTTACATGAGGGTATCAAATACACCATTCCTATTGATCATGAGCCATTCAAATATTACAAACATGATCCCACTACTATGATCCCCGCTCCGCAACCTATGGACCCTCTACCTAACTTAGAGGCTATTATCTGCATGTTGGATACTACTCCATTCACATCATCCCCACATCCCACTACTACAAACACTATGGTACTTTATCGGGGGCTATCCACACATCAGATGTCATTCCACCTACTTCACTATCACATGTGCATCCACCATTAGCATGTCCTCCCTTTACATGTACACTTTTCATGAATGATTCTTATTGGGAACATATTCCATTTGATCCTACTTGTGATGATACTATATGCACACATGATGGGTTGGCTCGCTAGGCTTTATAATTGACGATATTTTTCCTCCACCTCATGATCATCATCTCTACCATGGGTTTGTTCACAAAAGATTGCTACTTATGGTCTTCAAGTATTTTATCTCATAATTTTCCTTGCATGTGATCCTCTCAATTCTCCACTCACACTCAAGAAATCTTGGTTGGATTACATTGGGGAAACGTTAGATCCTTGTCATACTGATATATCATTTCCCATGTTGTTTGGTTTTGTTTTCATTTACAATGACTCATTCCTTGGCTATTCACCGAATCTTACTCACTCGTTATATGCATGGGTGTCCATTACCTCCTTTCACTTCTTTGAGGAATACACTATGAGTATGTATAATTTATGGCTTAAAGGCTCATTGCTCGATCAACCTAACACTATGAATTATCAAGTTTCAAATGCTTCACTATTCATTTTTATCATGACAATGACAAACTCTTAGATGGCATTACTTGATCACACTCATCACCATGTACTTAGGGAAATTACACTTATCTTTTCCCCTCTAACATAAAAAATTGGCTTATCTACTCATCATTAACATCTAGACTTTCACATATGACATATGTACCTTGACACACTATAGTATCATCATTATGGAAATTCAAAGTGGCGAATTTTTGTAATCTTGCAAAAATCAAGGATTATGGAAATTTGAATTGGCAAATATTTTGTGATTCGTAGCCAACTTATTTGCCAAAATTTTTGACCGACATGTCCCTTATACTATTCATTTCACCTAGATTTTACACATATATAAGATCTTATGAATGTAATTCGCCACCATTTCAAATCATTTCGTGCGCATATTCACCGAAGTAAACATAAGAAACCTCTTAGTTGTCCAACTCAGAGTCATCCAACCCTAAGCCATCCAACCCCTGAGCCATCCAACCTTGAGCCATCCAACCCTTGACCATCCAACCCCTAACTCATCCAAACCCTCAGTCATCCAACCCTAAGCCATCCAAACCCTTAGTCGTCCAACCCTTAGCCATCCAACCCTAAGCCATCCAACCTAGATCCATCCAACCTAGAGCCATCCAACTTGTAACTCCGTCCAACCCTTAGTGTCCAACCCTAAGTTGTCCAACCCAAAGTCATCCAACCCCTCATCCGTCTAACCCCTCATCCATCCAACCCTCATCCGTCCAACCCCTCATCCATCCAACCCCTCAGTCATGAGCATTCCAACCCCTCAGTCATCCAAACCTTTTCGTCGTCCAACCACAGAGTCGTCCAAGCCTTTTCTATCTAACCCTTTACCGTCCAACCAATATTGTCTAACTCTAAACCATCCATTCTTAGAGTCGAACATAAGAGTCGTTCCTAAGTAGTCATGGATACTAGAAATCAGGGTAAGAAGGTTACTAATTTAGCCATGGATACTAGAAATACTTTTCTTGGTTATTTTGGAAAATCACAAAAAATGAAGGGGGTTTTTGCATCAAATGAAAAATATCGATCTAGAATGTGCTATTTACAGGTTATTTAATCTTATAGTAATTAATAAAAAAATCATACTATCTTAGAACTCTTTGTACTTATGTAAACATTTAACTATAGATTAAATTAATTATATATTTGTAGCACTTTTATAGAATTATATGCAAATGTTTCAAAATTCCTTCACAAAATAATCAATTTAAAGATATTGATGATCCATTATATGTTGAGGAAAATATTATGTCCCTTGATGACATAGAAGTACAAGAAAATTCATCAAATTCTCATGATACACCAACAAAGGAAGCTTCTACTCCAAGGTCTATTTCGAAAAAAGGAGACATGAGAATCAAGATATTCCTACTAAGATCCTAGATGCAGAAGTTGAACCCCAAGAAAAAAGAAAATATGTCAAAAGAAAGAGGAAAAATTGGACAATTGGAAGGAAATTCTAGTTCAAATGGGCTACAAAATATCTATTTATTGAACTGTGTACACTAAAAATGGTAATGATGTTCCAACACAATGTCGATGTAAAATATGTGGTTGGAAACAGGGAAGGATCACACGATGCAACTTAAACTGACACAATTGAAAAACATTGTGGGAAAATATACATTTCCAAAAAGTAAAAGGATGGTAGTCTAGTCAGAACATATAAATGGAAAGATGCAAAAGATTGTCTACATGTCAAATACGCAAAAGAATATGAAAAGGAACAAAAACATATGAAATATGTGAATGAAAAAGGTGGGACCATACTAGCAAGATTGAGAAAATATATAGAGGCAGAAATGCATGTAAAAAGTATTCAGTTTGCTACCGTATTCCATATATTGAAAAGGGGAAGACCGATGTCAGATTTCAGAGAAATTAAATTTTGTATATTAGGTTATTGGTCTACAGAACGTTCCTCAATCTCATTGGTTAGATACCAGTGGCTAGGAAATTGTAAAATTTCTATCTCTAGTAGAAAAGGAGGATCTGAAACTGTGTGTTCAAAAGGCTAAGTATATTTCCCTTTCAATAGATGAGGTTACTACAATTGATAATACTTCATGGATTTGTATTCATGTTTATACATTTGCTAATGAAATAAGAACTCCACACCTCTTAGAAATTCATAAAATGACTGAGAATTGTAATTCTGAAAATATTTATAAATTGGTGGTCTCAAATATGAAGGATGTCGCTAGAATGGATGACTTTTCAATTGCAAAAAAGTAGTTTGTGTTGGAACCGATGGTGCAACTATAATGCAGGGAGCTAGAAATGGTCTCTATATTAGAATTCAAGAAATTGTTGCTCTATATATGGTTTTTGTCCATTGTATGGCTCATAGAATGAATCTGGCTTACAAAATTGTGAGCACATTTGAAAATGTATCTAGAGTGGAGGAATTGATACATGAGTTGCATGCTTATTATTCTAGCAATTCAAAGAGATTTTTGGAATTTCAAAAAATTGCAATTGGAATAACAGAGGGAAAAAATCTTCTCAAAGATGTAGATACCAGATGGATATCTATGTATGAACCTTCCATAGAATATTTGATGAATATCCTTCATTGACAGGATTTATGTATAAATACCGTAGGGATGTAGATAAAGCTAAAGATATATTGTGTCATCTAACAGACATAGAAACTTTAATCACACTCTGTGGTATTTTTCCCATGTTGATGGAGCTTAATATCTTAATGAAGCATGCACAAGATCATTCTTTCTACATAACAGAATTCATAAGACTCATAAGATGTGTATGCTAGAGTCTCAAAAGTTTATATATTTCTGATGGGAGTTTTCAGGGTACTACTTTTGAAAACTGGAATGCATTAACAGATTTGAAAAATCCCAGTGCTTCTTAAAATACAATATACATGATCATCTGTGTATTACAGCACATGGAAAGGATATTCCACTTCATATGTTCCAAAAAAGAGTTGATATGGCTATCTTAGAAATAGAAGAAGTAAAAGTGACATAGAATTTATATGATGTAGTATTAATGGAAACCAGGAATAAGTTGAGAAAGATCTCTGAATCGTTAGCTAAAGAGATCCAAGAAAGGTTCAAAAATGATAAAATTATTGAAGCACTGGGAGTTGTAAATCCACAATTTTGGAATTTGTCTGGGGGAAAACCTTATACATCTATCAGTCCTTTATTTGTCAAAACCATTAGTGTTCTAATTGAACATTTCTCTAAGATGAAGAGATAAATGAAGTTTCTATAGAAGGTATTTTACAAAGAAAAATACTCGGTTCCCAATCAATGGATTTTGCTAATACTATGATAAGACAAGTTCAGCTTCTACAAAACCCACGGGATTATGGTGTCATCAAAAGGATCTAGAAGGATATTTGTTCCAGTAGTATTCTAAGTGAATATTTGAGCAAGTATATTAAGTTGTATGAACTCTATCAAACTATGATTCTAGGTTGTGTGGAAGATGAGAGGGTTTTAGTGCACTATCCTTTTTAAACTTGAAATTTTGAAACAAATTAGACATGAATCTAGAAATTTGTCTGAGGTTGTATGTATCACGTTACTTAGTGGAGTCTTTTCCTTATGATAGAGCATTCACATTATGGAATTCACTAGTAGAAAGAAGAGGAGTTAGTAATATTCTACCTGACCCAGGGGATGGAGACACATCCACAAATCATGCTACAGTTGATTTCCAAGACACAAATGAAAGTGTTGATCCAAGACTATTTCAATTCACATAGATTTCATTACAATAATTTAATGTAATAAAATATAATTATTTATGTATTTCATAAAGATATTGTAACTTTCAATAAATGCAATATTAAATATTTGTTTTTATATTTTATTTTTAAACTAAAATAAGAAAATATTTATCTTTTATATCTCATTAATTGATTTATTTTACATCTGCAAGAAATCATAACCGTAAATATTTTAAACAAAGAAAATCAAGTAAATTTAAGAAACATTTACGTAAACAAAGAGACAGAAACATCATTTGTATTATGTAGAAATTGAATAACAATATATAGTTACAATTCCAACTCCCAAAGTCTTGTTGAAATGATTCTCTCATGTGATGGATTATTTTATGAAGAATAGTAAAAATTCATAAAGTATTTTCAGCCAATACAATTACAAAAAAGGGGGTTGTCAATACATTTCAAAGCTTCTAGACAAGTTTTGTCGTATAAGGACAAATTACGAGGTCATCCTCTTTTCTTGCCTATGATTTTGAATTATAGTTGTCCTTACGCTCACCTCACGGAATAAAAAACAAAGAAAAATGTTTGGCCACTATCTTTTAATTCCTATGCCAAGTGTTATCGAAATTGTAGAACACACACATCACATGGTGAACTTCACTAACATATTGTCAAAGCTTCGAACAAGTTCTATCATATAAGGACACATTATGAGGTCATCCTCTTTTCTGCCTATGATTTTGAATCATAGTTGTCCTTACATCTGCCTCACGGAATAAAAACAAAAAAATTGGCTAGCCACTATCTTTTAATTCCTACGCCAGTGTCGAGAATTGTGACAACACACCTGTCACATGGTGAACTTCACTAACATATTGAATTTCTTATGTAGCAGAAGAAGCTTGATCTTTTTCTTGCATTAGAGGTGGAGGAATCTGTTGTGTATGTAAAGAGCTATCTACTATAACTCCTGATGCCTGCAAATCTCATGCGCGATATTAATATTTTAAAGAATATTCGGTTCCTCCCTCGCTATGTCTTCTCTTTTGTCAAAAGTGTTACACTTGCATCTGCTTTTTTCCTTCGATAAAATTCTAGATCCATATTATTCTCCTTTATTATTCTTCTCAATGTATTTTTTTATTAATTACTATTATTTTTTCCTTCAACTATACAAACGAATTCGTGGATTTTGCAGGCATTCTTTAAATGTGCTTTAAAAACAACTACTTATTTCTTTAATTTTTCATATTTTTCCTACAAAACAAAAATAATTTTTTTAAGTCTATTAGATAAGTTAAACAAATATATTACAGTGCTTATAATATTAGGATTTTGCATGTAAAACATAAAGCCCACTCACCACAACTTTTTCTTTTTCAACATTTTCTATTAAAACATTTGTCTTGTCTTTTTCCCATTTGTTGTAGTAAGCATGTGCTTCAACATTCAGATTCTCCAACTTGTTTAACATTATGTCTATAATTTCATCTTCATAATTATTAGAATAGGAAATTGTACTTGTGACCGAGCTTTATTTAGCAAAGTGTCCTTCCTTTCGATTGGCTATCTATAGCGTGAACAATGAATGCGTTTGAGCATGATTATGGTATCTTGTATTTATTTATTTTATCAAAAAAAAAATCTCTGCTCTCCCAAGACCGCACCAAATCCACATTAGAGATTACAACCTCTTGAATTTTTGCCCCCATACTATTTGATATCATATTTTCTAATATAAAATGTGTCTTTTCATCATCTGTTTGTGGAGCATTTGTTGGAGGAGGAGGAGAGTCATTTTCTGTACATCATGCACATTTTGTTGTTGTTGTGGTTGAGGTGGAGTAGATTGAATCATATAATGAGTTTCAAAATAGTTTCCCTTATCATCATCGCTCATATCAAAACCCAAATACTCTTCATCAAGGGTGATGTTGTTGAAAAATGGTGAGGCCATTACTCTTAAAACACCTACTAGCAGGAGTCTAAGAAACTATGTTGTTGCAGGATGAAGTGTTCTAGCTGATTCTACAGGAAACCTTATATTCTTGCCTGTAGATCTTCTTTTTGTTTGGATTGAATGTGTTGGTGGTATTGGTGGCCTCCTTGCAAGTGGAATGTGCTCAGAAGATATATTACCTACAAGAAGCAAACAACAAATTGTTAGAAGTCATTATACGGTTAGGCCTTGTAAATTCTAAAAAGTAGTAACGTAATAAAACACGCTAAATATTAAATATTACAATTTACCTTGCACATTTGGAGACGCAAGTGTAACATTTCGATCTTGTGCATCAGAATGAGTTTGATCATCATCACCCATTTCAGTAGTTTCTGAATACAATAAATGTAAAAAAGAATAGTAGAAATATTAAAATACAATACTACCTACATAATCTATATTAGTTATTTGAATTAGTTAATTATATCAATAGAAAACTTCATACATGTAGTTAAATGTGATGGTAGATGTGATGCACATACAACCCCCTAGGTCACTTTTGATGAGGAGCTCTTACTAGTGTTGATTCTGTTGAATCCATGTCAAAATCAAGCAGAAACCTCTGCAGGGGGCTTTACCTCAAGAAATTTCCTCATGAGATGTTGTAACAATAATTATTCTGCTGATAGAAAATCTTACAATTATTATTTTATTGAAAAATATTGAATTTGAAATCATTATAACAAGAAAACTATAAAAGTAACAATTACTTGTTGCTCTTCAAGAGAGACCAATCATTTTATCATTGGTTGTAGTTGGAATTTTAGCTTTCTGACAATTCGTAGAATGTTTTCTGATAGAAAGAAATAATTAAATTGCAACAAGAGAATACAGATCTTGATTTATAAGAGATATTGACATTACGAGTACGGAGACATTTGTTTTTATTCTGCTTGGAAAAATATGTGCATCAATCAAATTGTTGACATGCTAGTGTCTGCAATAAATATTGAACTACCCAATACAAACCGTCTATGCATATCTTCCTATAATATAATCATTTCTGAAAAGTGATACAATTGTAAGAAAAGAATTGGTTTGTAATACCTTGAATAAGTAGGCCTCGTGATGATCGATTAAGAGGAGCTACAATAACAAAAAAATGTTAGAGGATTGGGTGGTGGAAAAATGTTAAGAGAAAGAGAATTTGAAAATAATAAACTTACCATCAACTTGCACATTGTAATGAGACTCCAAAAACTTTTTACCTTTGTTTGTGAGGACAACCTTTGTAGTAACAAGAATCTTATTTTTGAATGGTAACCCAGGTTAACCGGTGTATGTATGTACGAGGATCAATTGTGAATGAAATTTGATGACGTCTCGAATGCACCAAGAAAATGAAAAAATTTCGTCATTCTCATTGTAAGAGGTGAGAAGGTAATCAAGCAATCGAAGTATCGATTGAATTGGGGCATGTCCACAAACCCAAGTAAATTCTAATTTTTGATACAATCCTTTTGTGTGTTTTTTCTTTTAGAAGGGCTACAATCTATGGGCACATAAGGTTTTTGTATTGTAATTTGGGTGCGAGGATTAAATGTGGTGCTTTCCATTGTTGAAATTTGGGAGAAATTTGAAAATTAGAGAGCTCGATCACTAGAAATTTTTATAGAAAAGTGAAGAAATGAACCTTGTAGGGGTATTTATAGAGTTATGAATGGGTCAAACGACACATGGCTGAAAAGTATTAGCTAGCCAAGGTGGTTTGCCCAACCCATAATTAATAAACTCATCCAACACTTAGAAGTCCAACCATTAGCCGTCCAACCCATCAATTGACCAACCACCCATCAAACCCTTTGTCATCCAACTCCTTAATTGTCGAACCCATCAACCATCTAACCCACCCGCCAAACCCTTAGCCACCCAACCCCTCTACCATCCAACTCCTTTAACCATCCATCCAACCGGTCCAACCCTAAGATGTCCAACTCCCAACCGTCCCTACCCAACCGTCCCAACCCTTGGCCATCTAACTCTTAGTCATCTAACCCCTCAAATGACCAACCATCCCGTCCCACCCCATGCCCGCTTCAACCCACTCATCTAATGCTTACCCGTTAAACCCAACCATCCAACCCTAACCCATCCAACCCGGTCGACAACTGTTGTTAGCCATCCAACCTTGCCCATCCAACCCTTCGTCATCCAATCAACCCATCCAACCCACCCATCCAACCCCTTTACACCCAACCGACCTGCCTAACCCCATAGCTATCCAACCCATTTGTACAACCCTTTGCCATCCAACCCTTAGTCATCCAACCCTTAATCACCCAACCCCTCAATTTTCAACCATCCAACCCACCCGACCAACCTTCCCCGAACTACTTTGTGAAACTAGGGAAAATTTCTCTCTATGAAATCACCTTTTCCACGAAACATTTTTTTAGAAATTCACCAACGATTCGAAAGTTGATTTTTGAGATTCGCCAAAATTTCTAAACTAATTTTTCAGAGGGACCTTCTTAAAATGAACCCCGGTTTCCATGATTATCTGTTACATTGTTTTTCATTTCTTTCTCTTTGTATGCCATTGTTTATGGGATTTTCCTTTTCTTGTGTGTAAAATGTCTTCTTTAGGATTAAGTACGGCCTTGATTGTCTTACAAAATCATGAGTGGTGTCCTATGTTTGTAACCCATTTCTCACACACTGCATTGTCTTCTTGCATCTTAGCTTACATATTGTCTACTTAGCATACATTTTATCTTCTACATGTGTTTTTGTCTTTTCTTATACTAATACTTGTTTCCCAACCACTTTATTTACATAATCATTGGTTTATACCAAGCACATTCCCCTTGCGACACACACGCTTTAGTTCAAGGTGTTCGGTCCTCTTTTGGGTCGCATACTCCTTCAGCGATGTTGAAAGCATCCCAAATGAGGGGGAAATAATTTGAGTGAATCATTCACCCCATACAATAGTCTACAATCATTACACAACATAGTACTAGTACACCAAAATCGTCGGTATTAGATAGGGCTCAAAATTAGACTTGGATCCTTAGCACAACACATCCCTTCCTAGATGCCTATAACTAGGGGTAGTTACGAGAGCGTTTTGATAGTTCGAACGGTCTACGAACTCCACATAATGGATTTTACAGGCATATAGTCCTTATCACTTTCACATTGGATCAAATTGTTTGAATTTTGCACACCATTTGTAGTGGTGTCCTACATTGCAAGAAACACTTCAAGGTTAAAGGATAACACCAGACTTTTCTTCCTACATTTTCTCTATATCATTGGTGTGAGATCACCCCAAAACTCACAGCTGATGCAAGTAGTGTGAGATTGCCCCAAAAAAACATTCATCTATAACATCCACAAGATCCTTTCTACACTCTTTCCTCATCACGGATTAGGTGCACATATTATTTTATCACATTTTCATATTTTACATACTTTCAATACATATTTTTACACACTCGATCATATACATGTGTATTTGACTACTTTTTCATTATTCTCTTTTACAGGTTTATCCATATGGGAAGTGGTAGTCAACATCATTGAAGCATCACATACAATAACATTGATATCAACAACAGAACATCGCAACATTTACGATGATGTGTTTCCACCCTAGGTTCATTTTCATCATCACTTTTTACACTTTCTCCTCCTTAGCATCCACGCTTCACACTTTTATCACTCCACACTTTGTCTTTTCCCTCGACATGCTTTCATCATCAATCTACATGGTTATCGATACACATATCTATCTACTTTATGTTATCGATATTTCCACTCACCAACATAAAGTGGGGGAAAATGTAGACACAAAATCATGCACTTTGGGTAATTATCTAGTCCTAATTACATACTACTATTTATATGATTCCTAAGTAAGAAAAGTACTAATTAACCCATGTCTTTGGACACCTTTCTTTGCTTTTTGTTCCCACTTTTCTCTTGCACTCTTACTTAGTTTTCCTTTTTATACCTCATCATTTACTATTCTCGACACCAACACCCATCTAAGACGTCAATGCTAGGTGCCCTCATCCCCTCTAGACACCTATGACCCCTTTTGTACTTTGTTCACATATTTTGGTTCCTTTCTAGCCATTTGAGCATCTTATTTTTTTCATAGTCATCCTTTTCAGGGTTAATTATGGAATTCAAACAAGGGAATCATATAAATATAAAGTTATGTGATCATAATAAAGGACCAAGCACTAAGAATTATCTATCATCACCTAAGGTTGCATCTATCAAACATCCAATAGCTCCATTACATCCATCTAGAACCATCCAAGGGACACAAGGGATATTTATTCTACATAAAATTCATAGGAGAAAAATTCACTCTATTCCATGCACACATCTATTACATTTTTTTACATTTATCTTACTTTCTCATTATTAAGTGCGACACGCACACGAGCCACCTAGAGCATAATTCTTCACACACACACAAAACTACATTGGGTTTGAGATGTAGTGCAATGCCTATTCATAATTTCACCATTGTGACACCCGAGGACAATCCGAACCGTCATTATGCATCATTATTTTTAGGATTTGTTGTATATTTGAGAGTTTTATAGTTCATTATTTCATTGCAGTTTTCGGTGACTTTGGCAATTATTGTGTGACTTCATAGTGACAAAAGGTGAACAATAATGAATACCTCATGACCACTCAAAGGAGGTTTTCTAATCATTTTAACAGACACAAGTGCCAATAAATAGGCCTAGGGCACCCATAGGCACCCTAGTCTAGGTAGATCGTTAACTCACACACTTTTTTGAGGCTCTGTGTAACACTTCTCCCTCTCTGTTCATTCGGTCATAACTTCGGTATGGTCCATACTTTGTTGTGAATCAAATAAGTAACATATTCTCCTCCTTGTAATTAGGGTTTCATATTTTATTACTTATCTTTCTTAGCTTAATTCCTATACTTAACTATTTATGCATTTACAACTACAATAGCAATCAAATTAGGCATATATTTCCATATTTAGCTTAATCAATGTGATAGTTCGAGCCATATCCGAGTAGTAGAATCATAACCATGAATGAGAGTTATATTTTTAGAAATTAGATTATCTGTAATGCCAATTTTTTTAGAAGGGAATGAGCACATAAATTAATGGCAGATCCATTGTCAATGAGTACACACTTGATACAAATGGTGTCAATGAAAATAGTGATAAGCAAGGGTGCACATGGATTGTCAATAGTAGATGGTGAGATGTCCTCATTAGTGAATGATATAGCATGTGAAATTTTTTTGAGAGACTAAATGAGGTGTGTGAAGGATACCAAATAATTATCACTTTCAATGTGAATAGAACAAAGGGATGCCTCTAATGTATGACAAAATTTAGGTACATTACGCAGTAAGTAATAGATAGATATTGATCGGTGTATTTTGAAGTGTTTTAATGATATCCTATCCCTTAGAAGTAGCAGGAGGATACGTAATTGTAATATGTGGTGGGATAGAAATGGGTAGAACCATAGGAGGAAAAGTGTGGAAAAGTGTGGCGAGTGGTTACTACATTGATAGTAGGATCAGCCATAGGCATAATAAAGTGAGGAGGATGTTGAGTGCAAAATTTCATAAAATCAACAATAATAGTAATCATGCCGAAACTCGAGTTGGAGAAAAATAAGGACAAGAAGATTTATCCTTAACTTGATAAGATGAAGACATACTCAAAAAGAAGGGTTTGAATCATTAGGTTCACAAAATTATTAAACAAAATATTTAAATAAATAGATTCCTAAAACTGATTGAAATGTAGAAGTAAATGAATAAATAATGAAGTAAAAAAATACCTAACCAAATAAACAATTAAGATATTAAACCCTAAGTGAAAATGAGGAGATAAAATGACTTAGTTGTTCCAAAAATAATATTAGGTTGTGTCAAAGTGATGAACTGATGAACAGAGAGGGAGAAGAATCATATATAAGACAAGAAATTATGCGACCGCAAGATCTACCTAAACTAGGGCACCTAGAATGAGTCGAGGGCACCTACGGGTATTGCAGATCTATTTTGGGTGTATGTGACTACTCGAACCTTAGAAATCCAACTTTGGAGGGTTATGAGTTGTTTGATGTACTTCTTTTTATATCACTATAATGTCACATAATGATCTCTGATGTTTTTGATAACTTACAATAAATAAGTGACCTGCAAAACCCTCAAAAGTACATCAAATCCCAAAAAGAAAACAATGCAAGTGAGTAGTCAAATTGTCCTCAGTTGTCAAACAAGTGATCTTATGACTGAGTGATTCACTACATTTTAGACACAATATAATTCTATGTGTGTGTGTGAGGAGATTATGCCCTATGCAGATCTTTTGCATTTCGCACTGATAGCAAAAAGTAGCTAGATGTAAAAGCTGTAGATAGATGTATGCATGAAAGAAAGAACTTCCCCTTCTTTGAAGTGTATGCATAATAATATACTCCTTTCCCTTGTGTGGATGCTAGATGGATGCTTGAATGCTCTTTTAGATACCTTTTGATGTAACCTTTGGTGGTGATAGCTATTATTTAGTGTTTGGTCCTTTATTATTTCCATATAACATTATATTTATATTATTCCTTTACTTGAATTTCATAATTAACCCCGAAAATACTCGACTACCAAAAAGATAAGATGCCCAAATGGATATAAAGGAACCAAAAGAGGCGAGAAAAGTAAAAATATTTTAGGGGAACCTAGAGGGGAAGTGGGTGCCCAGCACTAGCATCTTGGCCGAGCATTGGTGTCCAAAGTGAGAAATGTCAAAGTATGAAAAGTCATCCTCACCTGAAGGAGTGTAAGATCAACATAAGGAACAAAAAGAAAGAAAAGGTGGCCAAAGACATGGGTTAATTAGTAATTTTCTTACTTAGGAATCATATGAATAGTAGTATGCGATCAAGACTACATAGATACCCAATGTGCATGATGTAGTGTCTACACTAGGGTTTTAAGTAAACAAAAGGTTTTTTACCTTATTAAAATTCATTCATAAAAATGTGACAATGAAATGACCTAATAATTTTTTTAAATCTTCTAGACTTAATGTAGAAAATTTCCTAAAATCCACAAGGTCCCATGTAAATCACACAATTTAGGGTGAATATCGAAGGTGTTATTCAAGATAGAAAAAACCTTTCTTAGCCATGTTTCACTAAAACTAACTTATCTCGCAAAATTCTCTTCAAAATGATTCCAAATTGTTCACACACCTCTATCAAACTTTTTTACATCATCTCCAATCATTGGCATATCTCAAATATCTCTCCATCCCATCTCATTTTCATGGCTAACCAAGAGGATTTTGAACTTTCTAAGCTAGGTTCAACTAAAAAAACATCATAACTCACCATATAAACTCTCTAAAATTCCCTAACATAATTTAAATACCATGTATGACATCCTTTCATGCTTCCATGAGCTCACTTGGCTCTACATCTCATCCTCATGCCTCTTGCACCTAGACTTAGACTGGTCTAGATGAACACCAAACTTGTTCATCCACATACATCTACACCCTATAACTTATTTGAGTTCCTAAACACTCCCCAAACACACTCTCCATTCTTCCAAGAATCTCCAACCACCATTTAGTGTCACCTAGGGTAGTTAGGCCAAATAACTAAACTTTCTAGAATAAGAAATTCTCACCAAACATCTCATGACATAATGAAAATATCTCAAACATTGTATCATCCACCTATTGATCCTCTTCTGACACTTCACCATCATCCTCTTTTTTATTAATGGGCGTTTACATAAATGAAAACACCTAAATCACAACATGCCAACAATCTCCCCTTTGTTATTGATGGAAAACCTGATGAACTTCTCCCCCTTTTTACATTAATGAAAATAACATGGTTGTACCAACTGATATTCACCTTCCTCAAATTTATTTGGTCACCTTTTGGTTGGAAACATCAACCAAAGTCTTCATTCTATCTCACATTCTAGTCATTTCTCGTAAAAATATGATTTTGGCCATTTTCTAAGCATTCTTGATTGTACTCCCACAGGTAAAGCATATACAACACCTAAACATGCCATCAATGATGATATATCACTAAAAACATATTCCTTACCTCTTTCATAGGTGATAGTGACACACAACCTCCTTGTTTAGGCTCAAGAACATGATTTCATGACCTCATACCCTATTTTGACCTCTTGAACCTATAAAAGCACTTTGTAGTAGACATAAAACTGAAACATCTAATTTATGAACATTACAAAAACATGATTTGAAGTAAACATCATGATTCAAACCTCTTGCTCAATCTGAATTTTCTTTATAGGACTCATAGCTTGACTTAAATCTACCATATCTTGCTCTTTATATCACTTTAGGAATGAAATCCCTGAAATGAGCCTTCAGTGCATTATAGACATCTTTCACAAAGCCTTAGGATCACAAACATCCTATAAAACACCTCCTAATGACTCCCCTTGGACTCATGTTATACCATTTTAGTAGAAAAACATAAAAATAAGGTTCTTACCTTCCTCACAAGACATGTACATAGCTCAAACGCTTGGGCCAAGCCCTAAAGCACTTCCACAAACTAATTCAATCTCCTTAATGTGATTTTGAAGTTTTAGGCATCATAATATATTCATTGTTGCAAGCCACCAAGAATCATTGTTTACCAATCACCATCTCTTTGTCACTCCAATTACTCTAATCATCTTGGATTCATAAATATCTAACATAGAAGTCTCCCCGTTTTTAAATATACTGATACACTTGTAGAATGTCATCACAGAGTTACTCTAGAGAAAGAGCCATCCATCCATTATGACTAACTTAAAATTTTTCAAGAACTATGCCTTCTTAACTTCCTTTATATTACCTTGATGAGATATATATCCATCTCCCCGATTGATTAGGGTCAAACATACCTTTCACACATATATATTTGCCTCGATTCTGAAAAAATACTTATTCACAGACTTTCTATAGTAATATCATCTTATACGGACCTTATTTTGAATTGATAAAATTATAAAAACACTCCTTCAATATTATACTTTCTCAACATATTTATAGCAAGAAGTGAGAAAACATCAAAGGAAGAAAACCCATTGAAAATTTTAATTATATTACACAAATCAAAGTGTTTAGTGAAGCACCAACTTCACCAGAACATCAACCCCTAGTTTTTGAATCACCAACTCCACAAGGATGATACAACCTCTAGAAATGATCAAGAACCAAATTAACCACATTTTTATGAAGATATATATGATGTATTGTTTTTGCCACAAATGGTTGAGATCACAGATTCAACTCACTCACGTTCAAACCCTTGTTCAAAACCTACCTTATCAAAATTGTGCAATATTTCACTTTCTTCACTTCTCAATGATTCAAAATATTTCACACACTCTTGAAATAATTCTTAAACCTTTCATACACACTTTAAGATCTTAACACATTCCTTTTAACCTGAAAATTACTCACACATAGGTTGCACATTTCACATATGCACAACTAATGCCAAATAACACCCAAAATATCAATTTTACTAGCTCTTCTTGATTCAAATTCAAAATAGGTATATTTACCTCCTTTTTTACTACCAATTTAACTTCATGAAATCAATTTGAATCATTAAAATGTTCACATATTACCCATGTAGGTTGGCCATGCCCAAAACCATTCATCACGCACCAAAAGGCTCAAAACCTTATCACTAGGATGAACTAAAAGCACAAATCACAAAACCATGCTTAGTAAAACTCCAATATTAACCATAAATGAGTAATATGACATATAAACATAATAAATGGTTGAAAATTTACTTGAGCCAATCAAATATGTCATTAAATGGGCCCAATGGCTCATATCCTTCACTAAACAGCTACTTCGAGCACCCTGATTTTACCTTTGGGCCTCAAGATCACCCAATATCAACTCAAATATGGCATGATAAAACTCTATAGAAACTTAATTACCTATATAACACATTCATGTAAGTTATACATCTTGAAACATCCATGTGTTCAAACCACAACAACTTTCCTCTTCACTAGAACATACTTCCCAAAAACTAGTTTTACAAACTCGACTTGTTTGCACCCTTTCTGTCACTTGCAAGAACTTCAAAGTAATTTAAGAGGAAAAAAATTCATCCCTCTTCACTTTCCAGGTGGTAGAAACATTAAATCATCCATCTCATGCTTCAACCAACTCAATCTTTTAGCCTGGTAGTTCGGTCTTGAAACCAAGAAACATTCTTCCTCACAAACTAACTTATATGACCCATAAATTATCATAATAATTATAAAATAAGTATACCATTATAAATATATAAAAATCACATTTCCATAACATATTGGAACTCCTTCCAACTCTAATTGGAATGCCTTCAACCAAGCTCATCCTCGTAAAACTACCTCAGAATCGCCCCAAAACCTGTCATTTGACTAACCTTCACAAATAGGGTACACTTTGATATTTTTATGCATCCTCATCAACTGAAACCACCATGTAAATAAATAAAAACTCACATTATTAAATAAATTTCCATTTATTTTGTAACTCCGTTGGACAACCTTGTCCCAAACTAAACTTATTTAGAAAAAGACCTATTTGAGTGGGGTTCACTCATCACCACAAGAACTACCATACCTTTTTGGAAACCTGGAGGAGTACTCTACATCATAAAATCATCATCCATGCACTAGAAATCAATTTTGGGCACTTATGATCATTTTATCTCCTACCTCTTTTGAGTTAGGGTTTTAAGCACACAAAAATTTGTTTACCTTCTTAACATTCATTCATAAAAATGTGATAATGAAATGACATAATTATTTTTGTAAAACCTTATAGACTCAATTTAGAAACATCCTTGAAATCCACAAGTTCCCATGAAAATCACACAATTCAGGGTGAGCATCAAAAGGTGTAATTCGAGCTAGAAAACACTCTTTCTTGGACCTTCTTTCAATAAAACCGACTTATATTGCAAATTTCTCTTCATAATTATTCCAAATTTTTATTACACCTCTATTAAAATTCTATGCATCATATCCAATAATTAGAATAGCTCTCCATATCTCCATCCCATCTCATTTACATGGTTAGCCCTTGGGTTTTTACACCGTCTGGCTAGGGTCAACTAAAAACATCATAAATCACCATAGAAACTATCCAAAAGGCTCTAACATACTAGAAATACCATGTATGACATCCTTATATTCTTGCATGAGCTCACTTAGCTCTACATCTCATCCTTATGCCTCCTAACACCTAGACCTAGTCTAGATGAGAAATTAAAACTTGGTCATCCACCTATATATGTACCCTGAAACTCATGTGAGTTCCTAAAAAATCCCCAAACATGCTCTCTATTCTACCAAGAAGCTCCAACCACCATGCAATATCACCTAGGCTAGCTAGGCTAACTGACTAGGCTTGCTAGAACAAGAAATTCTCACCAAACATTTCACGACATCATGAACATACCAAACACCGTATCATCCACCTATTGAGCATCCTCTCGACACTTCACCATCATTCTCTTTGTAATTAATGGGATTTTACATCAATGAAAAAACCTAAATCACAACATGCCAACAAGTTTCTTGTCCCTACAAGTTTTATGAAGAACATCCAATTATCTACAAAGTTCAACCAAGACTATTTTGTCATTACAATAGATTGGAAGCTTGTATGGTGTCCCCTCGAACCCAACTATCTGGATGTAATAAAAATTTCTTAAATGAATGAATAGGATTCCATACATAGAAATCAATTGCCTAGCCTTTAGGGATATTCTCCGAGTCACATGGTGAAAGAAATCCTTTACTCTCATATGGCTACGCTTGTTATTCTCATAGGTGAGTTGAGTATAGAATTCATATACAGATGATATTTTCTTGTTCTCCTTCCCTATTAGCCCCACCCATATTCTGTATCCTATTATAGTGTACATCAAGTATGAAGTCATATGAAAAAAATTTATGTTATAAAAATTGACAAGATGATGAGTCCAGTTTTCACATATTATTTATACCTAGTTCAAATGTTTTTTGCCTCAACAAATAATGTTAATGTACAAACACATCCAATTATGAAACTCATTAGTGGATCGAATACCCATTACCCTAGACAAAAGTGTTATTATATCTGAAATTTCCTTGAGGAAGTCAATTCAATAGAGAGTCTTGGGCAATTTGGAAGGCCCTTTTCTTTTGAATTTTAACCAATATTTGGCAATGATGGTTTTCTACTTTTCTTGACTAAGGTAAAAATAGTATTTGAGATTTGTTTTGGTTAAAACCTTGGATTCTTCAAATTTTGGGATTACCAAGGCCACATTAATATGGTGATCATCTAGCTAAGAAATGACCCTCCCTTTTGGATATTTCGGTTCTTTTTTGTTTATGGATTAAAACTACATGCACAAAGTTTAGAAATATGTCGGTGCACTATACTTTGAGGTGGGGAAACCAAAGAACATGAGATAATTCACTATTCTTAACACATTGGGCCAGCAAGGTTGGATTATCATCTGTTATTCTAGTCCAAAATTCATCTAAATTCATGTGTTTGACATCACAAATCACCTATGTCGACTAAAGGTTTATAGGGAAGAAATGTGCTCATATCCCAAGATTTGAAACTTCATGATGGAAATATTACAAAAAAATCAGGAAAACAAAGTACAAGCAATGAATTTTATATAGTTTTTGAGGAGAAGGGATGAAAACTCAAATAGACACAAAAATGGATAAAATTAGGATGAAACTACTCACCTTTGGATGAAAAATAAGGCACCCTTACAATGGTCTCAGGCACTTTGAATTTTTGAATTTGGACAAAAATTGAAGAAGTTATGAGAATATTACCTCTATAACACATGGGAGGTGAAATGGATGAAGTATTGAGATACAAATGTGAAAATAAATTTAGTGTGGGACAATTTATATAGGGTTTAAAAGCCAATTTGGTTGATTTAATACCTTAAAAAGTGATATAGATATTTTAAAGGCCACGGAACACCATTTTAACCCTTTCTACTTACAAGTCAATCATGATGGGTGTGGAAAGAACTGGAGGAAAAAACATACAATGAGGACATGATAGGAATGTAACGAAATCAATGAATAATGGAAAAATTTTGAAGTGTTCTCATAGATTCCACATTTTTCGATATGTACACTAAGAAGAAGGCATGTGGGTGAAACGGGCCAATTGAGAATATATGGCCCGAGAGAACAAGTTCCAAACATTCCATTAGTTATCGTAATCACCGACTCGCCGACATGAAGGAGAGGTATGGCGATGTGGGCATTACAGGGAATCGAGCACTCGAGGAACTCGAGAACTGTTCCCAAAGATAAAACAAAACTTGATTGACTTTATAAAATCAAGTGATGCGAGATAATGTGGTAATGCAGGGAATAGGAGGAATGGAGGAACTGTTCCTCTTGTTCCTTAAATAATTGATTTATCTTATCAAGGCTTAAATTGGCCAAAAATTGACTAATGTTTTGATTTTCCCACATTTTTAGTAGAAACAAGGTAAGTGTAACTAATAAAAATAGGTGAATTAACCAAAAACTCAATTTTTTTTGAAAATTTAACATTTTTTGGGGTTTGTGACAATAGTCCTAGTAAGCCCTAGTTGGCATGCTCACGAAGGTGACTCAAACATGTGCGCTAGAGTGAATTCCTCCACATGAGCTATTCTTATTAGTGATTTTACATGTTGGTACTAGTTTCCTTTATGTGTTCCAGATGGTGTTTGGGACTGGAATAGGTTTTGCAGTGATTGAGCATTGATTCCAAAAGACCGATTCTTGAGCCCTTAGAGCCTCGAATGAGTTGTTATAAAGATTGAGCTATTTAGAGGC
Source organism: Taxus wallichiana var. yunnanensis (assembly GCA_018340775.1). Lineage (NCBI taxonomy): Eukaryota > Viridiplantae > Streptophyta > Pinopsida > Cupressales > Taxaceae > Taxus > Taxus wallichiana. The sequence goes on along the minus strand of CM031242.1, from coordinate 470,648,329 downwards.
CTTCCTCTATATGTTGGAAGAAAAGGGAGTTGTTCCAAAACTAGAATCAAATGTCTTTCCAATGGTATATGACATGATTCATGATGATGATTTTAGCTATGTGAAGTTTGCATTCTCTCGGGACTGAATTTTGGGTGCTTGATGACCTAGTTAGAGCTTCTTTCATCTTGGTATGTATCATGGTGAAGTTGGAAGTTTTGGTGCTTCTTAAGATTTTTTATGTTTCTAAGGAATTTTTCATGACATGTGTGGAGCTTCTCATTTCTTGAAAAAATTATAGCATGCCTTTGAATATCAATTTTCATTTGCTAGAGCTTGGAGAGTGCCTTTTGAGCATGTTTGATTGTTTTGGTGCATGATGGTGATGTCTTGACCCCTCATGACCTACTTGGATATTTTGTGTTGAATTATACGATGTATTTTTCTCTTGGGATGACCTACCTACTTGGTCATGGCATAACTAGGGGTGTTTTGAGTTAGTGACCTGTATATATAAGCAAGTATTTGTGGTCATTTTTCACTTGTCGAGAAGAGTATGAAATGAGCAACATATAGAAGGTTTAAGAAGAGTGTTAAAGGGTTATGTATTAAACCTAGAAGAGTGGTGAAGACATGAGAATAGTTAAGAATTATATGTGTAAAGGAAATTGATATATTCAGCCCATGAAGAAGAAGAAATGAGTGAGTTAGAGAATAAGATAATTTGGAGAAGGTTTGATGTGTTTGGAGCTAAACTTGGATCACAATCAGCTATGGGATCAACATATCATCTATGGTCATTCATTTTCAAAATATATTACAATTTGTAATATTCATAGAAGTCCTTCATTGTGATTCATATCGGCAAAGGTTTAGGGGTTAGTGCTCCTTTGGGGGTGGGTGCCTCACTAAAAAAATATTACAAAATGTGTAATAGTTTTTAAGTACTTACTTTGTGTAATATAAGCTAAGGTTTTAGTGGGTTTTCTTCCCCTTGATGGTTTCCCATATATATTCGGTGTCATGTGTTCTCTATTTTTATTCTTTCACCTATGAATGTTTAATAAACACCTAACAAGCTCACATATTTGATGGATGTTGAATGGTTAATTTGAATTATGAATCTAAGAAATTTTAAATGAAGTTAAAATTGTTGTATGATCGATTCACCACTCTCTCACTCATTGTGCTTCCAAAAATTCTTAACTAAATTTGTAAACAAACTTGAAGGAAAATATGTGTGTAAAGAGGACCTAATCATCATCTTTGATGTGATCTCACTTCTGATAAAATTCCTTTGAATGAGGCTATTGAATAAATCTTAGAAAAGAAACAACTAAACTAGTGTAATTATACATAATATCCACACACTTAACCTTCATGGGTGAATTCAATGATCAAAATGAAGGTGTTACTATGGGCTCTCCCATATCCCCAATCCTAGAAAACTTATTCATTAAGGAAATTGAAGAAAGAGCATTAATTAAATCACCTTTACAACTATATTTGTGGGTGATATTCTAATATTCTCGATTCGATTGTATGCAAAATGAACACATAGATTTAAACAAATAACACTGGAAAAATATAGTATAATATTTTTCTATTCCATCCGGATGTTCTATTCAATAGAGAGGTTACAATAAATAATGCTTTGATCTCCTATAATGATGGAGTCAACGCATATCAAATAGATCTCCCCACAATCTCTCACCTTATCCCTTTATTCCCTCACACCTAGAATCTCTCTAAGAGATATCTACATGAGTTGTAAATACAACTCATCACACACAATAATATTATTTAATGTTCACAATAACTAAATATTAATTCCTAACATATTCTTGGATGATAAAATGCAAAATGTCCACATTGAAAAGTTAGATAAAAATTATTGGATCACCTAAATTCACAATCAGAGAATATAAATTTTACAATGCAATGGAATAGGATGTAAAGATACTTTTTATAGATGTTATAATCAAGAGAAATGGGGATGGTTCCCTCATGTGTCAATTCTGTAGGAAGAAAAATCACACACACACACACACACACATATATAAGATCTGGTTCACATCACCACTTGTGTCGGAAGGAAGGAATTATCAACACTCTTCTCACAAGAGCATTAATAATCTTGGATAAGGAACACCTTGAATAGGAAAAGAATAATTTAAATTGCTAAAAAGGAATGAATACAATAAATGAAAAATTAATGTAGCTACATAGAGAGTAAATATGGCCCTAGAAATAAAAATCTAAACACGAGTTAAGAAATTAATTCTTTTCTTCCTTACATTGAATGTACATCAAACTAAATAACTATAATTTTAAGAAGAAATGCTATGAAGACATGTTTTAAGCCCAGGACACCTTCATAAATAAGTTAAGACATCTAAAGGACCAAATTTGTTTCTCAAAATCAAGAAAAGGTGTTTAGTATATTTCTTGCATGTGTGGGAAAACTATATTGGTGAGAGAGGTCCTCGATCCAAACTAGTTAAAAATATTTTTCTAAATATTCAAAACAATCCAAAGTAATTAAATCATCCTTATTAAAACATGAGTACAAGACAAAAAAACCCATTTGCATTAACAATGAAATACTACTCACAATGGAAAGTCACTACACCAATAGAAACATTTGTGAGGTTGTTGAAATTGAGAAATACCTAAAAAATATTAATAGGGACGATGGTGTGAAATTGAGTCATACTCGGAAATTTATTATTCAAAATTTAATCCCCTATCCCGGAGCTTCTCATTCATGTCCCTCTCTCGAGTTGTTCTTAAGCTTAAAAATTGATTATGTGATTACTTTTTCATCATTTAATTAATTAATTAATTAATATTTTTCCCTTCTCATTTTTTATTTTGACTTCCCCCTTACAATACTAATTCTTAGCATATTCAAATGTGTTGGTTCTTGTTAAATACATTCTCAAGCATAAGATCATTACTTGATGATGGGTCCTTTAATGGACTCAAAATGTTGGACTTAAAAATCTGTTACATTATGTAAATCTAAAAAATATACAATTTTGATACCTATGCAATGAACCTCAAATATCTAAGGCTAGGTCAATTAGGCTTGCATCAGTGCACCCAAGTCCTACTTTAGATGCAAAGTGTAGACACAAAATCACACACTTACTACTATTTACCATACAACCAAGTATGTTTTTTATTTATAGATCATGCATAAGAAAAGTATTCACCGATGACACACTTCCTGGTCTATATGCTTGCTTTGAGTGTCTCTATTGTTTTTATCTCTCACCTTCTCACTTATACACCCATTTCTAGTCAGGTAACATAGATCCCTATCTTTCAGTATTTTTACATTTTTCACCAATTTTCTTTGGACACCAATGACCAGGGCTAGACACTAGCGCCCGTGCACTCTGTCTAGCCTGGGTGCTCCCCGTCCTCTTTGTTCTTAGTTACATTTTTATACCCGTAGTTCAAATTTTTGGTTTTCTTACTCCTATCTCAAGGTACTAGTTGGCATGTCATGTCTTAACTCAAAATTCAAGCAATATATCCCTATATAAACACAACATACATACCATTATAATGGTGGGAAATTTTTATCAAGGGCTATCTATCTACATATCAAAGGGACTACATCTTGGGATTATTACTCTACATACACACTACATAGGAAGGGGAAGTTCATTTTTCCATCCACACATTTACATTCTATCTAGATACCACTTGCTATCTTGGTGTCATTGGTGCGAGGGTAACCTAAGAGTGATATCGCACACACAAGCACATAGAACTACATTGGGTCTGAGATGTAGTGCAATGCTTAGTTGTAAGTTCACTTGTTTGATAGCCAAGGAAAGTCGACCCCTCATTTTGCATCTTTCTTTTTTAGGATTTGATGTAGTTTGAGGGTTTTGCAGGATTTTATTTGTGTTATAGATTTATAGGTACTTCGGGGATCTAAGCATGACATACATGTGATCATCGGAAAAAAGTGTGAAACCCCAAAGTGTGACAGAGACAAAATTAGGTTCTGACCTTTTTGGAAGACTCCAATGCCCCACAGAGGTCTAGGGCACCCACATGTTCTCATGTCTCGACATTCCCGGCATCTCTGCATTTTTCTCAATACAATTGCAACATCTTGAGTTATTGTTTCATCAGTTCTTCCAGTCCAAAAACACCTCGGATAAGTAAAATCAAGATAAGTTCCCTATCCTTCTCATTTTCTTTCATAGTCACATCTCTAAAAATTGTTTAGCATTTGTATCTTATTGTACATCATTATAATACTTTTTCTAGATTTATATTTCAATAAAATATTTTATATTTTATTGAACCATTTCAGTGAACCCGAATATTATAACTCCTTACCCTAGGATCCACAAAACCCTAATGGATAAAGGTAGCTCTTCTTCTCTTAGGAAATTTATGCATCATGAGAGTGTTAATCCTATCCTTGATGATGTTGTTGAGGCTAAATTGTTTGATGTTTAACATTATGATAAATTTTATGATAATGTTCAAATATTTTTGATGCTAGCAAACACATGATTCCTACTAGCTTTGAATACTCTACTCTCAACATTGTGCCTAACACTCAAATATTCTCTCAATGTAAACCTTCTTATTCCATAGCAAGTTCTGTTGAAACTATTGATAGTTTTATTATCGATTATATGTTTTTTCTTGATTGTGATACTGTAGATAAAAATCATGATGAAAATGTACATGTGCATGATGTTATTTCTCATACTAGTCAGGATGATTGTAAAGTTATATCTCACACTCCTTACATTTTTGAAAGTGTTTCTAATTAAATTGTAAAGATACATCTCATAATTTTTCCTCTTCTAATTCCTTATATGTTGATGATACGATTGATGAAATTATTGCATGCAAATTTTTTTATGATAATGATGATGCACATGTTAGTAACAAATATACTTCTCTACATACTACTAAATGTGAATTCTCTACTCCACTTTCATCTTCTTTTGAGGTTGCATCTAATAACATACATTATGAGTCTTCTCTTCTATTGTTTCGGCTCCCCTTCAAATCTTGTGATGTTATTCCCAATGCTTCTATCGATATTTTATATTCTTCACCACATATTACTTCTTCCACACATACATATGATGAACGTATAAGCATCGACATCTTCCATTTTTCTTCTTCTGAAATTCCTATGATCACTCATAATGGAAATATTCAACCACTCAATGTACCTCTCACATATTCTACTATTCCTCCACATGATATTCTATCACTCATGCATGTTGTTGGACAATTACAATCTCAGGTTCAATCTCTCACTCTTGAAAGCAAAGCCTATTATGCTTCTATTGATAACAATTCTTTACATGGAAATCCCATTCCAAAAATATTCACAATTCAACATTCCCTAAATATTTTATCATGCCTACATTTTCATGTTTTGATGGTACTAGAAATCCATATCTACATCTCAAGCATTATCATTTAGTTATGGCTTCTTACTCCAATGATCTAACTTAAATCATTCTATCATAGTCTTACTATTGATGATGCTCTCCAATGGTACACACATCTACCTTTTGGATCTATTAGTACCTATTGTGAATGGAAGAGGCCTTTCTTCGATGCTTCATGTTTAACAATGGTCCTAGAGTCACACATGATTGCTTACCTATCTTACATCAAGGAATGATAGAACCTATCATTGATTATATTCTGCATTTCAATGCTTGCATGCATCAACTAGTATTTCATCCCATTGATATAGAGAAGCAATTCATCTTTTTTGTGGCTTGATTCCTTTTTTAAAATAGCATTTGCAATATGACACATGCAAATAATTTACACTATTATGTGATTAAGGTCATTGATCTAGAAAAAGATATAATTGTTACACATGTTATACATTCTCTTGCTATTACTTTACGCTACTATTGCATCATATTTTACTTCTTCTCCTCTTCCATATGTTAAGCATCCTCTAAGGTCTTCATTTTCTCCACCCCGTAACAAATTTCAGTCTACTCCATTGCACAAGCATTTTTCATCTCCTCCACCGCATCAATCTCATCCTAAGACCTCTGCATCTCTTCCTTGGGAGCCACTAAAATTTTCACATGCTACTAAGCCTCATGATGTGTTGTGTGCTTTTCTTGATAAGTATTTGATTCGCTTACCTTCTCAAAACCATCATCCTTCTCATCACTTGCAATGATAGTGTGATCTTCCTTATTGCAATGATCATCACATCAATGGCCATCATGATAACAACAGTTTTGCCCTTCTTAACAAATTGCAATAATTAGAATATAAGAGTGTCATTTATTTTGGATCCCTCTCTCATGAGAGGTCTATTTATCCAATTTCGCATTAAATTTTTACTACTCTTGTCAACTTATCACCTATGTCTTCTTCTAAGATCATTATTCATTCACCTCCTAAGGTCGTCATTTATGCATGCTCTCCATCTTATTCATCCACCGCTACAACATCTCTCATCTTCTCACACAAATCCTCCTACTTCACATTGGCTTCCTAATTTGTTGATATCCGTTCTTCCCACAAGTTCATCTCCCATCATTGGAACCATCTTATCAAACATTCAATTTGGCCCATACACTCATGTTTTTATCACTTCAATGCTTCCACCACTCTATGCCAACTTAATCTTTGGTAGATGATTTTGCTCACCTCACCATCCAATGATGCACTCGTGTTATTGTTGTTTTTACATGAATGTTGAGGTATTTGTTACAATAATAATATTTCTTCCTCATTATGTTATACACCTCATTGATCTATCTATCTCACATATATTATCAACCACTTACTAATGACACACTCTTGTTTTATGGTTCATTCTTGATGGCCAAGGGATCTTATATAAATGAACCTCATCCTCATACATACAAACTGGGGGCATCATTATTATTCCCCCCTCTTTATCATACTAACATGTGAGTACATACATGTATACAATCATTTCCTTCTCATTTCCTCCTTTGAATTTCTCTTTCACATAATTCATTTTTACCATCTATCGCTAGTCATACGTATAATACAATTTTTTCATCACTTATCTATCTATGTTATAATCAACATCATCATCAATTAGTTAAAATCATATTTTAAACAATTTCAATTAAACAAAAACATATGAAAAACAATTATTGCATCACATAACTATACAACATCAACACAATACAATAACACCAACCATCCAACTATATATATTGACAAAAATCATAATTACAAAAATACAATTACTAAGGGACATGCCCCATACATCGATACATCAATATATTTCATACATCATCATCACTATCACCATAAACAATCATTGGGGAGCTCTATAACTAGATGATTCACCACTCAATCTATGTCATTGTTTACGGCCCTAGATCTCTCAAATTATCTCGTGTGATAATAATGCCAACTCAACTGACTGCTCTCCACATAATGGCCTCAGTATCTCTACATACTTCATGAACACATCCTGTGTTAGGGATCCTCCACCTATAGCCTCCCTAGCTCACTGAGTCTCCACCCACACCTTGTCACGCTCACTAAATAATATGCTACATGTAGCCACTTGCTATCTCCACTATCTCAAATAGTAGGAATGTTCATCTGCAATGACATCTACTCACTCCTACATGTCGTCTCCCACGAGCACATCTATAGGTACATTACACATCAATGTGCGGATGAATGTGTCAATAATCAATGACCAAAAACATCGTCTATAACCATTTATCAACACATTAGTTACTACGCACAAAATCCATGATCAAACAAATAAGTAACAAACTGCAACTATCAAATACTCATGCTCGATATCCATGTCACCGATGTTATACCATCACCATTATGGTAAGTAACCTTCCCCTCTACTCCTCCAATTGTTGGTGCACCCATTGGTGCATTTCCCACCATGCACTATATGCCTTGGTACATCCTACATCATCTACTTGTATCGTCTCTATGGCCGCATTCATCTCATCTACACCTAGGGGCACTAGTTGTGCTCATATTGGTCCTAGTCTCTCCTGTGGTCTCCTTGGTGCTCTAGTAGCTCGCACCCATATATACGGCTCAGGGGCATCTTGAGTGATACCAAATTGTTGTGATACAAACTTTACTTGAAATAACTCACACCCCGAGGAATTTATCCTCCAACCACATAGTACGATGGATACACCGTAGCTCCAATACATCCTATGATCATCCTCCATAGGCTCCATATGGCCTCCATATAATGGCCTCAAGCCCCATATGATCCAAAATCAATCTATAAGTATCAGTGTCCATCCTCCTGCTCTGAACACCTACCCATCTCGTAGTGAATATATCTAGTCTCACCCACTCCAAACTTGGCCCACTAAGTGGCCTCAATAACGTAATGTGCTCATAAGCCCATTCATGTAACATTGTGGTGGTTCCTACTCCATCCCCCCATGCTCCTCTTGCATGAACGTGTATAGGTCCTGTACAAAAATGTCACTACACATAGTGCCTAGGAATATCTCATACCATCCTCCTATATATTCCAATAGATATCATGCATCTTATACTGAATGCCTACACCACCACCCTCCACTGTAATTAATGAAGTAATCAAAACTGCAATAAACTTCCACAATCAAAGAAAACTAATATCGGTATGACATCTAATCTAATTTGGGTCTCAGTTTGTACCCATGTCCTTGTAAAAACCTACCAAGCTACTATCATCTATCACTATGTATCCTCTACGACCATCTCCTGGACTCTCTCACCCACAACTTGCAGTTGTAATATGTGATGTACATCCTCTGGGTCACATTCATCTCCCTAGACAACCAAAAATTACACATGTCTCTCGCACCATCACTCACATAATTTAGTAATCATAGGCATATTATGGGGTACATCCGCCATTCTCACTATGTGTCATAGGGCTGACATGGTCTAATATATCCCACTCATCGTCTGATAACCCCAATGCCAACAACGTAATCAAATGATGACCAATTTGGAAATCCCTCTAATGAATATCGCTCTCGACAACAAAAACACAAACAAAGCACAACATTAGTATCTCGTATACATGCAAAAAGTAATTAATACTAACATCTACAAGAACCAATTTTTCCATTCATCACGTTAAGGGCTCGAAATAGCCTCCTGGTCACCATCACTAGGAACGGGATGTGGGTTCCTAGGAGCAGGTCATCAATTCCTATATCTAGGTGTTGGCATCCTAAGGGATGTTAGCACCTTGGCCACTCTTTCCTAGGTTATAAACACCTATAAATTTAAAAATACAAGTTTCATAGAAAATCGCAAAAACAAGCTTATTTTTTCACATTTTAAAAAAATAATCATACTCACCACTTTGTTTAGCATGTGTGATACCACAATCATCGCCACCATCTGCGAATCAACTCAATCTCACCGATGTAATTGTGGCATCTTCACACTCTCAGAGCTAACAATCACACTCAATCAAGGTTCAAATGAAGTCCCTATTCACTTTTCTCAATACCTAATTTTCTATAGTCATTATTTAGGCTCATTGTCCACCTAATACACGCCACACTTTTTTACTCATATCTTGAGCTCACTATTTCATGTTCCTCCCTGTCTACATCATTTGGTTAAGAATTTATCTAACTATCATCTAATACACATTCCACAGTGTTATATGGAAATCTTGTACATCTTCAATTCGATATACACGTAATCTTGTGATATTTACTCACTTTTACATCATTTTACATCTATTTTTGGCTCATCGTTCATTCTTTCTATCACTCCCCTTTCTATGAAGGGGGGATAAAATTGGGATCACTCTATGATCCCCCTCACATTGCTACATAATCATGATCATTTCACGTATCTAATTCATCATTATCAAAAATTTTCTCACACATTATGTGACATTTCACACTACTTTCAAGCACTCCCCTAATGGTCAAATATGGGGAAAACAAGTGAAAAATATCTCCATGAGTAATTTATCATACATATTCAATCTCAGCATAATTTTTTACTTCTCAAATCAAATCAACCAATCGACACAACATAACAGATTTTACTATTTCTCCCAAATGATATAACTTGAGATATACATCATCATTGTCTTTTCCCAGATGACCTAACATGGGAAGTCACTATACATTTTATATTTCTTCTAGAAGACCTAATGGGGAATCCATCTAGCATCATACACATCACAACATCACCCTTGGAGTGGGGGCAATGAGACATCATTACCTTTCCTATATTACTCCTATATGGGTTATTCTTGTTGGATCAAAATGAACAAAAATTGGTCTTTGTCCATCTGCAACGACTAGACCTTTTGAGGATGTAGTCATAGTTGGAGGGTAAAACTAGACCTCTCTCCCTAACACTCTTCCTCTAGTGGTAGGACACCTAAATCCTTCAGTTTTTCACATATAAATAATCAAAAATCAGGAACTAATCACTCCCTACCCCGCCAAATCTCTATCAAGCAATAATTTGAAATCTCCAAATCACTCACAATCAAATCATCAATTTCACTAAGTTTTCCTCACAATGGTTCTCCATCTCTCTTTATTCCATATGGATCAACACATTGATCCATGGTTTTCCATGCTATATGTTCTTATTATGCATACTTCTAATAGGGCTTCTTGAGAATTTTCACCGATATGTTCCTTACTTCCTCTACACTACTTGAATTTCATTCAAATAATATAAATAGAGGTAAATATAAACACAAAATCAAGCACTTAGTACTATTTACTATACCATCAAGTATGTTGTTTTTATATGGATCTTACACAAGAAATGTATTCATTGATGACACACTTCCTAGTTCATTTGATTTCTTTGAGTATCTCTATCATTTTTATCTCTCACCTATCTCACTTCTGCACCCATTTCTGTTTAGGTCAAAAGGATCCATGTCTGTCATTATTTTTACATTTATCGTCATTTGTCTCTGGAAATTAGTGCCTGGAATGGACACTCAAAGCATCTAGACGCTCTCCAACCCCAACCCGACCACTCATGTCCTCTTTGTTCTTAGTCACATTTTTATACTTGTAGTCGAGCCTTTTTAGCTTTCTTACTCCTATCCCGAGGTATGATTCGGCATGTCATGTCATAAGTGTGGAAATTCAATCAAGAGATCCATATATATACACAACATACATACCTTTATAATGGAGGGAAATTTCTATCAATGGCTATCTATCCACATATCAAAGGGAGCACATCTTGGGATTATTACTCTACATACACACTTCATAGGAAGGGGAAGTTCATTTTTCCTTCCAAATATTTACATTCTATTTATCTATTGTTCGATGTCTTGGCGTCATCGGCATGAGGGAAACCTAGGAGCACTATTGCACATAAAAACACATAGAACTACATTGGGTCTGAGATTTAGTGCAGCTCTCATGTCATAATTTCACTAATTTGACATCCGAGGACAGTCTGAACCCTCATTTTGCATCTTTATTTTTAGGATTTGATGTAGTTTGAGGGTTTTGTACGAGATTATTTGTGTTGTAGATTTATAGGTACTTCGTGATGCAAGTTTGACATACAGGATATCATTAGGGAAAAAATTTGAAACCCTAGTGATAGTGATTAAATCATTTTCTAACCTTTTTGGCGGGACTCCAGGTTCCTATAGAGTTCTAAGTGCGGCACAAGCGCCTCACCCCTACCCAGAGCACATGTCCCAACATTCCTACATTTTCTAAATATAGTTACAACAACCCGAGTTGTTATTTGATCGATTATTCTAATTCGGACACACCTCTAGATAAGAAAAATCAAGATAAGTTCCATATCCTTCTCATTTTCTTTCATAGCCACATCTCTAAAAATTACTTAGCATTTTGTATCTTATTGTACATCATTATAGCAATTTTTTCTAGATTCATATTTCAGTAAAATATTTCAGATTTTATTGAGTCACAAAGTTAAATTTGTCATTTCCAAATGATAAATTTCCAAATTTGGGTGTCTACAACTATTTTTAAACTACAAATCACAAATATTCATCATTTCCTTATGAAAATCAAATTCAGCCAAAAATTCTTCTTTGTTAGGATAATTAAACTATTGTTATTGTCAACTTAAGGGTTGAAACTCATCTATTCAATGGTGTGATTGGAGAAATCATATCCGAAGTCTAAAAATATGGTGCAACACCCTCCAAAACTTCCTTCCTTTGTGGTTATCACATTTGATAACTATGTCAAGCCCTCCCGGAGTATCCACTTGCCTTAAATGTGTTAATCTTCTTTATTAGTAGAGGAAGCTATAGAAAAATACCCTAGAAAATGGCTTTGCCTCACACAATCCACAAAGTGCTCTACTGAGACATTGGGGTATCAACTAAAAAATTATTTCTAATTCAGATTTTTTTACCCTCTCCTTCCATCCATGGCATATTATTGTACCCCCTGCATATCAAAAAAAGGTTTTATACAATAGATTGTCAAAGGAACAAAATAATAAAAATGATTCTATTCTACTATATCAAAGGAAACTCTTTTCCTAGTTCTACACCATAAACATGGGCCTTGATGAATAGGTATTGATTGCACACCATGACTTTAAAATCCACTATAATTGGGATAGCAAATATGTTCCACATTTATTGCAATAGATTGTGTTTCCTTGCATAGATTTTAGTCAAATGGGTATTTTCATCTCACAAAAATAAATCCGTATATAGAATGTCATGGATGTGCTGAATCGAAGAGTGCATTAGTGAGAAATGTGAGATGTGAATTGCACAAAGGCAAGACTAGGCATACACACACAAACCGTAAGTTGTGAAGAACAATGAGATAATTGCAATACAACAAGAAATTTCTCTAATTCAATACTATGCTCCATATATTATCTCAAAAATCAGATGTACATATATAGTCTGAGTAAAGTATAACTACCACCTAGATCAATGGTGATTAAATCTCACTAATCGATAATGAAAATAGATGTGACTCCACACAACTAGTAAGCTAACTCAACATAACTTGTAAGTGTTGAGTTATGGAGCTCAATTGCTTCACAAATAATATGCTTTATTAACTTGTTGGAATACACAGTAACCGTCGTCATTCACTTGGGGACCAACATCGATCAAGCAAGTAGGAACCGATATCGGTTAAGGTAATTGGCATCGGTTACCTGTGTGTGATTAATTTTATTTAAGTCACAGGAATTAGATCTAACCTTTGATATAAAGGTGATCTAATGGTTGTAATTGCATAGCTAAAGTTCCCTAAGTTTGTATATGCTTATATAAGCTAGAAAGCTAGGGTTAGAAGATAGAATTAGAATAATTGTAAGAAGGAATTCTTAGAGAGAGAAAAAGAGAAGCTTGTGAGGAAGAAAGTATTATACATCCGAGAGAGGTGTGGAAGATTGCAGATCTTCATTGTATATCCTCTGTGAAGCTTTGAATAATATATTGGTTGTTTCTTAGTGGACGTAACCCACATTGGGTGAACCACACTATATCTTGTGTATTATTTTTATGGTTTATTTATGTATTTATTGTTTGTATGCCTATATCTGATATATATCTATACAACTAGTGTATTTAACCTTGACAAATGGTATCAAATATTTTTGTTTGAGGGTTATGTGTGTTGACAGATTTACTCACGGAGGGATTTTGATTGAGTTGGAGCTACAACAATGGCGAGAAGATGGAAAATACAGAGTTGAGAAATTTAAAAGCTGTAATTATCAATTATGGAAGAGGCAAGTGGAAGATTATCCATATCTAAAAGATCTATACTTACCGTTGGATGAGAAGGAAAGACCTACAAAGATGACTGATAAAGAATAAAAATTCTTCACAGAAATGCTCTGGGATCTATAAGATTGATCTTGAAAGCATTTGTGGCATCGAATATTGTTGAAGTAGGAACCACAGTAGATTTGATGAAATCTTTAGCTAATTTATATGAAAAACCTAGTGCTTCAAATAAAGTTTATTTGATGAAGAAATTATTTAATTCAAAGATGCAAGAAGGTGAATTTGCATCAAGTCATTTGAATGATTTTTGTTCTATTGTAAATAAATTAAAATTGGTTAATATTCCATTTGATGATGAAGTGAAAGAACTTTTATTCTTATGCTCTTTTCCAGATAGTTGGGATAACTTGGTAATGGTTGTTAGTAATACAACGTTTGTTACTAATATTTTAAAGTTTGATGATGTGGTTAGTATAATCTTGAATGAAGAAATACATAGGAAAAGTACAAGAGAATTATCATCTGGTAATGCTTTGAATGTAGAAAGAAGGGGAAGGAAGAAGGAGAGATCTAAGAGCAATAATAATGGGAAATCAAAGTCTAAGAATGGAAGATCTAAATCTAGAGGTAAAGGAATAACTTGTTGGAATTGTGGAAAGAAATGACATGCAAAGAAGGATTATTGGTTCAAGGAAAACAAAGAGAATGTACCAGAGAAAGGTAAAGAGGAAAATGTTGCATCTTCTGAGGTAATGCAAAATGTCTTTATTCTCTTCTTGGATAATAAAATTGAATCTTGGGTTTTAGATTCAGGAGCTTCTTTCCATGCTACCCCTAATAAGGGTTATTTCAGAAATTATGTCCAAGGTAATTTTGGGCATGTTTATTTAGGATATGATGAACCATGCAATATTATTAGTAAAGGATAAGTTCATCTAAAATTACAGAATAGAAATACATGGATATTGAAATATGTGAGGCATCTACCAAGTCTCAAAAGAAATCTAATTTCTACATGACAACTAGGTCAATCTACTTGCATGGTTACATTCACAGCCGACTCTTGGAAGGTTACCAAGGGATATCTTGTTGTAGCAAGAGGAAAGAAGGTAGGAACATTTTATTTGTCTACCTGTATTACATATTCCTTTTCTATACTATCTACTTTAGATTCAGATGCAAGCATGTGGCATAATCGGCCGGACCATATGAGTAAAAAAGGAATGCAAATCTTAAACACAAAGGGTAATTTTTCAAATTTGAAAGATGTAAATCTTGATTTTTGTAAGCATTGTATATTTGGAAAGAAAAAGAGAGTGAGATTTCTCAAAGTTGGGTTAACAAAGAAAGAGAAAAAATTGGAGCTTGTACACTCATATGTGTGGGAATCACCTATGTAACTTCTCATGGAGGATCCCGGTATTATGTGACTTTCATTTATGATGCCATAAGAAAGGTATAGGTTTATTGTATTAAACATAAATTTGATGTTTTTCAGACTTTTAAAAGATGGAAATCCCTTGTGGAAAATGAATCAAATTCAAAGTTAAAATTCCTTAGATTTGACAATGGTGGTGAGTACTACAATAGGCTTTCAATGATTATTGTTCAATGAATAGAATACACAGAGAAATAATGGTTCTAGAACACCATAGGAGAATAGTTTTGTTGAAATAATGAACAGGGAAAATCATGGAACGTGCAAGAAGCATGAGGATACATGTTGGATTACCCTTGTAGTTTTGGGAAGAAGCAGTAGACATGATAGTTTATTTAATTAACCATGGGCCTTCAAGTGCACTAGATGGTGGAATACCAAAAGAAGCTTGGAATGGAAAAGAGGTAGATCTTTCTTTTCTTAGAGTATTTGGTTTAGAAGCTTTTGTGCATGTTGATAAATAAAATAGAAAGAATTTGGATGCTAAATCCAAGAGATGTACTTTTATTGGTTATGGCTCTAGTGATTTCAGATTTTATTTTTGGGATTTAGAAGATTCTAAGATTGTTAGGATTCGTGACATTGAATGGAATGAAAAGAGAATGTACAGGGACCATGTTTTCGTACCCAAAGATGAACCGATTAGAAATTTTGTGGAAGAAAACTCTTTCTTAGATTTAGAAAAGACATCTCCAGGTACCAGATTTAGTTAGCCTAAACCGGTATCAGTTGAACAAAACTGACGTCAGTCCACCAAGATCGATGTCGGCTACATATGAGCACGATCGGCGTCGATTAGTTAAACTAGAATTGGTCACACGCCGAGAGGTGGATACTAATGTAAAAGATGTATAGATGAGCCTCCGACACCCTAGATCTCAGTGAGAAGGTCACAAAGGGTAAGTAGACCTCTAGAAATATTTACACCTTCCTTATCTTATTTATTATTGATTGATAGTGGTGAACCAAATTTTTTTGAAGAAGCAATATAGGATGAAACCCACAAGAAGTGGGAGCATGACATGGATGAGGAGATGGAATCCTTGGAACAAAACTAGATACGAGGATTTGTTTAAGTTGCCAAGTAGTAAAATAATATCGTAGAACAAATGGGTTTATAGGATCAAGAAAGAAGAGAGTGGAGAGAAAAGATACAAGGCAAGGTTTGTGGTAAAAATATTTACACAGAAAGTAGGTATTGAATTTGGTGAGATATTTTCTCATGTAGTAAAAATGACTTCTATTCATAATGTAAAATTTTAGTTGCAGTAGAAGATTTACATTTAGAGCAACTTGATGTTAAGACAACTTTCCTTCATGGTGATTTGGAGGAAGAGATTTATATGCAATAGTCACTTGGTTATGAATTCAAGGGTAAGGAGAAACTTGTGTGTAGGTTGAAAAAGAGCTTGTATGGGCTCAAACAAGCTCCAAGGCAATGGTATATGAGGTTTGATAGTTTCATGCATGAACATGGTTATATGAGATGTGAATCTAACCATTGTGTTTATTTCAAGAAGCTTGAAAATGAAAGCTTTATTATTTTGTTACTTGTATGTGGATGATATGCTTATTGTAGGATCTAGTATGCAGGACATTGTTGAGCTTAAAGAAAAGTTAGCTCATACATTTGCAATGAAGGATTTAGAAGCTGCAAATAAAATTCTTGGCATGCAAATTCATAGAGACAAAATAACAAGAAGTTGTATTTTTCTCAGAACATTATACCGATAAGGTGTTAGAAAGGTTTAATATGCAGAATTCAAAACCCATAAGTACACCTATGGTTGGACACTTTAAATTAAGAAAAGATCAGTTCCCTACATCACATGAGGAGGTCAAGTACATGGCACGAGTACCATATGCTTCAGCATTTTGAAGTCTCGTGTATGTTATGGTTTATACCTGACTAGACATTGCACAAGTAGTGGGAGTTATGAGTAGATTTATGGCCAATCTAAGTAAAGAGTATTTGAAAGCAGTCCAATGGATTCTCAAGTATTTGAGAGGGACATACAACATGCAATTATGTTATAGAGGGTTAGATACTTCTTTATGTGGTTATGTTGATTCAAATATGGTTGGTGATTTGGATGGTAGGAGAAGCACCACTTTGGATGTGTATTCACGGTGGGTGGTACAATGATTACATGGATTTTAAGACTACAAAAGTTTTTGGCCTTGTATATTATAGAGGCTGAATATGTTACGATTACTGAGAGGCTAGCAAAGAGATGATATGGATGAGCAGGTTCATGGAAGAGTTGGGAAAGGAGCTAGAGGATTGTATATTGTACGGTGATAGTCAAAGTGTGATTCATCTGGAAAAGAACTCAGCATTTCATTCAAGAATGAAACATATTCAGTTGAGATATCACTTCATACAAAGTAGGTGTTGGAGGATGGGTAGATGAAATTGGAGAAAATTCATACAAATAAAAACCCTGAGATATTCTAATGAAGTCGTTGACAAAGGATAATTTGGAGCTACACTCCACTTCTATTGGCCTTGAAGTTTAAAACTTGAAGAGGAATAAACAAGTATAAGGAAATGATCTAATAATGGAGTTGTGCAAGATAAAGGCAACAATTTATCTCCAAGTGGGAGATTGTTGAGTTGTGGAGCTCAATTGCTTCACAAATAACATGCTTTATTAACTTGTTGGAATACACAGTAACTGGCGTTGGTTGGGTAACTATCGTTGGTCACTGGGGACCGACATTGGTCAAACAAGTAGGAACCAATATTGGTTAGGGTAACCGACATCGGTTACTTATGCGTGATTACTTTTATTTAAGTCACGGGAATTAGATCTAACCTTTGATATAAAGGTGATATAATGGTTGTAATTGCATAGCTAAATTTCCCTAATTTTGTATATGCATATATAAGATAGAAAGATAGGGTTAGAAGATAGAATTAGAAGAATTATAAGAAGGAATTCTTAGAGAGAGAAAAGAGAAGCTTGTGAGGAAGAAAGTATTGTACATCCGGGAGAGGTGTGGAAGATTACAGATCTTCATTGTATATCCTCTGTGAAGCTTTGAATAATATATTGGTTGTTTCTTGGTGGATGTAGCCCACACTGGGTGAACCACGTTATATCTTGTGTATTATTTCTTCTAGTTTATTTCCATATTTATTGTTTGTATTCTTAGATCTTATATATATTTGTACAACTAGTGTGTTTAACCCCAACGGTAAGCTAATTCAACACAAATGGTACACCTAAGAAAGCTAACACAAAAAGTGTAGAAATAACATAAGTGCAAGAATTATCCTGATAAATAAATAAAAGGATAAATAGTAACCCACACTAACATCCCCTGTAAGCATAGCTTAGGTGGGTGAAAAAGAAGGTGGGTCCCAGAAACAAGGCGTGATTAGGTATCCATGTACAATAACTGAAAAAAGAGAGTTACCATGGATGAAAATAAATGCAATGTACCTAAAAACTAGTACCAATAAAATAGAGAGAGAAAAATCAATCTATAAGGCATCGCAAGAAGCTTGACTCAAAACAATCATACTTTGCTAAAGAATAAGTCCTGTCTACACTACGGTCTAGATCCAATGCTCAAACATAAACCTTGAAATCAAATTACAATGTGATACAACATAATAGCTCCATACTTAGGAGACTATCAATGGAGTCTCTAACATTGTAATTCAACAAAATAACAACCTTTCATAAAGAGAAAAAGATGAAAAAAAAAACAACTGAAGGAGAGTGTCAGAGGTGATGTCAAAAGTGCAAGAAATCACCAAACATAGTTTGATATACTGCTAGAAAAAGGTGTGCCACAAAATAATAACAACTAATGCAAGGATACAAAACTTGAAGAAGAAGAATCAACAACACACCCTCCCATACTACTAGATGGGTGGAGGGACACTACAAAATATGCATGAGTGACCATACCACTATTGAAACAATGATAAGCTTACACTTTAGGATTCACCAATATCTCTATAATAAAAGAGACTCACTTGACATGCCTAAAAGGTGTCAAAAATATAGATACGAATCTATCAAAAGGATATACACTCTACACTTTCTAAATAAAATAGCTCAAAACAAGGAGCATTAAAATGCAGGAGGAGAAGAAAGTGGAACAAGATTAAGCTTGAATGGAGGAGGAGCCATGCCTATAAAGTCCTCTCACTTTGAATTCTTAAATCGTCACCAGTAAGTGATTAGATATTGATCCCAAATGAACACGGATATGGTGAAGAAGATGTATGTATATGATTAAGTGAAAATTTCACAACTAGATCATGCAAGGATACATCATAATGTGTGTCGGGTTTATCATTAATGACAACTAAAATCTCATGTTTCTAAGGCACAGTGAAGGTGCAAAACTTATGTGTAGTGATGATCCTTGAAAAGAGTTTAGCGAACAAAAACATGAGCTTTATCATCATGTGATCTCGATGAACTACCTACATGAAAACTAATTCCATGGAAATAATGACATTAACAAGATAAATAGGGGAAGCAATACCTCAGTGAATGTTTTCCAATACCTCCACTAGAAAATCTCATAGAACGAAGCATGCAAAAAATGAATGGAGTGGCATATTTCTCAAAAGAGCCATGCATGTGAGAAGAAGGAACTAAAGTGGGATTGAAAGAATATGTTCTTTGTAATAGGAACAGTGCGATAAAACATGTAGTAACAAGTGCAATAGGCTTAGAAGCATCAACGAGGAGAAGGCTCATAAAATGACAAAACAAGCTCGGTGGGTGTAGGAGAAATAGCTACAAGTGAAATAGGAGCCACAATATGAGGATGATATTGTAGGGTACGAAGTTATCGTTGCTTGCAAGAGTGTATGAGTGCATCTTTACTATGAATGAGGTTATGAAGAAGAGAGTTTTTCTTTTTAAACAATCTATTTTTTTCCACAAATTTTACCATGTCCTCCTAAAGTCCACACACTTTGGAGAAAAACATATCATTCTCAAAAGCCATGATAGATGTAAGAATGCAACACCCAAAAAAATTTAGGACGTTGGGCTCAGCCAAAAATGTGTTTGCATGCAATTACAACACCCCCTCCCCCAAATTTTGGCACTTTATAAAGTAGTGTGTTTTACAAATTAAATGGTACAACTACGTGGGAAGTTAAAAATATGAACTTTTGTAAAATATGACACTCAATTCTGAGCTATCGATCAAAATTTATTACAAAAATGATTTCCCATAAACAAGGCCTATTTTAAATAAAATTACACTCAAGCATTAAAAAATGCACTAAATGAGGATGAACCTAGCCTTCTAACCACTCATTGGAATTGACACGGAATTTATAAGAGAGTGGTTAAGTTTTGAGGGGCATTTGTCTCCTACGAACCCTCCTACCAACTTTGGGCCTCACACTTTGTCTTTATCGGGCAAGATATAAGCTTAACTAGCAAAATAATTCCTCTTTAAGGAAAAATTTCCCCAAATAGGATTTTATCCCTAAAGTGAATACTTGAATGTAATAAAGTAATAATTTTGAAAATTAGAGTACTTTATTCACATTATGGGCTCCACATGTGGGAGAGTGAGTTAATTTTAGGGTTATTAAACCATAGGAATTGATATACTTTGGCATCACCCAACTCCAAAACTCGGGTGCTGTCAAGATCCAAATGAAATATTGCAGTTTATAATATGGGAGAGAGCTTGAATATTGATGTAGGGCACCACAACTGGATCATGATTACGTTGGAGTACAAAAAAAAAAAATGTGCTGCTGCGAAGGCTAAGTTTGGACTAATTGACGCCTCCATTGACCAACGCAACATCGTAGATGTGTTGTAGAACCATCCGGAAGCTTGAAGAAATGGGAAATGAAGATTGCAAGGCAAAGTGACAAGAGGTTGTAGACTTGAGAGGGTTGGTCTTGTTGTGTGGCACCGATTAATCAAAGAAAACATGGTAATGATTGCTTTTACGAGTTGATACAAGTTGTGGAGGCCCAAAACCATCCAATGTAATTAAATCCAAACAATACAATTCATGGAGGCCCCAAAAACTATCCAATGAAATTAGATCAAGGTGTCTTCAAGGTCGTTTCCAGCCCATGCAACTTGGCGTCATGGTAGAGGAGAATAACATGTGGTGATCTATGGCTAGCTTGGATGTGGCTATATGATAGTTTTTCCAAACATCATGGCTCTTACCATGCTTATCCAAGTTTGTGTTTGTTGCAACCAAGGCTTAGATCAATCCTACAAGGCCAAACCCATGGTGATACAACCTCCAACACAAGTCTAAATCCAAAACAAAGTTTGCACATTATCAATCAAGTTCCGTGAGCATGTGAATGGATTGCACAAGCATGAAATGCGTCGTGGAGGCCTTTAATGGGATGTACTAACATTAACCAACCAATACAACCAATCTACAACTTGCATTATAGAATCATACAAGCTTAACACCAACATGGCTCTAATACCATGGAAATCTACCATATCGAGAATGTGAGGGTTTTGCTGAATCAAAAAGTGCACTAGTGAGAAATTTGAGACGTGAATTGTAAAAGGAAAGACTATGCATACACACACAAAACTACAAGTTATGAAGAATAATGAGATAATTACAATACAACAAGAAATGGCTCCATCTCAATACTTTGCTCCATATATTAGCTCAATAATCAAATGTACATATATAGGAGGAAAGTGTAACTACCACCTAGATCAATGGTGAATAACTCTCACTAACTGATATCGCGGTGAGAGCTAACTCCACACAACTAGTAAGCTAACTCAACGTAGCTACTAAGCTAACTCAACACAACTAGTACACCTAAGAAATTTAACACAACAAGTGTAGAGCTAACACAAGTGCAAGAATTATCCTAATAAACAAATAAAAGGATAAATTAAAACCTACACTAACAATCAGCTTCTCCAACTACAATTTTTTTAATCCTAATAGCTTACGATTAATACTATTCTTTAACACTTCATGTGTCAAGAGTAACCTATGCCTTTGTAACTAATCTTTCAAGGCTAAGCTAAAATAAGGAAATCTTGTCTCATCAAAACTATCAAAGATGTGATTTCTTCTAATCAAAGTGTAAGTGAACTCCACTTTTCTCTTACTATTGGCAACTAGTGCGACCACCTTCAAGATTTGTACATCCAATATACATTCATGCCTTCATATCCCTATCAAGAAAATGAAACCACTTGAAGGTCAATCACTATGAGCTTTCTAGGCCTCTCTCGGACATGTGCAATGTATTTTCATTGATGAAATGAGCTTAGTTAGCCACATATGGCTTTCCCTTGTTGACTTGCACCAAGAAGAGGATTTCCCCATCATAAAACAACCCCTTTCGATAATTGATCAACAATTCTCATTGGTAATCTTAGCCTATCACCTCTAGCCAAGGATATACATATGTATGATGGTTATTCGTAGGAGCCAAACTTTTTTAGGATCTTTTAACCATGTCACTTTGCAAAAATCTTTCATTAGTAGGATTCCCACCTAATGCAAGTCTCATTTCACTAGCTACTTCTCAACATTTAGAATGCTAAACCCTATTTCCATGATTGGAAAACTCCCGCGTCCGTACTAGTGTTCTTTTGTTGGAATAAGAAATTAAGAGTTCCCTTCATCACCGGTTTGTCTAAAAAAAGACTTAGTAGAGCACCACAAGAAGGAAATCGAAGATATAAAAAAACTCCACATTCCTCTCCCATTGCTTTTACGAGGCAACCACATGCAACTCCCTTTGAAAATTTCATAGGCGCTGCCAATTCACAAAGATTAAGGTCGACATTGCACATAGAAACTATAGATATTAGACATACATAACTACAAGGCCTTACTTTCATGGTAGTCTCGAGAGTTTGGTCCCTTAACGACTTGCACATTGCCACTGCTTTTTCATTCTTTCAATGCTTAAATATAGCTTTTAAACGCTTGTAAATCAAAATTAGAAAAACAAACAAACAAACAAATACTCGGAGGGCCTACAATGAATTCAACACTTCTCTATCATCTACACTTTCGCACCTCATGCTAGACTTTTCAAAAGTGTCCTTGCTCTTCAAGTTTCCTTCCACATCTTATTCCACCTACACACTCTCATTATTTCTCCTATCATCTTCTCGATTGCATTGGTTGCACATGATTGCTAGTATAATCTAAGTATATACTTCGCCATGTAATGTGATATTATTATGAACAATTTATAACTCGTATAAGTGCATTTTTGTTAATAGTATTGGTTGTTTGACCAATGGGGTGTTAAGGGGCATGTAGGATATTCCTATTGAGGCAAATAGGCCTAGTCAGGGTTAAATTTGACGGTTGTTTAGACGTTTTTAGTGATTTTAGACGTAAAATACTTGTAAATATATGATCTAACCGTCACACGCGACTTGTATATTTAAAACCTGGCCGTCAATTTTTATATAGATTTGCATATAAAAATAAAAATATATGTAAATTTATATCAAAAAGATATAATAATTAGTAAAAAATAACAGTGTTTTGTGTTTTTGAAGGGCAATATTGAAAAATTACCATCACTCGAAAATTGTTTGACAGGCAGAGGTGGCCGTCAAATTTAACCGGTAGGCCTAGTCCCCATGGTACAATATCTTGAATGAAGATTCAAGGCAGATTCATCCTACGCGTTACATACGTAAGCAAAAGTGACGAGTTCTTATATACCAATTAAATATATTGTGGACGATGACGACGTCGCCAAAGACAGCAAGCGGTGCAAGCTGTAAATTTTATTATTTCAGCCTTCTAAAAGGGACGGAAATTAAACTTGATGGACAAGCTCAGTTTCTCACAATTCTTTCTGTGCAAGTAATGCCGCCTCCTTCGTTTGCTTACTTCCGAGTACTTTCATCGTTCTTTCGCACATTTCCCCTATAAATAAAACTCTGAACGCAATGCAACTGAAATTATCTCAGATTATTCAGACGCTTCAATTGTATTACTTTGTTCTCGATATTTTCCAGAGACGCGCAAATTCATAAGCACCAGTCTTGAGGATACGCAATGACGGTTAGACTTCGTTGATCTGAAATACTTTTAACGGAATTAATATTTACAATTAAGTGGTGTGTTTTTGCTCGGAATATCAATGAATTAGAACAGTTTTTAAAGTTTTTGCAGGCATTGCAGATGGTGGAGATGCAAGTAAACATGGATTGCAATGGCTGCCAAAGGAAGATCCGCAAGGCTCTCTCACACCTCCGAGGTATATATAACTTTTAGAACGTTTTATCCATATTGATAAATAATAATCATAATCCATCAATTTCTTTTCAAATTTTCAATTGATTTGTGATAGATAGTTTCAATATAACTACGCTATTAGCAGATTCCATCAATTTTTTTCTCAAATTTTCCATTGATTTGTCATAGATCGTTTCCATATAACTACATCATTATGTACAATTCGAAACTATTTTGGTTTAGAAAAATGTACTCCAAACTCCACAATATGCCTACAATATGCCTACGCTATCCCAAATTTTTCATCTTTGCCTCTCTCAAGAACGGAAAGATCGATCATTTTCGAAAAGAACCTCAACTATCTAAATACTTCATAATCTTTCTTATAAATTTTATGAACTCACTAATTTCTTGTAGCATTTTTTTTTTTCTCAGGGATAGACAACGTTGAAATCGACATGGAATTACAGAAAGTAAGTGTGAGTGGGTATATTGATCAGAAGAAGGTTCTCAATGCTGTGAGAAAATGTGGGAAAAGGCGGAGCTGTGGGCATATCCTTATGATAATGAATACAATTCTTATATCGACCGCTATTATGAGAAAGAAACGTATCGTTCCAGTTACAACTACAGGAAGCATGGTTACAATGGGAGCTCCCATGGATACTTTCAAAACGCTCCATACTCCACACTTGTAAACGATAAATTGTCTGATATGTTCACAGATGAAAACCCACATGCCTGTACCATTATGTAACGTCACGGAATTCACATAAATTGGACATAATTTTATTTGTACTGTTCAAGATTAAGAGTTTGTAATTTTTCCTGTTCAACAATATATCCCTTCTGATTGGGTATTGACCAAATAGTGTTTTTTAAATACATATACAATGATCACTCTCATAGGCCACATTTTTAAAAAAAATGTTATACTCCTCTCTAGAGTTTAGAGAGACTTATAAGATATATGTACACACACCGTAAGTTACCCATATCAACTGGGCAAACATGGGAAGCCCAAATTCTCTTTATTAATAAATACTAAATATCAATCTCACAATTTCTAGTTCCATTTTGCTTAAATCAATATTTATTTAATAAATAATGTAAGTTATTGGATCTGTATCAGTTTTATTGTGATTTACCTTTAAATTGATTATTAAATATTTTGAGTTTTTATTTTATTTAAACTAGTTCAACATAAACATTGGCCTTCCCTTCCTTCTTCTCCTTAACAAAGAAGTTTAGAAATGCTTGTATATATATATATATATATATATATATATATATATATATGACTAATAAATGTTAGATGATTTTAATCTAATTACAATATAACATAAATATATTTTTTAAAAATTGGATGTCACCTTAACATACCACAAATTTTCAATTGGTCTTTACTAAGTATGAAAGAAAAAGTCACTTATAATCTTCAAATAGACATCAAATTTAATCTTAATATATGTTGACTATGTTTAGAGTTATATTTTTTTCTCAAATCAATTTTGATTAATTAATAATCATCCAACATTTAATTAGTGGAAAAATGTAAAATGGAGGTTTTTTTGTGTTATTATATAGATGTGGAAAGTGGGTTTACATTAACACATGTACTATACTAATCAACAACACATTACAATCAAACATAATTTAGACATAGAAAATGTAAAACATTAAATTATATAGGAAAATTAGGAGAAGTGACATAAATTAGTTGAAACCCATAAATGTGGTGGTAATTGTAAGTGGAACTTGCTAGAAAATAGATATAAAATGTGAGATCAACAAAACCTATAAATTTTAAAGCGAGAGGAGATGATGACTAGTTTAGTAAATGCTTGACAAGTATAGCGGAACACTAAAACCTATGAAGATGACATTATTTCTATGAAAGAGATATTTCTGTTTTGAGGTGAATATGATGTTGTGAAAGAATTTTTCTACCCTAATTTGGAAAGGTTATCCTTATCCAAAGACGCATAAACTACGTGGGTCCCATGGTCTACGCGAATCACAAATTTAATAAAAGAAAACATTAATTTATGTTTATTTTATTATTCACGCAGACCATGGGACCCACACGCTTTATGCGTGCTAGTTACTGATCATCTATTTGGAAAAGCATGTCTAAGTTTGTCTAGTTATGTCATGAATCTCTAAGAATTTGATATTTAGTGTTGCCAAACATAATTAATGAGGGATGTGTTATCCCTCCATCATCATCAAGTCTCTTATAATTTAAAAAATAAAAAGTATCATTTAATGTGAATAAGCAATCAATATAATGTATGTAAGTGTCATAATTCTTATCTTTTCAATGTTTGCAACAACTAGTGTAAGCTAGGATGAATCTCTGAATACTTGCACTCAAATTTTGACATAAGGACAGCTTTAAAAAGATTAGATCCAACACTTATAACATTAATATCACTTGAATCGATTTTTGATGATCGATCGATTATCCTAATTTAACGAGCTTATAATGCACTTATGTAATTATTGACATGATTAATTTGAATTTAGACCATGTATCAACACATTAAGTAACATAAAAGAAATAATAAAAACCAATAAAATATAAAATAATATAAAAAATTAAATAAGTAATAAAATGGAGTAATTCATTAATTCTTATTAATTATATAAGTCTAGTTTATTAATTTAAAAAGGAATAGATAAAATTATGAAAATATGATTCTATCACTATGGTATTATTGATTCATTTGTGGCTAATAGACCACTTGATTTTCTTTTATTTTTGACAAGGCTAGGGATCTTAGTAAATTTAATTAAAAACATAAATAATTAATGAATCGATTCATTGATTAACATTTAAATAGATTAGTCAATTATATTGGAATTTATAACTAATTTATTTATTATTATGATTAAATATAATCATTAATATGTTTTTAAATTGTTGGTACACATACTAGCCTAGAATTAATGTTTATGCTAAAATTCATTCTTCCTCTAAGCTCTCAATTATCTTTAGGAGAAACTTATTTTTTCAAGGCATTAAGAGGTCGAGAGGACTAACTATGTTTTTAAAATGACTAGATAAAATCATGGAATAGATATAGAGCGGGTCCTTTCCCATTGATAGAGAAGTTGTTAGAAATATAAACTCCCAAGATTATAGTCATGGATTAATGCAAGATAAATGTGGAAGCTCTATAAATATTGAAGGAGTCTAAGAAAGGAAAAAGGATGGATTCTTGGGTTATAAGA
This sequence comes from Taxus wallichiana var. yunnanensis, assembly GCA_018340775.1. Taxonomy (NCBI): domain Eukaryota; kingdom Viridiplantae; phylum Streptophyta; class Pinopsida; order Cupressales; family Taxaceae; genus Taxus; species Taxus wallichiana. The sequence goes on along the minus strand of CM031242.1, from coordinate 470,620,712 downwards.
AAAGGGGGTACTTTAGAAATTAGAGTGCATATAAGAATATTTAAAAATATTCAATGCATCCGGAGGAGGATTCCATGAGTATTCAATTGTGGAAGCTTCCAAAACCATATATGCATAGATGTGTGCAAGAAATTTGGAGGAGAAAAACTATAAATCAAAGTATCACTGAAATCTAGGCCACATTGAATCTAAGGAAATCCACTATCAAAAGGAATTATATCATTCAACAACAATAAGGTCTTTGCATAAAAATCCAACAAGCACCATGAATTGGGTAGGTTCATTTTATTAGATATTAGGAGAGGATTTATCATTGAAAAGGATTCTTCTTCTCTCTCTATTTGTCGAGAATCGGCCAACATTGAGTAAAGCACTCGTAATAAAGTTACATCAGGCTCCCATTAAGATGTCTCTTTATGAGCTTATCCAAAGATCCCCAAATGATCGACAAGCTCTTATTGAGGCATTGCAGTGCATCCCCATCTCATCTCGAAGAATCCTACCCCTTTTAGACCTTTTTGGGGCCCTCATCGCTTATGCCACTATTTCCTTTAATGATTTGGAAATTCTAGATATCTTACTTGAATATCATGACCTTCCTCTTTTCATCACTATCTGTATGAATGACACATTTATCCACCGCTTTATGATTGACAATGGTGCCATCATCAAGATCATCTCATCTCATTCCTTTGACCAGCTCAAACTTCCCAAATCCATTTTTGCTTAATCACCCATGGTCCTTTGTGCCTTTAATGACATTTTGTCCCCCTATTTGGGTACAATTATCCTTCCCATCCGTGTCGAGAAAAACTCCTCCATGAATTCTTCTACATCATTGAGGGGAGTTTCGATCAATGTCTTTCTCGACACTGTGGATTCTAGACATGCATTGGATCCCACCCACTCTCCATCGATGCATCATGTATAAACCTGAAGGGATAATCCATACTCTCCTTTCCAACCTTCCTTCATTTAAGGCATGTCACATGACCTGTCATCCAAATGACGTGCTCGTTCCTAAGCAAGATTCATCCTTGAAACATCCACCAGCTTATTATGTACCGCATTCAAATTACATAACAATGAATCTCTTGATAATGTGATGCAATGTATCTCTCTGGGGGGTATCAAATCCTCACTCTCAATTAGCTTCCTCCCTTAATCAACTTGGTAGACCCAATAAAGCACCTAAGTATCAATTTAACATTAGGGATATCATTTCCTTTGGTCCACCTCATCTCAAAACCAATCTTATCTATGGTAGCATTACTCTCCATTCCTCCCACATTGGCATTCAACCCCATAGTAAACCATATACCAATGGCTTTGATTTCCTCTCATAGTCTCTGTTTACCCCTAACTTCTCTTCAAACCTTGAGTACATTGGCATATCACCTAGTCTAATCATGAGCTCACCCGAGGCACGCGAAGGTGTCGAGCTCCTCTTTATATGAGCTTCATGATAATTTTCTCCATTAATGAAAAGGTGTTTGCAGATAGAAACTAGTTACATTCATTCTTACAATTTAGATCAAGAACTAGATCTAGGTTCGGGCACACCACATATGGAAGTAAACATGATCACATTACAACAATATCATAGATAAACCCTAAACAATATCAAGAACACAAAGGTTCGAATTCATAGACAATAAATAAAACACATACATCAAGATCCATAACACAGATGTTTAGAATCACTCCATTGTATTAATTCATCACATTACAGTAGCCAATAATACATTAAGGATTCCATGGATGGAGATAATACAATAGCAGAGCCTCAACATGCTCTTGATGATAGCTTCATTACAAATATTACAATCATGTATCACACTCACACTCTATCCTCTCTCTATACACCCTCTTCCCTATCTGAATATATGCAAAAACCATACAAAAGAAAGAAAATAGGAATGAATCTCCTCTAACCGCTCATCATTACAAGAAAAGTCCTGAAGGAATCTTTCATGATCACCTAACCACTACCCAAGAACATGCCAAATGTCATCATGTGTTTCCCTAATCGAGTATCCTCAACATGCAAGTGTCAAGTTATTTGTAACTAACTCCACCTTTCCAACCCTTGATCCTTTCATGATAACCATAATGATACCCAGAATATTCCTTCCTTAAGCTATAACCCTTCATATCTTAACCTTATCCAGACCAAATATGGTCACCTTTCCACGTGCTATCCAACACAACTTTGATCAAGGCTCAAAAGTGACTAAGTATCAAACCTTTCCTACCTAGGCGTGAGCCTTCGCACATCCCCAAAGGTTACTTCCGCATGTACCTTCGCCCACTGTTCCTGCATGCCACAACCCTTCGTGCCTCGAGTACTTGATCAATTTATGGGAACAAAACACCCCACACTAATTCAATTTACGCCCCCAAAAATTCCTCCACCCTTCACGAACAAAAATTCACCGACCCAAAATATGCTAAGGAAAAAAATTTCATGGTTCAACCATTAAGCGACTAACTGGAGGAGTTCAAGGAACTCTGCATCTATTTCATCCTTTAGTTTCCCCATTCCTTTAATTCTTCTAAAGTCTTTCCTAGCGTCTCTCCTATAATGTTGGGAACTTGGTCTAGAGTGACTTCCTCCACTTTCCCCTTAAGCTCATTTATGGCTACCAACATCTCCGCGCAGATACCTTCGAACTTGTCCATCCACTTAGTGATGGAATCCCAACGTTTGCCAATCTAGAAATACACTTTCTCAGGCTTTATTTTTATTTTATCCTTCTACGTAGTAGTGTCAACAATTAACTATGTACACACTCGGACTTGTTGGTAGGTATTTTCTCCTGTAATGTCTTGAGAGTGGCCTCTTCCTTAGCTACCCACACATTGATTATGGGCTCACACTTCCTGCAGCTATCGAAACCCTATTTGTCAAGATGTCTTCCTCCTTGAGTTGAGTAAGTAAATCCTCCAACTCAAGTGATCTAGGCTTCAACAACAAATGTTTTCTCTTCCTTTTCCTTGGTGATGTTTGCGGATATTGGCCCCACGCCATCCTTGATGTTTGCAAGTAACATCCCTACAAGGTCCTTGAGATACTCCATCTCATCCCCATAATCTATCCTAGCCTGGCTCACCAACACCGGCATTGTCCCAAAATTCCTTTAATGAGGGCGTCAGCTCGATCATATGCCTCCTTGGTTCATTCATGCTCACCCTTCAATCCTTGGCACAATCTCTCTATCTCCTTTTATTTTTCCTTCTTTACCACGACCAAGGTTTGAACGATAGCCCCTAAATCCAAGTTGTGTCACACCACCTCTAAGGACATATTTTGTAGAGTGTTGTAAGCTTTCTCATCTATGAGGTGGATAGGATCCACCACTTGGTATGTCTCTCCTCCCTTATTATTAAGGTGAATGGTCCCAATCGTGTGATCATTGACCTCAAATTCCGGCTCTTCTACGTGGCAGTGTAGGTTCCAACTTATCATATTCCTCATTCTGGGCATGCCCCCTTCTTGATCCAAGATATCCCATGCATGTAGTTTCTCCAGGGAAGGGTGGCTTGAAACCTTGCACGTAATACCTTCATGGGGTCATCCACAAATTCCATATGGGGGACATGGGTGTCCACTTTTTCCTTATCACCTTGCGCTTTGAACATTACTTCTTCGATCTAGGAGTGAACCCCTTATCCTCCTTTATGACAAAGGATCTTTCCTTACTTCCTCCAAATTGGTGGGTCATGTAGGAGAAGACTCTCACGCTGGGCTCTTCTCAGTTTCTTCCACAGAATGAGCCTTCTCCTTAGTGTTTCCATTAACTGCCACCTTGGTTTCTACCTCAGCTCTTCTCTTCTCTTTTGCTTTAAGCTCAGCCTTGAGTTCCTCCTTAAAGGTCACGTTATCTTCCTCCGAGCTTGTTTCCATTTCCAAATTGGAAACCTTGTGCACCTTGTGTTTCTTCCATTTTGGATCCTCTCCTTTAGGTAAATCTCCTCCCTCACGCCCTGCTTCAGTGTCCTCAACACTTCCGGATGTGAAGAAATTGCACCCCATTGGTACCTCGAGCATATAGTATTTCCACTTCCGAGAGGTGTCCAACTTCTCCTCACTTTCTTCTTCTTCCACTACTACCTCCTCATCTTCTTGAACCACTTTCATAGGTGGGATCGACACTTCTCATGGCTTGGGGAAGGGGGCATCTCTAACGTCCATCTTAACTCCTCCCGCATCTTGGGGCACAATTGCATGAACACCCTGTGGATGTATCCCTTGATGGTAACATTTATTTGTGGGTGTAGATCTAAGAATTCCAGCTCCAGGGTCTCCACATATGTTGGTCTTGAGTTTTATCTATAGGTTGTGCGCAGGGTGTGAACATTTACATCCACCTTATCTACGTTGAAGGTAAACAATTGTGCATCCTTCAACCGGTTGATGGCACACTTCAAGTACTTAGTGGTGAATGCAAATGGGAGTTTACACCATGGCCCTTTCTCTCCTTTGGCCATCACAAACCGTGTCAGACTAAAATGTTGCATGACTACAAACTGAACTTGGTCCCCAATGATATTTGGAAGCTCGTGTGGGATGCGCCATTCATTTTCAAAAGTTATGTGTAGTCTCTCATACCATTTTTTCATCTGTGCCTTGTACGCATTAGATATACTCCCGTCACAAGTGAATTGTTTGAACTATATTGCAGGAGATGGGTGCACCGGTGGGTAAACCCACATGTTATCATCTAGTCCATCTGGGACACCAAGTTCCCATGAATATAATTATTAACAGAATGGACCCCCAAGTTATCTTTTCTCCTAGGTCATTCGAACTCGTGCCTCCTCGATGATATTATCCGTGATAAACTATGCAAAATTGTAATGTTCTCACTTGGACACCCTATATGCAACATACATGAACCTCTTGTTTACATTTTTCCACATCTCAAATCTTCCCAACTTATAACTAATGATTTTGGAAGCGAATCTCAATGCCAGTCCGGTAGATCTGCAAGGATTTGTGCCCTTCCCCCTTCTCATAGTTTAATTGCTTGGCTATCTCTTCTACCTTCACAGTGGCACTTAAATTGAGGGCCATGTCTTCACCTTTGTTTTGCAAGGCCCATTACCCTATGGATTAAATTTCTTGTGAGTCTCATCCTTCTCCCCACAAAGTATAAAAATTCTTCATGCACTCGTGACATCAACCATCTGAACAATGGTGTGGGTTTAGCAAAAACAACTCCCAAAGCTGCAAGACCCCAATTTTCTGCAACTCCCTCTTCACTGAATCGTCTACCCTAGGGTTTCCTTATTCATCTAACCCTGGTAGCTCCTTGTAGAGATCCACCCACATTAACTCATCATAGTCGGTGGTTCTGTGGTTGAATTCACTTGATTTTACATCTGTACAACTTTGAGCTCCACTTCCCTACCTTAATAACCCCTGGGGGATACTGCATTTCTGAATAGACTTCCACAGGTTCTTCCTTTTCCACCACTGGTCTCTTTGTACAAGATTTCTTGGGTGTCATCTCCTTTTTCTGTCATTCTTTCGTGCCCTAGGTGCTTCCAACTTTTCCTTTGTCTGCCCTAACTTGACGACCTCCACACTTCTCTCTCATGCAACCCTCTCCTACTTTGTTGTCTTCTTATGTGCTTTTATACTTTGCGAGATCATGCCATAGCTCACACAATATTACTAGTTCATGACAAGTACCTCACTCTTCTTCACAAAACCCTCATCACACTTCAAGTGGGAGCACAAAAATTCGCTAAGGAAAAGTAGTCGAAATGACTACCTTTACCCTCTATTTATACTTTTTCAACACCTTAAAGTTCCTCTAACCACGTGTCTTAACGTCTCTTTTTAATAAAGCACTTTATTTCACTTAAATAAACTTTTGCGACTCCCCTTCACACATCACATTTATAACCTTTTGGCACTCCAATACTACTTCACTACCACATATCTCCTTCATGCGTGTTACCATGTCAAAATACATAACCTTTGCATTGTTCACCAAGTAGCTCCCCATGGTGTCTCCATCCTCTTATTATATTGTTTGATATTTGTTTCTATTTTTGTGGTCTTTAAAATTTTCTCAACACACCTTTATAACCACATGAATTTGAACACCTTATACATCGTACTACTCATTCTTCTACCTTTACGCTAACAGTCCATCTTCTCAAAGAATTTTTCAACCATACCCAAACATATCTGCCAATCCATCCACCCCACACTAAATATATGTGTGGTCCTCTACGCATGGAATCACTTACAATGTAATTATCTATTGGCGCACCAATGTGCAACACAACACCAAATAGAGAAGACAAAGCAAAACAATGAAAAAAGGAAACACACAAAAGGGAAATGCATTAAGGGAAACCTAATCTAATTGGAAATACTACCTTATTTACAAACACATAGAAGCCTTATTTATAGTAGGGCTTCAACCTACTCCCATTGAAATAACCTAGAAATTGTGTCCCATCTAGCACTTGTAACTGACACGCACCTAAATCCAGTATGAAGGATATAATATACGGCCCCAACCAATGGACTTTGAGCTTCCCAGGATGGTGTAGAAACTTAGAATCATAAAGTAAAACCATCTACCCAACCTCAAATTGCTTATTCTTAATGTGACAATCAAGTCATGCCTTCTCAGTACTCTGACTCCTTCTAGCAAAAGGATCATCTTTCATCCAACTGCATTAACTTATCAATGTGCTCTTGCAATGCCTTCTCATCGGCCAATCCTTCCATGTGCACAATACGTAGAGAGGGTAGCATATGAACCCTGCCAAAAAATAGCTTCTACATCGAACACCGATCAAAGCAGGTGTGGCTTTGTTCAATATTTTATAATTTTTTCTATACGCCCATAGCACGGCCAAGAATTTTTCATCCTAGTCCTATCTCCCAACATCACAAATCTTGGTCAATGTGTGATTCAATATCTTATTAAATGCCTCAAAGAAATCCCATTACCACCGAGGTTGATAAGGAGTAGTCTTGTGATGAGCCATCGTGAACTCTCGCCAACAAAATCTTGGCAGAGTCTCATTCAAAAAATGAGTACCTCAGTCACTAGTAAAACTCAAAGGGAACCCATACTTGTTGATTATATTTTCCCATAGGAATCTTGTTGTTGTGTCTCATTGTGTAATCCCTCATATGTGTTGCCTCCTCCCATCATGTTAGATAATCAGTGCAAGTAATTATGTACCTCAAACATGTCCTTTGCGCAATAGTGAAATAGGGCCTCTGAAGTCAATTGCCCATTTCTTGAACGGTTTAGCACTATTTAATGGTGTCAATGGCATTTCATACCTTTTTCCTAGCTTACTAAGGCGCTGGAAATGATCATGGGCCTTCACCGCAATACTCAATACAATCTTTGTAAATGGTTTCCCACCAAAGACCTTCCAAGAAAATCTTCTACACTGTGGTATTTCTTGCATAGTTCCCTCCTGCGCAATTCCACCATGTTCTTCTTCCACTATTGCAGTATGCTCATGTTCTAATATACACCAGCTCAAGACCTCATCCCAAACTAACTTGTACAGGTATCCATTGATTAACATGTAAGGCATGGCACGTGAAGCTAACTGTTTCCTCTTCAAGGCCTTCATCCCCTCTGGTGCCACACCTATTTTTCGGAACACAATGATATCTTCCAAATCAGAGGGTGCGTGCTGTAATATAATCAGTTGTACATTTGACATTGTATCCTAAATTCTCTACACATACTCTCCCGTCAATCCTTAATAAATGGCCGGACCGCAAATTACAATTACCTTGTTTTAAAACAATCAGTAAACTCAAATTCTTGAAACAATAGGACCCACCTGCATATACACCCTTGCAAGATAGACTTGTTCACCAAGTACTTTAATGCCATGTGGTTTGTATAAAAGATAAAAGGCTTCGCTAGCAAATAATTCTTGAATTTGTGTAGCATGTAGATCATCGATAATGTCTCACGCTCCGTGGTAGTATAATTTTGTTCTATTAGGGTTAGCTTCCTACTAGCAAAGCACAAGGGATGGTCAATAATTACCTCTTCAGGTTATGCTAAGACGGCTCCAATGGCCATCCCAGATGCATCAACATGCACGTGGAAATTTTTATCCTAAGATCCAAAGCGTAATATGGGTACAATAATGAGTCTATTCTTCAGTTTGTCGAAATCCATATGTTACACCTCTCCCCAATGGAACATACTCTTTTCTTTTAGCAACTCATCCAACATCGTGGAAATCTTGGCATAGCCCTTGATGAAATTCCTGTAATACCCTATATGTACAATGAATCCATGCACCACACTCTGGTTGGTAGGTTCCCCAATCCCACAATAACGGCAACTTTGGCAGGATCCACCAAAGAAGCCTTCTTTACATATGATATGTCCCAACAAGGTGCCAAATGGAGTAGTGAAGACACATTTCTTAATGTTGAGGGATATACTTAACTTCCTGCATCTCTCAAACATCAACCTCATATTGTCACAATGGTCCTTCACTAATCCATACATTGTCCAATCATCCAGGTAGACTTGCAAAAAATTGTGGATGAAGTCCTGAAACACCAACCAAAATGCGCGCAAATACAAATAGCAGGTGTGTTCTTTGGTATAAAGGGCATGATCATATAGGCAAAACTTCCCCAATTAGTGATGAAAGTTTTCCTTTCTTGGTCCTTTTTTGCAATTATAACTCGATGATATCCTAAGAATCCATCTGTGAAAGAATAGATCTTGCACTGGCTAATCCTTCCAGGATCTCCTCAATGAAGGGGTTAGAAAATGATCAATGACACACACCACATTCAAATACCACCAGTAATCGACAAAATCCTTATCCTCCCATCCTTATTAATGTTGATGATCATCGAATTATCCATTATGATTCCTTGATGACCTCAATGATGCATGATGATGTAATCATTTTGTCAATCTCCTCCTTGACTTTAACGTGTAGATTGATTCATTTGATAAGGTCTCTTCCGAATTAGGCACGCACCCTCCTTCAGTTTGATCTACATCTCTCCTAAAGAGTGGTGAACTCCCTTGAGTTTGTGGTACCCGCATGGGAATAAATCCTAGAATTCATGCAATAGATCAATAATCTTTGAAACCTCCCTTTCCAACCAGTAATCTCCAATAATAGCTTCTTTGGGTTCCACCTCTGAGCCAATGTTAACCTTCTTAGTTTTCAAGGGTTCATGGTAATCGCACACTTTCTCATCGCATTAACAAGAACCTCACATGTGCCCATAGTATGGTAAACATCCAAGTTCTCCACCTCTTCACCATCTATCATGTAGACCAACTTTCCTTTCTCCTTTTCCATACAGGCATGCTCAAGTTGTACCTCCTATAATTCTTCCTCATCGAAGCACACCTCCAAACCAGGTTCATGTAACAACTACAGTAATTTTGTCCTCTACCATGGCACTAACTCCCATAGTTAGGCACTTAACAACCTACAAGACACCAGCACCTCATTCATCAATGGCTTAGTACTATGATACTCTAAAGTTTGAATAAGATCAGCCATCAACTCTTGTTAGTTTCCCGTCTGAAAACGCAGCTCAATGAATGTACTATGTGCATGCACAACCTTATAAGGTGAAGTAAGATTATGCACCCATAGTGATGGAGGCAAGGCTTTTATGCCTTCCATCCAGGCCTTCTCACATTCCTGGACATGAAACAAGGTGAGTTCCTTCCCATGATAGTCTTATATAGTAGTAGGTGCATTGCTTCGAGAAACCTAACAGAGAACATGATTCTCACCTCGTGCCATTCTAGAAGGTTATCTCAATGGGTCACCCACCAACGTGTTGCGGTCCCGATAAAAGTATAGCTAAGCATACTTCTCCTTTTTATCTCACATCTCCACTGGGTCTCCATTTCTTATAGGAAAACATCAAGGTTGCCTCTCACAGTGTAACTCGGCAATTGTTTTCCTCCTGTGCCTTTGACTCGAGAGTGTGCCTTTGTTACTCTCGTCATAGATCCTCTTAACTACCTTCTGACTAACTCATATGTCTCGTGTACCCAATTGTCACATGCCACACTAGTTGTATCACTTATAGATTGAGTGTATTCCCATTGAATAACGTCTTCTTTTTTAGTTGCACAACCTCATGGTCGTTGATAGTGCACACAAATATTTGGTCAATGTCTTCTTCTCCCAAGGGCTCGGTATAGGGTGATAACTTCCCATCCATTAGAGGAATGATGAAATGTTCCTCCTTGTTCTCAAAACTTATATACCCTTTATTAAAACGTAAGCCGACATTAATATTATAGCACTAGGGGTGCCCAAGTAACACTGGAAATTTTTCTGCCTTAGCAAGCACCAAGACTTCAAAGTCTCCAGTGAATTTCACCCCTTGGATAGTTATAGCAGCATCCTTTAAAACACCAATGGGCATTTCCTTTGTCTTGTTGGCCATATACAACACATTTAAATATGGTTGTAATGGGGGCCTTCCCATTTGATTCCATACATCTAAGGTGAGAACATTAACTTTCACACATGTTTCAATTAGAATATTACTTAGGATCCATCCATCAACAACTACATTCAAGGTAATCTCCTTATCATAGTCAAGGTTATGAGGAGGTAGATTAGCATGCAAGACTTGCCTCTCACGCTCTCCTATGGTGCTTGGTAATTTTCCTCTCATTTACTCTCCTAATAAAGGGGTGATATTCTATTGTATCGGCATCTTACATACCTCCCTAACTTCATCCAGATCCTTTTATGGAGCCTCAACTCTAACTGCGTGAATTCTCCTTCAGGAACTGGATCTCTCCTTGTAGGCTTCGAATAACATCCATGGTTTCCTGATAAACTTCCTTTTGATCCTAAAGGTTTGGATAATTCCCATGTACCACTTCTTCTCTTATAATCAGTAGTCTTTGCTTTGGTATCTCCCTGGTGCGTGCAGCCTCATCTCACATTGTCACCAATATAGGTTCTAACTCTGACTCATGCACCACCCTTGGAATCCATTGTTGATCAACACGCTTTATGCTCACCATCCTAGCACCATTATCCTTCTACAACTTCTAGATCATATACTCATATAACTCAGGGCACTCTTTATAATTATGCATCTTCCCACACCAAGAGAACTATAAAAATTGGGACACTCATGCTTGTAATGTTCTATAGATCCACAGTTATAACAGGTTCCACGAGGAAATTTACTTCCTCCTCTGTGATTTCCATGGCCTCAAAATCCACCCCGAAAGCCTCTTATGTGAGCTACTCCATCTATGCACCCTTCATAATGTAGACTATCATCCTTTGAACTACGCGCATTGTTCGGTGCACACGAGTATCAATGGAATTATAAATCTTGTCTATCAATCTACAATCCTTGGTGTCATAAGTAGTAGAGGTGCAAATGTTTTAATAGCGGGACACATTCTTACGATTACGCACTTTGGCAATGGGAATCTACTTACATTATGATGTCCATGGAAAATCTCGTAGTCCACTGACATGGTACGAATTGATGCATGGGAAACTATCCTTTTATGACCCTCTACTTCAAAATTCATACACCATAACCCACTGCGAGTCTCATGAGCCGAGTTCGTAGACAATTTCTCCAGCTACTTTGTCATTACAGTAATTTGGGCTTCTATGAATGTACTAACTCCTATATCAATGCTTCATACCACCTCAGCATGCAAGGTAGCCTCCAAGGCCTCACGTAGATATTTGAAAGTGCCCTCTTGGTTGGTGTGATCAGCCCTCCAATGAACCACTGAGCATGCTATGAAGGGTGAATGTCATAAGAAAACTTTAATAGGAGAGTATTTAAACGTGCGTTATAGTCCCACACACTCTCTGTAATTCCTTATTGAATTTCATTCAATGCACTGATGCTTTTTTGTTCAAACTTAGGTATGTAGAACTCTGCCAAAAAGGTATTACATAAGCACAAAGATAATCCACCACCATCTAGTGTGGATCATATTTCCAGTACCATCTATGCGCGCATCCTTGCAACATGGTTGCAAACTAACTTTCTTTCCCCAGTGGGGAGGTGATTTCCTTCATGCACCATAGCAACTCGCACTTGTGTACATATTCCATGGCATCCTCAACACCCTTGAAATCAGGTAATTGGAGTGAAATCTCATAAAACACTTGTTGATGGTGTTGTGCACATTTTCTGCCATATCTAGGACCTTGATTCCCTCCAGTGTTGCCTCCACCACCAAACCCACTAGATCCACTAGCTCCTATCCCTTGGGAACCACCTAATTATCCTCCCATACAGGAAAGGGCCCTAAAGCGGTTGTACCCTATGAACCCACCGTTGCGCTAAACCGTGCACTTGACAGATCCTATGATACCGAACTACTCCCGATGTGTTTCCCACACCACTTGTAGACGCGAAACTCAAACCTTGTGAACCCACACCTTGCCCAAATTTCATACCAGACATGACACTTCTTAATATCGGAAATGAATGTGTAGCCATATATGTACCAAAATAAAAATTTTACCTCCTAGGTGTTGTTTGACTACCAATACCAATACCAACTGGATTATCAAAACTTATCTTAGGAACTGGAAAACTAAGCGCAAGGGTCTGGTCACCATGTGGGTTAAGATGTGCGCCTACGACTCTCCTCCTTTCTTCATATGATGAGCTCTCTCCAGAAGCCAAGGGGTTTCTCTTTCACATTTTTCCAAGATGGGGTAGCTTAGATTGCTCAGGTTCCATGTCCTCCGCACAAACCTCAAATCCTTCCCGCAACATCTGCCTCCATAAATCCATCACTCATGTAACTTCACATTATCTTTCCAACTCCCTCTCCCGAGATTCATTATACTTGAGCCGCCTCTCCTCTATCTCTATTTCCGTTGCAAGGTCCACCATCCTCTACCATGCCAGCTTCCACACCCCCACACCTAGCCGGAGTCTAGACAGCCATGGGAAAGGCTTCCAAACTCAAATTAATAACCAAGATCTTGATAGCCAGTGGAATAACATGTAAGAATTATCATCTAGGCTCCCTCAAGAACTTAAACTCAGCAATCTCTGGGAAATAATATGTAGAAATAGTGTATTCTAAGGTATAAATAGTCAACATACCTCTCCACCAAAGTGATCAAAAACACGAGTCCAGTCGATCGCATCCTGTAACCATTGATATTCCTCCTGGCTCCAAACATGAGGTCTATAGTACCAACTTATCCTTGATGCATATGTTGAGAGCCATTCATAAAACTCTACTGGGAAACAACAAAAGAATGTCTCATAGAGTTCATGATACAGGTTCTCCTCTACCCATTTTCATGCATCAAACTCAGATCCAAAGTGCACTCAACCTCTCGATAAAACTCATCATCTATGCTTTTAAGCTAAGTCTCAACGTTTACCAAGTTTAGATGCTCTGTCATCACACATCATTCTCACAATAGCTTCAAAATAGGTCCCAACAATGGAACCAAAATATAGTCTCTGTTTACCCCTAACTTCTCTTCAAACCCTAAGCACGTTGGCATATCACCCATCTTGATTGGGAGCTCATCCAAGGTGTGCATAAATGCCAAGCCCTCCTTTATATGAGCTTCATGAGAATGTTCTCCATTAATGAAAAGGTGTTTACACAGATAGAAACTAGTTACATTCATTCTTACAATTTATATCAAGAACTAGATCTAGGTTCGTGGCACACCACATATGGAAGTAAACATGATCACATTATAGAAATATCATAAATAAACCCTAAAAATATCAAGAACACAAAGGTTCGAATTCATAGACAATAAAGAAAACACATACATCAAGATCCATAACACAGATGTTTAGAATCACTCCATTGTATTAATTCATCACATTACAGTAGCTAATAATACATTAAGAATTCCATGGATGGAGATAATACAGATAGCATAGCCTCAACATGCTCTCGATGATAGCTTCATTACAGAGCTTATAATCACATATCACACTCACACTTTATCCTCTCTCTATACACCCTCTTCCCTCTTCGAATATATGCAAAACCATACAAAAGGAAGAAAATAGGAATGAACCTCCTCTAACCACTCATCATTAGAATAAAAATCTTGAAGAAATATTTCATGATTACCTAACCACTACCTAATAACATTCCAAATTTCATTAGGTGTTTCCCTAATCGAGTATCCTCAACATGCAAGTGCCCTATCTATAACTAACTCCACCTTTCCATCCCCGATCCTTTCATGATAACCATAATGATACCTAGGAATATTCCTTCCTTGAGCTGCAAGGCTTCATAGCTTAACCTTATCCAGACCGAATCTGGTCACCTTTCCACATGCTCTCCAACGTGACTTTGATCAAGGCTAAAAACTAACCAAGTCTTGAACCTTTCCCCGCTTGGGCATAATCCTTTGCACGTCCCCAAAGGTTACTTCTGTGCATACCTTCATGTCATGTTCCTACACATCACAACCCTTCGTACCTTGGGTACTTGGTCATTTAAAGGTCTCAACACCTAAATAAAAATCTTTCACCTATACCTACCTACATCACTATGCGTGGAAAGGATTTTGTGTTGGACATTATGAACAAGGCATGCATGATCTTGCCATTGACCAATCCCAAGCCTCACAAGAATTTTGGCCTAGATTTCAAAGAACATTCCACTAACTCCCTCATGTAGCCTACTTATACATCTTCTATGCACATTGATCTATCATCCAATCATTTTCCATATAATGATTTCATGGACATTGATGAAATCATGTCTCTTTCCTCTAATTTATTTTAATCTCTGCGATCACCTTAGGACAAGTCACTTACTGGACTAGGGGTGAAACTAGGTCCTTTCCCCTCATTTTACCTAACATGGTAGAGGAGGATTCCCCTACCATCGACATTCTCTAATGTAGTGATGATGAATCTATCATTTTCTATAAGGGGTAAAAGGATTATCATCTTCATAAGACCCTACCTCTTGACACTTCCACCCTTTTCAATGAATCCACCTTCAACATCAATATAGGGACTTTGTAAGAGCCCCATATCCTTAAAGTTTGCCAATATCTTGATTCCTTTACCTCTTTTCTATCCAAACATAGTCAGGACCTCGCATGGTCATACGTCGACATGTCGAGCCTTGATCCATCCATCATCTTTAAAACATCGTTAGCCTCCCCAAGCTAATTCGGTTAAGTAGAATATTTTCCGCATGAATCCTCATGTTTCCCTCCTTGTCTAATTGGAATTGCAATGTCGTCTCTCTTCTAATTTCATCCAACTCATCAACTATCTCGCAATCGGTTTCCAACACCATGTACCCATTGCCAAATCCTCCGAAAATCTCCACATCTGTACTCAACTTCCGATATTTAAATATTACTTTCCCCAAGGGTGAATTTCCCTTCCTAACATCAATCGGTTAGTCGACTTAACAACCGATCATGAAATTATCTCTTATGGATGGTTTTTCTAGTTACAATCAGATTATCATTGCACCAAAATACCAAAATAATATTTATTTTATCACCCCTTGAGGATACTTCTATTATTGTTTCATGCCCTTCAATTTGAAAAATGTGGGGCCACCTATCAATGCACTATGACTTATATCTTCCATGACCTTATCCAAAAAACCGTAGAGGACTATGTCGATGACCTCTTGGGTAAATCTAAATGTCAATAGGACCATCTTTCCATCCTTGAAATCCTCTTCACATGTCTTATCCAATTCTTCCTCCGTCTTAATCCTGTCAAGTGTGTGTTTGGAGTTTTAACTAGAAAACTCCTTGGCTTCATCATTTATATCAAGGGTATTGAAGTTGACCCCGCCAAAATCAAAATCATCCTCAAGATTCCTCCCCTTCTGATCTTAAGCAACATCGTAATCTTAAATTCTAACTTCAATTATTCTACTACTTCATCTCAAAAAAATTTGACTATTGTCAACCTTTTCATCATCTCCTTCGCAAAACATCGAATTCAACATGAATGCTAATTTCCATAAGGCCTTCGACAAGCTTAATAAATATCTTTTATCTCCACCAAAGGTGCTCACGTCTCCATGCAATGGGAAGCCCTTCTATCTCTACATATCTACCTCCGATCATGCTCTAGGTGTCATGTTAGTGCACCACGACAAGCAAGGAAGGGAGTAAGCCACCTATTATATTATGTGCACCCTTCATGATTACAAAACCCTCTACACTAAATCTAAGAAGTTTTATTGCACTCTATTCTTCACCACTTCCAAGCTTCGTCACTACCTCTTTAATCACAAAACCTACATTGTCACTAGCTTCAATCTTCTCAAAATCATGCATTCTAATCCTTATCATAACGATCACATCACTTGATGGATCATGCTCATGATTAAGTTTGACCTAGATTTCATCTCTCAAAATCTATCAAGGGCCAAGATATCATTGATAACCTTTCCAAAGCCCCTCTTCTCGACAATCACCTTTCTCACAAAAATTTCTAGACAAGTATATCCATACCATCTATCATGAATTTTCCCATCAGGATGACACTTTTCTTTCATGGATCCAAGTTTCAGAAAGGGGGAGGCACTAGTTTTATCATCTTTCCTCTTTAGGATACCCCTATGCCCATTGCTTATAAACCTAGCTTCGAATGTACTAACAACATTGATGAGTATGAAGCTTTGTTATCCAAAATTCACCCCTCAAGGTAATTTTGATAACATGCATCAAATTCTTTAGTCCCGAGCAAGTAGATTGATTCAAGGCCCAAAATCATGTTTTGGGGCCCCATCAGCTTCTCTCTAACTCTCCCATTCAAGAAAAAAATCCCAATGAGTTAGAAAAATGGAAAAAATGCAAAAGATAAGGTTGCAGGACTGTTTTAAAGCATTTTGGGTCTGAAGGGTGCGGATCGTACTAGTGCGGGTCATACCGAGGTTCGTCGTACCAAGTTTGGGACCAAAAGGGAAGAAAATCAGCTAAGTCGACATTTTTGTCCCAGGCGGTCCGCGAAACAGTTGGGACGTCGGGACGCGCAGGACGCGAAAAGGCGAAACGGCCACACGCAATAAAAATCATCAATTTTTTTGTTTCACGCGATTCGTGACAGCTGGGACAAAAGTAGGCACGGCGCGCAAATCGGCCGATTTTCCACAAGATGGTCTATTGCATGGCGCTTCGAGAGATTTTCGTCCGGGACAGTCGAGACAAAAGTACGCGAGGACCCGAAAAGGTGAAATGGCCACAAAGGGGACAAGGAAGCCCAAATCGGCCAATGCGGGAGAATTCATCTGGGACAGCCGGGACACGTGGACCTGATTTTTCTGAAATAGCTGCAGCAAAGAAGAAAAGTCAACGTTTGACCCGTGAACTTCAAATGGCCATAACTTTTGACTCCGAGCTCCGATTTTCACAAAATTGGACTTTCTGGAACGAGCACGACGTCCTCTACACCAAAAAAATAGATTTCTTATTTTTAATGAGGGTATATATATTTAAATAAAATAAACATATTCGGCTCCAGTCAGTTAATGCTCATTCCCATCAAAAGACGAAAACGCCTTTGCTGCACCCGAAATAGCTGCCCGCACTCAAAAGACCATAACTTTTGCATTTCTCAACGAAATCACACAAAATTGGTACCGTTGGAATTGTGGCTCCAATCCCAATGCATATAAATCAATAAATTTTGGATTTGATGAGAAATTAGGGGAATTTTTCATAAAACGTGGCCGGGTTCATAACAGTGTTTTATTTGGTAGTTGGGAGTGCAATTAAGAGGCATGGTCATCATTCTTTCTCTGCTGCAGCACCTGGGACAGTATGGGGAGCCTTTTACAAGTAATATATAATCATTTTACTCCATTTAATGCCTCTTACAAGTGGTTGAAGGATAGATTTCAGGATTTCCATTTTCCCCTTCTCTCTCTCTTCTCATTTTCTTATAAATTGGAGTATTGGGCTCATTGTAAGAGGGAGGTAGTTTTTGTAGCAAATATCTACCAAAATTGATTTTTGAAGCCAATGTGTTGCAGGTCCTTGTTGTGGAATCCTTGCATGGTGATCCAGGCCCTTATCTTGTAACCGATTGAACTGTGCATATCGAGAAGCAATAAAATATAAGTTTGTGGATGCATCTTCCCCTCGCTCGCTTTTTCTTGCATTCTTATTGCCCCTTCAACCTTGATTACAAGAATATTGTGTCTATTATTATGTTCTTGCAGGGATCCATTATCATTGAGTATGTTTGAAATATTTTTGTGAATGTATTTTGCTAGATTATGGAGAACTATCATCACCCCTTCTAGCATGTGCTTTGCTTCTGTATCTCATGCATTTGAAGACTACTCTCACACCCTCCTTTTCTGGTGTATCACCGCTTTAGTGTAGGCTTTCATTTTATGCATTCTCTCTCCCTGGTCCCTTGGAAATTTAAATTAGAATAGTTAGTTTCCCTTGCATTAGAGTAGATTGTGGCAGGTGGCTTAGGAGCAAGAACCAGCTTTCTCTGGAGGTCTATCTCAAGTAGCAAGTCCCACAACTTGGAGATAGTACCCATGTTATCCAATCACACCGTGAGTTCAAGTATATGCACTTGTATAAACATTAGGGGTGCTTTGTGATTTGTTGATAATAAAGCCCTTATCCTAGGTCTCAAAAATATTGTCATGCTCGACATCCAAATCCTCAACATCTATTTTGATTCTCATCTTATCATTAATCAAGTTATGGGTACCTATCAATGTAAAAATTAAGTCACTTACAAGTACAAAAATATCGTTCACTTTCTTCTTGAGGACTTTGATCAAGTATATTATCCAAACTATTTCCCATTCATCTAATCGTTTCGTAGACACTATGGTGTCCTCATGTCTCTTATCCCATGGGCAATCGAAAATTCCAAACTCTCTATTATTTTTCATCATCTCGATCAACCATCTCATATCTATGATATTCCTTGTATCAATCATGTTAACACCAACCATTCTCGATATTTGGTACTCCCAGGATCTTTGACTACCTATTTGTATCCAAAATTCCCTCCGACCTATCCAAAAATGGTAGGAGGTCATGTCTTCAATGTTCTAATCATTATGCTATCCTTGGTAGCATCCTCTACAAACATGGCTTTGATGGCATCTTACTATGTTGTCTTAAATCACGTGAATCCACCTACGCCATCCAAGAAGTCCATGACGGTATCTGTGGTGGACACTTTGGTGGTTTGGCTATCGCCAAGGACATCCTTTGTCTAGGATATTAGTGTCCTACTCTCAATCAATACTGCTATGAATATGTTAAAAGTGTGCCAAATGAAAACAACATTCCAACCTCTTTTGTATTCCTAGTCGTGCCTTACATCCGGCTCAAGATCTTTGGCCTTTCTCACAATGGGGCCTCAACCTCATTGGCCTTATCAATACACATTCTTTGTGGTGCCATCATTCCATCATCACTACTACTAAATACTAGACCAAATGGGTGGAAGCAAATCTACTCATGTCCACCAAATATAACAAAATCATTGACATCATTTATGAATATATCATCTATCATTTTAGCATTCCTCATAAGCTCATCACGGACAACATGAAAGTCCTTAAAAATATATCTTAATAATCTTTGCAAATTTTTCAACATCAAGATTAGCTTCTCTTCTCCATAATATACTCAAGATAATAACCAAGACAAAGCCACCAACAAGACTCTTCACAATATTCTTTCTTAAACAATTGACAAATCGGGGCGTAACTAACATCTTCACATCCCTTTTCCTCTTTGGGCTTATTAGACTCTCTTCCGCAATGCTACAGGCACTACTCCCTTCTCTCCTATCTACGGATCTGAATTTTTCTTCCTCTCGAGGTTAAAATTCCATCCTTACATTTTTCCCTTCGCAACTTCACCTTTGATAAGGACTATCATCAAGAGAATTTATCCTAGCTTGAATTTTTAGACGAATGTCACTTAATCGCTCTTCAACATCATCATGTTAATCAAGAGCACATCAAATGTGCTTATAACACACATTTGAATGAGTGTGACTTTAATATTGGTTACCTTGTCTTGAAAGAAAATCAGAACATCACTACTCTAGAAAGGATCCAACGTGGAAATTTTTCTCCCAACTAGATTGGACCATATATTATCACGCATAAATATGGGTCTAGATCATATTGTTTATCTTCTCTTGATGGTAAACTGGAAATGGAACCTCTCAATGCCTTGAACTTGTGACCTTTCTATTGTTAACATGTTTATGATCCCGATCTTAGTCACATCCTAAGATCTCATTTCCATCACTATCCCTTCCATCTCTCATCGTAATGATATGGAATTATGTGGTCTACCATCACTAGCCTATTTATGACCTTAAATATGAGCACCATGGATCTTCTCATAAAATATTACTTATGGACAAGTTCCTCCTTCTAGGTGGGAACCCCGCGATCATTTCTTTTGTTTCCTTCTTATCCACCCACTAGAACAATTCTAAGTGTCCATAGATGTCACTTCAACATCTTATCTTCCCTTCCCCAAATGGTTTACTTGGCTATCCTCAACTCTTTGATATAATAAAAAAGTAAAAATCATGGATGCTTATATCATAGCTATCTTATACAAAAACAAACTGCTGTCTCAAAGACAACTATTCATATAAATAAAAAATCATCAAAATTATAGACTTCTCCCTCGAAGGTGTTGGTGAGAAAATTTTTTGGGTGGACAAATATATGGACTTCTTGTCAACGATCTGGGAATATGAGTCCCTCTACTTGTATGGTGCATGTCTATGTTTATATTCATATGAAAAAGTGTCCTCTGTGGTGGCCTTTCAACCAAGGATCCAACAAGGTCACTCCACTAACCCCGTGGAAAAACTAACAATTTCTTATTAGAGAGGGCTTTTCTTGGAGAATGGGAAAGAGAGTGAGAAAAGGGAGAGAGATTAATGTCCTAGGTAGAAACAAAGAGTCCCACGTCCATTCATCAAAAAGTTCCAACACGCATAAATTAGAATAAAATAACCCTGCAAATGGAAACAAGACCATTTAGGATTTATGAGCACAAAGTATCAATAAATCCCCCAATCAAAAAATGTTCTAAACTCCTCCTTCTTGTATTGATTTCTTGAGAAGAAATTGTACATGAAAAGAATGGAAGAATGTAAAAGTGGGAAGTAGAAGAATTTTCTATCTCTTTGTTATTCAAAAGGATCACTCTCTCATGAACTCACAAAATGACCAACCCTTTGAAAATAGAAGCCCTTTATAATTTATAGAAAGAAATAGGTGACTCTTCATTTTCCCCCAATGAATTTTCATATACCTTTATAATAAGTGACTTTTAAAATAAAGGTGACCTATTACATTATGATTCTAAAGTCACTTTTTAATTACAAAATAAAGCATTATGAAAAAGTGCAACCCCAATGAAGAATTAGAACATAAAGAGAGAGAAATTTGTGGGGAAGAAAAGAAGAGAAAGAAATAAGAGAGAGAAGATCATGGTGATGATGAAGCTACTCTGTCGATTATGCTTTATTTCCTTGCCATTCTTTGATCAACTCTAACTAGGAAATATCAACTACTTTGAACTCTACTAAATTTGGCCACCGCATGTTTCAATTTTTTTGTGAGGGGAATGTGCATGCAACTTAGTGATTTCATCCAACCATCATTGTCTTTATTGATATCTTTACACTTTTCAAACCATGAGTGGTTTTTCTTTGCAATGAATGTGATGGTTGCTTAGATCCCGACAGTGATTCCAAGGTGTCTTCATTGAAATGTCCTAGGTCTCGATAGCTTTCTGGACATGTTCTTCAAATGGACCCACTAACTCATTTGTAGTAGTACTTTCTTCCATCACCAACACTCTAAGTTTCAAAATATTCCTATTAACATGATCTTGAAACTCTTAAGCTCTGTTCTTCCTTCGATTCCAACTCATTAATAGCTTGATTGATCATCTCATACCGGTGATAAGATCCTTTTCCCACATATGTGAAAAATCCTCGGATGGGACTCTAAAGCTTTTTCTTCTTACCAATTCCCTGGAATTAGTGTCTCCCATATCTATCACCAACGGGTGGATTAGGTCCCAGTGTTCTTTTTCTTTTCAAGCTCTGCCATTAATTTCCAAGCTTTCACCACAATTACACACATAATTGAAGATGGAGATTACTTCTAGAATTAAAATTTTACCTTTCTCCAAAGTTATGCCCATCCATTTACTATTTCTCGTCCCTAAATGGTGAAATCGTGAGTCCTTCGATGGATTTTGGATCGATATTATTTATTGGTGTGGCTTCCTCAATTAGGATTGATGAAGTGCTAGGATCCACCAAATGTTGCATGTAGGAGGAAATCTCATGCACTTGTTCTTCTAACTCTTCAATTTTTTTTTTTTTCTTAGTTCCTTGCCACTAAGTGAGGGAATATTACTAGAAAAAATGCTCGTCTCTTTCATGGGTTGTCAATCCTAGTGGAATAATTCTCATTTCATAATCATTGGGTGTTATTTCTTCCACTAGATTGACTACCTTACCTGTGGTCAAACCACTTCAATTTACTATTCACCTATCTCCCCATTGTAGAAATGTGATGCCACATGAGTAATTTTCCTTTTCTTATCTCCTTTACCATTGACACTATAGCTGAAAGATCAAGAATTGTGACTTCCTAGATGGTATGATTTTCCTTTTAAATCAATTCCTTCATCCATGGGAACATCTCACCTTATTCTTACTTTGCAACTGTTATACTTTTCATTTCTAGCTCAAGTGGGAGGGTTGTTTCCTACAACTGGGGAGCTAGAGAAATGATAGGGGGTGGAACCTCCTATGGCAATTCAGGAACTGGAACATGAATTAGCTCCATTTCTTCATTTTGTACCTCTACTATGGGTTCTTCTTCTACATGCATCTTCTTATGTGACACTTCATAGTAGGGGACTCCTATCTCTTTAACCTTCCACTTGGAACTTCCTTCAAAATTCCCTGAACTAGAAGTAACCTCCATGACCTTCTATGATGAATGGTATGAGGCATGTCTCTATGGTGTGGGAAGACTTCTTGAAGTGAGGTTGGAATATTTCTTCTTTTGCAACCACTCCTTATTTATTTTGATTACCTTTTTGTTTGATCCATGATATCACCTGACTTGTCAAAACTCCAATTTACCTCGTGGTAAAGGGGAGTCCTTTACCGCTTTG
Organism: Taxus wallichiana var. yunnanensis; assembly: GCA_018340775.1. Lineage (NCBI taxonomy): Eukaryota > Viridiplantae > Streptophyta > Pinopsida > Cupressales > Taxaceae > Taxus > Taxus wallichiana. The sequence goes on along the minus strand of CM031242.1, from coordinate 470,597,513 downwards.
TACTGGATCATATAATTTAGTCCCATCATCTTGTACACCTTCCTCAAACCATGATAACTTTTACTTCTTCATCTCACCAATATTCATCCTCATATAATCTCTTTCTCACACATTGAAGTCATCAACGCAATTATCCCAATAGTCTTCTATTTGTGGAACGTGATGCAACTCTAGAATATGGAAGGTTTCTGATCGAAACAAATGTAAAATTTGAGCCTCGAGAATATGTGAATACAAATTTAGGTGTGCGAAGGCACTTCCATATGTGATGCATCACTGACATTATTACACGTGAAGACTCCAAGTGAGATGGGAAAAGAGACAATTTTCTTATTTAGGTTCTTGAATTTACTATTCACATGAACTAACTACCTACAAAGTTTGTATAGTACTATCTAATCACTAAGGCACCAAGGAAACCTTACTAGAGCTTGATCAAAATCAGATGCTCGATATATGAGAAGGTGGGGAACTATATGAACAATGAACCATATATTTTTACCACGAAGCCACTTGAAACAAAGTTTTTGAATGTGGGTTACCATCCAGAGCTCTAATGATTTCCATTGTGAAGACATCATTTAACCTAGAGAAGTGATGATAAATTTCCTTCAAACTACTGATCAGGAAACCTCTCAAAGTAAGGGGCCTTAGAAGGTGTGTTATGGGTGAGGGCCGACCCCTTGAATGGTCGTGAACTAGTGAGGAGTTACACCAAGTAGGACGTCATGGAGAACTTATTCGATATAGGTACCTGGAGAAATTGATGATGTAAATTATCACTTATGATTTGGCCCCACTCTATCTTTTGATCTCCCTCGGTGATTGTTAGGATGAAAAGTGCCATCCATCCTCCCGAAGTCCTTGTAATTTCCTCTCACATCACCCTACCGAGAAGAGTGATCACATCAAAAAAACCTTCGTGGAACTCACACCTTGAAAGTGTTTTAGGAATTTAAGAAGGTTTTCTCCTATCACCATCCATGATACTAGTGTGTTACCTTGCATATATGCATATGTGTTGTTCCACTCACTCATTTCCTTTTCCTTCGATATGACCACCATGTTGTTCTAAGTGGGAATATGCATAGAAATAAATGTCCTTGGGAACAATCACCTCCATGGTTGTGCCGTCATCTACCCAAATTGTCTTGTCTCTCGGTTCATAATGATGCAAGCAAGCCAAAACCAACTCAATGCTTTGTATAGATATTGGATGTCTATCTCGATGTAAACAAAAAAATCACTTGTGAACACTTTGTCTTTATTTTACCCCTTTGATCAACTATCATGCGATATTTTAGGTCATCGAAATCTATGTAGGTGACATCACTATCACCCACCTCAACATACTCAGATGAAAGGGCATGTGACGGCTTTACCCCCATGAACTTGAATTTCATGTTTGCTGGAGTACTTACTATATATAGAAAGAGGGGGTTACTATTTTTAGAAAGTTGAAATTTCCCCTTTCCGGTCATGCTAATGAGATTGTTTTCTTCAAATTACCCCTGTGTATATTTCTCCCTTCGAAACTATTTTCCTATGATGACTTACTATTTATAGCTAGTTCCCATATAGGGAACTTACTATTTTTAGTAAGTGGTCATTTTTGCTATTTCTGTCACTTCTCACTTGTTCTACTCTCCTGGATGTTCGTGGTGCACACTTCCTTTGCCACAATTACTTCTGGAGATGGCTTACCAAAAATAGCAGGCACCCATGTAGAAGGGCTTACTATTTTTAGTAAGTGCATTTCTAGGTATTAGTTTGTGATGGAACAAATTTTCTTGATATGGGTTTTCATTCTACAATGCACCTCTAAATTTTTCGCTAAATCCAGTGTCTAGAAAATGAGATTTTAAAAAATAAAATTTTTGTACGAAAAATTGGGGTTTTCTCACCATAAAAAATCTGGGATGTGCATGTAAAAAATTATTCTTGGTTAAGGTTCCTAGGATATTGGAAGAATGCAAAAGATGACATGTCGATCCATTGAGTATTTTGGGAGATACGATCGAATCTCCTTTCTTGACTTTGGGGTTTTTTGGGAAAACTTTCTTTGTATTTTTTTGTCTTTTGTGTTTTCAAGATATGAGATCATTAAAAATATTGTTTTCACATAAAAAATGGTGTAGGGATTTTGCATAAAATCCGATGGTGTGAGGAGAGTGTGGGGGACGAGGATGGAAAAATTGGCTAAGTCTTCACGTTTAAATATTGTGAAATGAGAGGGAAAAGGGTGGGGCACATTTTTTCACCTTATATCCCTTTTCTTTGGTGCAATGGGTGCAAGAAAATTTTCCTTTCCCTCATGAGGACAAGTGGCAGCTTATGATTTGTCGTTGAGTTGAGAAGGGGGGCTAGAACAGAGCACCTAGGAGCTGAGAGGTGGTTGCATGTGTGACCTGGAGGCTAAAAGGGGGTGGGGAACATTTTTTCACCTCATGTACCCTTGGGAAAGGTGCAAAGGGTGCAAGAAAATGCACCTTTCTTTGGGAGTGACAAGTGTCACACATGCGGGGTTAGGTAGGGGCTAGTCAACATGGTCAAAGGGGTGGAGAGGAGGTTTCCAAGTCATATGGGTGACCACAAGGATTCATGGGAGTGGGGTGAATTTTTTTACACCTTATTTCCCTTGGAAAGGTGTAAAGAGGACATGAAAATTTGCCTTCACCTGGTACTTGCCACGTGTCCCATCAAAAATTTGCCTAAGTATGAAGATCGTACCTTGAGAGCCGACTTGTGAAGGCCATATCTTAAGCTCCCTGGATGAGTTTTTGGGAACTTATTTATATGATTTTTCATGTACATGAACTTTTGAGAAGAATTATGATAGTAATAAGGATTTATCATGAATGGAACACCTCCAAATGGATCATTTTTTCGGGATCATCGGTTACGTGTGGGAAGACTGAGATGGCCCAAGAAATACGTAGTACTTGAAGATGGTCTATTTTTTCCACCATGTGGGAGAATAAAATATATTTGAAATGATATATTTTATGATCCCTAACTCCTTCCAAAGCTCTTGAAATCACTCTTTGAATATCAGGTGCTTTTTTGGTGTGAGCTCCTCATGCCTCAAAAACTAACCTTCAGTGAAATGGCTTCTAAACCTCCAATTATTTCCAAATTTTCCCTGAATTAGTTCCTTGATGTTTTGGACTCTTAAATACACCTCCATGATGAATATTGGTCTTTCATTCTACTCCAATGATAGTGCACCCAGCTTAGAAAGGTTGATGAAAGCCCCTTCTAAGCATGCTCAAAAACTCACTTTGCAAACCATTGCTCCAACATGCTTGAATGATCTTGTTTGTTCCTAAATCATCTAGGAGAGTATTGATGACATCACAAATGGAATATTGAATGGAAATACTATAATTCTAACTATGGGGAAAGGTGATTATTATCACCAAATTATAACACCCCTGATTTCTAACATGTGAGTTTACTAGGCAAGAAGTGTAACTAGGTAACATGGAATCATCTCTAGGTGTGGGACCGATGAGCTTGATATGATTATTCAGATAAAACAGGTTCCTCTTTATAATCTAATGCAACAAATACTCATAATGATGGAAAATCTACTATCTAAGCCTCTGTCCTATCAATTTCAAAGGACCAAGGAAAATGAGAAAACATGAAAACAAGGAAATCCTACACTAAAGAGGTGATAACACTAAGAGAAGGGTGTTGGGAATTTGTCCAATGAGTGAAAATGGGAGAAAATGGAGAAAGAGAGGGTGGATATAATCACCATAGTCTAAGACAACATCTAAATCACCATTTTCATGAAAGCACAACAAAGATAGACCCTACAAGATGAATAAAATAAGCACAATACATCTGCAACTATAATAGAGAGGAAAGAGGAAACAACAATACAAGCTAGGGAAGATAAATAACCACACAACTTGAATTTATTTCTTCATAGGCATACACAGTCCATTATAATACAGAAGGAAGGAAAGGATCATCATGCAAGATGTCCAAATTTGAGGCCTTTAGCTCATTGGTGTTCTAAAACCATTTTGAAATAGTTTCATTACATGATAAATACCCCCTCCAAATGAGAGGTTATTTACAATTTATAGAGATGAGAGGAGAAGAGAGAGAAGATGAAATTCTTGGATTCATGCCTTCACCCACCAATAAGATGCACTCACGATTAGAAATCATCATGTGGCATTGTTGGTCATTCAAACATGCACCTATGTCTTGGATATGGGAGAACTGAGTTGTTTGATACGACAATGGAACCGTATCCAAGTTATGGTACCTTACACGCTTGAGACAGATCTCCAGTTAGGCCAAATCCTCTACCTATCTCTACTATTACAGCTACTCCTAATGCAGAAATAAAATCCTAGACTAACATGTCAATGGACAAAGGACTGAAGGATATGCGAAAGAGAAAATCCTAAGCTAAAAGGAAGGTGTTATCTTTAGAAAGAGGGTCGATCACTCTCCACAAGTGGCGAAGGAAAAATAGTGTGCACGAAAGAAGAGGGTGGATGGTGCGTGTCACAAATCAACATGCGAGGCTCGGCCTTCTAGTGCACGCAACACATGAACACGGGACTGCAAGCACAAAAGACGAACAACATGCTAGAAAGTGCGGAGACAGAGAGCCAAGATGTAATGAAAATGAGAAAGGGAAGACAAGCATTCCAAAAACATGAATTTATTTCTTAAGGGATGCACAAACATTTACACTCATGGTAGGAGGTGATGGATACATTGCAGAGACCACGCCAAGGTCCGAAACCCATGGGAAGTCACCACCACTTTGACATGGTGTCATTACATCAAAGAGGGATCCTTTTTACAAAGCAGAACTATGTTATTTATAGAAGAAGAAGGAGAAAAGAGAAGGAGAACATGAGGAAAACTTGGATTCAAATATGCAACTACCAATAGTAAGTGATAAATGCCTGCAAAACCACCTACGGGGCTATCAGATGCACCTTCCCATGTCTGTTTGGTGTGTAGAAGAAGCAAGAAGGAAAGATCGAAGAAATTGGATGTGTGCATTGATGATCAAAAAGATGTTCCCTATTTTCCACCTACCAAATCCCACCAAAATCCAATTTTTAATAGTCCAATGTGTAGTTGATGTTAGTATCTTTCAAATGGGACTGGGCATAAAAGAATCTTAGAACTCGTAACAAAATTTATAGTATTATCGAAAGTCTAGAAATCACTCGATACACAATGACACATAGTGCACACCGATTGATCTGAAAAAATAGTTCAATTTTTGATGTTTTTATTTTTCTTCCACTTGTCACGCATTGGTTGGTTATCCGGATCTAGCACCCTGTTGGTATGCTTTGATAGGTTGTGTGTATCACACTCAAGTCTAACAGATGACATGGCATAGTGACTGGTGTAGAAGATGAAAGGCACAAAATTAAGAGGCGTAAAGGTATGCGTGTGAAATATAGGCGCGTGAATGCAATACACACTATAGGAAAGAAGGCATACTTGAAGAAGGAAAGTATGGAAGCAAGGCACAAGCATCCAACTATGGAAAGGCATGTAGAGACAGGAAGAAAATGGGCGCATGGGATTTTAGTGTATGCACAATTGCAAGAGTAATGCTAGGGATTTAGCAATTTTGGAAGGCAAGTCTACATAGATGTGCACCGAGGGTGTGTGACGATTTAGAATGAAAGAGGATGCGTAGAAGGAAGGCGTAAAGGGGAGATGGAAGGAGATAGAGGCTAAAGGGGAAAGGTAGCATAAAGAAGAAGGAAGCGGGGCATGCGGGGCATGCGGAAGAACCACCGTCACATGAAATGTGCTAAAGGAATAGACTTGAGCACGCGTAACTGTAATGTGATACATCAGATTCAAAATAAAATATAAGTTGTCCAAATAACTAGGGGAGTTATTTTGGACATCATGTTAGCAACTTTTGGGGGCCATTTGCCTACTAGATGAGGAGACCAATCACCTTAGAATCATCCATTGGGCATGGATTTTGGAATTGAACATAATCTGATATTTAATTTGAAGAACAACCTTAGAGTCAACTAAAGCATGCCCGAACTCCGAATTGAACTATTACTCTCATGAAGGTATTCGACTTGGATTACGAGAGTGGAAATCTATGCAGAGATAGTTAGAATTTCCTCTGCTAAAACTAAAATTCCATCCCAAAGAGCAACAAAAGGGGTACACAAAAGTGCAATGGACAGAAAAAGGTTACCAGAGGGAGCACACCAAACACAAAAGCACAACACTATGTACAAAAGTTGAAAATCATACATGTCCCAAAAAGAACATGCAGAGTATGCATGAGTTATGTTCTTGAAAAAAAACCTATTCTACCTACACTAACTAGAGGAAAAGGGTGCTCAAGTAAAACCTGCTATAGACAGGGAGAATTATCTTCCCTCATCATAAAATGTGACTATGTAATTGATTTGGCATTGAACATGGTCGGAAACAAGAGTGAAAAACTGACTTATATATGGTGTTTCAATCTCCTCAAAGTATCAAAAAACAAAATATATACCTCCCGAATTTTATCTATGTTTGGATTTGAGAGGCACTACTACCAACCTTTGGTGCACTAAAGCTCTACCTCATGCTCTTAAGTGAACATGACCGGTGGCAGCTCTGTTTTTGGCTCTAGACTAGCCAAATATCTAATTAGGCACACCAATCCTTGTTATTTTCCCACTAATTTGAAGCTCAATTCCACATATGGGATTCTCGTGTAGACTTTACTCCTAAAGGGGAGTGCTTACATGCTATGTCATGCAAATATGGGGCATGAATGGTTTTTCCTCTATAAGCAACACGATCTCCTCTAGGAGCGCGCCTTTGAGACTAATTATTTTTCTTATGGAACAAGTTCCCCGATGATTTCATCATCCTAGTTAGAGTCACATGATTCATGCCATTATTCAACCATTCTACGGTTGTCGAACATGATGACATTGGTTGGGGATGGCACATATGAAAGGGATTGTTCGTTTATAGCATAACTAGGTAGAGGGCACTCGAAGGAAATGGGAGGATGGGCGCAAGCCATAGAAGGTGCTCGCGTAAGATGAATGGAAGCAGCCATAGAAGGAGAGATCGAAGATAAGTGAAGGTGGGATTAAAGGGAGAAAGGTAAAGTAATGGAATCCTTAGTGGGAGCAGCACGTAAAAAACTAGGAACATGAGTAGCAGGCTCGAGATGATCTAATTTGGCATGGAGGAGCGGGATATTTGTAGGATGGTAGTGTAGGGTTGCCCCATTGATAGGGTTACTTGCATGCTAGACTTTTGAGCCTCCATTAACTCCACCCATTCTTTGATCGAGGCAACATCTCATGATGAAGTACAGATTTTGTTGGGTGCTAAAGGGACAACCCATGGACAAGGGACCTTGTAGCCAACTATAGCTTCCTTTATTGAGAGTTTGACTCTAAGTTTCATCATGTTCATCTTCATTTTTTTCACCTACCTCTCAAAATCATCTTCAACCATGGAGTCACCACCATCATCTACATAAACATGTTCTTCATAAACATTTTGATTAGAAAAAAGTGGGTTATATGCATTTATTAGGATAATGGGGCTTATAAAATTGATTTGGAGGAATATTTTGAAACTGTGGTGATGGAGGGAAATAGATCTACTACTAAAAATGGGAATTCGAGGAAGGTAAATAATTTATGATTGCATGACTTCAAAAGAGGAAGGTGGAATGATGACAAAAGGAGAAATTAATGAAATAAGAAGGGGAGACTGGTCTACGAATGAAATAATGGGTGCGTTTGGATCAATTGAGTCACCGTTTTGTTAAAATATGCCTCCAAAGACTGGATCTAAATAATACACATCAACTTGCTTTGAGATGAAGATGTATAGCTCTTCAAACTTTTCCCACCGAGTGTGCTAGAAATTATTGGTCATTTAAATCTGCACCCGCATCTCGGATCTAGGAGAACTGAGTTGTTTGAGACACCAATGGAACCATATCTAAGTTGTGGGACCTTATACACCTAAGATAGATCTCCGAGAGAAGGTTGGTTCCTCTACCTATCTCTACTACTACAGCTGCTCCTAATGTAGAAAGAAAATCCTAGACTAACATGCCAAGGGACAAATGATAGAAGGATATGCAAAAAGGGGAAATCCTAACCTAAAAGAAAGGCGTTAGCTTTAGAAAGAGGTTCGATCACTCTGCACGAGTGACAAAGGAAACATAGTGTGCACGGAAGAAGAGGGCGGATGGCGCGTGCCACAAATCAACGTGCGGGCTCGGCCTTCCAATGTGCACAACACATGAACGCGGGACTGCAAGCATAAAAGACTTGCAACATGCTAGAAAGTATAGACAAAGAGGTGAGATGCAATGAAAATGAGAATAGGGAAGACAAGAGTTTCAAAACACATGAATTTATTGCTTAAGGGATACATAGAAAGTTACATTCATGGTAGGAGGTGATGATACATTACATAGACCACGTCAAGATCTGAAACCCATGGGATGTTAGCCACCATTTTGGCATGGTGTCATTACATCAAAGAGGGATCCTTTTTACAAAGCAAAACTATGTTATTTATAGAAGAAGAAGAATAAGGAAAAAGAGGAGAACATGAGGGAAACTCGGATTCAAATATGCAACCACCAACAAGAAGTGAGAAATGCCTACAAAAGTACCTACATGGTTGTCGGATGTGCCTCCCCATGTTTGTTTGGCATGTAGAAGAAGGAAGAAGGAAAGATCTAAAGAAATCTGGTGGTTGAGGTTGATTGGATGTGTGCATTGATGATCATAAATATGTTCCCTATTTTCTACCTACCAAATCCCACCAAAATCCAATTTTGAATAGTCCAACATATAGCTAATGTCAGCACTTTCAAATGGGACTAGGTGCGTGAGAATCTTAGAACTGTATTAGAATTTATAGCTTTCAAAAGTCTACAGGTCACTCTATCACGTAATGACATGTGGCGTGTGTTGATTATGAAGAAATTGGCCATTTTTAATCTTGTTTTGTCTTTTTCAACCATGTGTCACATAATGGTTCATTATCTAGATTTGGTGCCTTTTTGGTGAACTTTCATAGGTTTTGTGAAGCACACTCAAGTCTGACAAATGACATGGCACAGTGACTAGCACAGAAGACGCAAGGTGCAAAAGTGGGAGACGTAAATGTGCACGTGCAAAAGATAGGCATGTGAATGCAATGCGCGTGGTAGGAAATAAGGCATACTTGCATAAGGCAAGTATGTAAGTAGAATGCGAGCATCCAAATATGGAAGGGTGCATAGAAACAAGAATAAAATGGGCATGGGGAATTTAATGTATGCAAGCATACAAGAGGAATGTCGAGGATTAGCCATTTTTGAAGGCAAGTCTGCAGAGGTGCACACAAGGGGTGTGTGGTGATTTAGAATGAAAGTGGTTGCGTATAAGGAAGGCGCAAAGGGGAGATGGAAGGAGATATAAGATGAAGGGGAAAGGGAGCATAAGGAAAAAGGAAGCGGGAATGCGGGGCATGCGGAAGAGCCACAGGTCCCATGAAATGTGCCAAATTAACAAACTTGAGTACACACACCTTTAATGTGAAACATCGAGTTAGAATAAAATATAAGTTGTCCAAATAACTAAGGGAGCTATTTCAAACAACAGAACCTACAAATCCCATCCCCTTGTACATTAACATTTTGGAGAAGAAAATGACCTCCATGCCTCATTAATGTCGGTATTTGGCGGAACTATTCATTTGAGTGTTGAAGAAGTTTTACATTTTAAAAAAATTAGTTATTCATTAACAATGAGAGATTTCCAAAAGTCCAAATTTGTGAAAATCAAAGCTCTAGGTCAAAGTTTATGGCCATTTTAGCATCTCTAGTTTATCGAGAAAATGGGGTGCCATCACTTGTTTGCTTCCTTCATTGTGGGATTCCGAGGGTGCATTACTTCACTACTTGCTTTGGGATTTGTAAACTACTTTACTTGTTTATTTTATAAAAGTGAAGTAATCCCAAAACCCTAAATTACTTTACTTACCTTTAACCTTCTTTACGAACTTGGGAGTTCATTTCTTACCTAGGAAAACAAGCCAGCTCTCCCCTTAACTCAATTGGGCACAACTCCACACACACTTGCTTGTCTTTGCAAATTTTTCAAATGACCTAACTCACCAATTTGTGAGCTCATTACTTCATTTCCCCCATGCCTCACTTTATGGGATTTGGTAATGTTTTTCTTGGATCGAAACCGAGCCCTCATTACTTCAAGCATCTGCCACTCCAAACCCCACTTCACTTCTAACCAGCTTACCCTCAGTTTGTAGGTTTTAAATATGCTTCTATTCAAGCTTCGAGGGTACATTTATTGATTATTTTGAGAAGAAAATAAACTCGGAAACTCGATTCATTGTTCCCCCTTCATCTTGATTTTTTAGTTCTATGGGCTTCTCGGGTACTTGACTTGCCTCAATAAACTAAAGGGCCATTACTTAGAAGAAATGCCCCTTCCCGAATGCCACAACTTCTACCACCTCACCCCAAATCTTGTGGGATTCACCAAGTTCTTTACTTGACTTGGGATTTGTACCACCCACTACTTCAAGTAGTGGCTCTCTTAATGCATTACTCTTGCTTTCAATCCTTAGCTTGGTAATCAACTCACCAAGATCTCTATTTTGTAGTTTTCCAACTTGTTTGGTGAGTCTTCAATCCACCCCCGGATTGGCTTTACACCATGACGGGCTCCCACCTACCAAGATCCCTTCTAACACATCCAAATCACACCCGAATCGCTTCAACACCCAACTCTCGGTCGGCATGCTCAATGATCAATGTGGAGATGACACCCTTCACACTCAAACCTAACACTTCCCCATATTGACCCAATCCCACTGCCAACTTGTTCTCCTTGATGCAAATCTCCCACGGTGACATTGGCTTGGCTCACTCGACCTAACTTGTTAATCCCTCAATTTTCTCAAACCCCAAAGTTAGCCTCATTGATGTGGTGAGTTACTTCCTTATGCCGATCTCCCTACTCGTTGTGGGCTTGGCCATCACCCCACCAAGCTTTCCAATACCCTAGCTCACTCCATGAGCATGTCTCATCGAGCTACCCTCCATCAACTCGCCTGGAAATATAACCCGACTCGCTTGCGACTCACCTATTTTGTGATCTCGATGGATCCAACCATTTCACCGAGTTCATACCAACTCACTCAACATCTCAAGTAAGTTATTTTTGGCCCCCATCCATTTTTAACATTTTTCTCAATTTTGACTCAGAATTTCTTGACTTTTCTAAAATTCTCCGAACCATAAAACCATGGGGTGCAATAGGGCACCCTAAGGCTGAATGTGGGCCCCGGAGGCCTTATCTTTCTCAAGTTGAGCTCTAAACCTCTGAAACCCAAAAGAGGAAAAAATGTTCCAATTGAATCCAAAGTTCCCAAAAATAATGCACATGCTCTCAAAACATAGAAATATTCATGAAAACTTCATATTAACCCCGATGTCTTTGACAAGTGTTTAATTCTAGGATTTCCTAGTTGTTTGTTTCACTAAAGGGGGTGAAAATGGATAACAGTGATCTAGGGGGTGTTTTGAAGATATGACATAAAACATTTGATACTAGGGTATAGTTGTCTTGTTTTCGGGTGAATTTTTCCCATGCAAAAACACATGAGAACAATTAGATCTATCTTGGGGACACATTATGGATCAAGTGCAGTTAGAACATGATGTGTGTAATCCCATAATCTCAATTTTAGACATGACCAAAGTGCCTTATCTATGGGGCTATTCAAAGCTACTTAAACAGATAGCAAGAATGAAAACACACAAACACACACAAAAGGAAAAACACACGACACATGAAAAGGAAAGAACACACACAACAAGAAATGGAAACACACTAAAAATCTCCTATGGTACATATGCGGGTGATAACCCACTTTCATTTCTTGTATAACTTTAGATGTTGACCACAGCGGGGAAATTCTAATGGTGTTCCCTCCAAATATGATAAATAGAATTAGCTTTCTCCACGTGGTTCTTGTATATGGAATGGCCTAAGCCATAATGATTCAAACTTCTCATAGCTACCTTTGGACTCTCTCCACTTGTCCCAGAGTAGGAAAATATCTCCAACTTTAAACTCACGATCTTTCACCTTTTTATCAAACAATTTCTTCACCTTTAGTTAGTGATCCTTTATTCCATCCACTACCTTGCATATATCTTCTTCAAGTTTGTTAAGGAATAGAATCCTTTTGTCGATGTCAACTCAGTACTGCCCATCATCCACCACTTGGATCAACTTTAGTGTAGGAATTTCTCCAGTCATTGGAATCTCTACCTTTATCTCGTACAACAGCTGGAATGGAGACATGCATATAGATTTCTTAGGTGTTATCTTGTTTTCTCACAATGCATCATACAGTTTATTGTGTTAGTCCCTTTGATTATCTTCCACCATCTTACGAACAATGGTCACAATATTTTTGCTATTGGATTTTGCTTGACCATTTCCTTACGGGTAATAGTTAGATGCATGTGATAGTGATATCATGTATCCATAGCAGAATTTAGTCAACTCTCTTTAAGATAAATATGTGGCATTTTCCACTATGATGTTTTGAGGAATACCGAAACGTATAATGATGTTCTCCTTGATAAACTTGCAGACCATTTCATTGTTTTCTTTTTTTCTTGGGACGGCCTCCACCCACTTTGTGAAATAGTCTGTCATAATGAGCACATAATAGTGACTTGCACTTGAATGAGGATTTAGGATTCCAATGAAGTCGAGGCCCCTTTTTTAGAATGGTTCTTCAACTTTCACCGCCCGAGGGAAGTGCGGAAAGTTTTGGTCTTCCAACAAACTGTTGGCATGTTTCACATCTAGATACCCATTCTTGAGCATCTATGAATAGGGTTGACTAATAGTATCTACCACTAAGGATTTTGTGATATTTCACCATTACTTGAAAAGTGTCCTCCATAGGCCGATCATGGTATTATTTAAAAAATTTCTCTTGTTGTGCTTTATCCACACACTTGAGAAAAAATCCATTGAAACCTCTCTTAAAGAGAGCATAGTCCCAGATGACATATTTGGTTGCTTTCAACTTAAGGGTCCTCTATTGCTTGTAATCTAGATGGGGAGGACATTTTCCATATGTTAGGAAATATACAATATCCACATACCATTAATTTGTTGTGCTCACAAAGAGGACTTGATGAAAATATTTGAAGCATTTAGAACAGAGCATTCTTTTTCACCATGATGAGATTTGAGAGCCTCGTCTTCACCCATCAGGTTTGCACACATTCGTTTCCCCTCATCAGATTGGAAGGCTTGATGTCCAAGTCATATTCCATGATTATTTCCATCCAGTTGCCTCTCTTTGATCCAAGATCTTGCTGAGTGAGAATAGATTTGATGGAAGATCTTGGTACTATGACTATGGTGCAAGAATTAAGGATGTAGAATCTAAAACTCTTTATTACCTTGACCACTTTGCATAAGTGTGTTTCTCCAATTGATTGTACTTTGGTTCCTTATTATTTAATGGAACACTCATGAAGGCTATGGGAGCTTTGATACTTTCATCATTCTTTGTCACCAAGATGTCGATATTGTATGTTTCGAATCATAACAAAGTATAGGATGAAGTACTTGTCAAAATTGGGTCACACCAGGTTAGTGGCTTTGCTATTGCTTCTTTTATTGTGTCGAATGCATCCTTCCCTTATTTTATCCACTTGAAATTTTCATGAGTTGTGTGTTTGGTTAATTATACAAATTACTGGGAGAAAACGTCGCAAGAAATTAACCTTGCCAAAGGAGTGTACCCCATTTTTACTTGTAGGAAATGAAATCTCCTAGATAGCTTTTATCCTTTTGGGATCAATTTTGGCTCCATCTCTATTTATTATGTGTCCTATTAGTTTACCTTCAATGACCCCAAAGATGCACTTTTTGGGTTCAAGGATATACCATGTTTTCTGCACCTCAAGAGTACTTGTTCCAAGTGATGCAAGTGGTCTCCTCTCTTCTTTGAGAAGACTGTGAGATCATCCAAATATATTACAATGCAGTGTTTTAAATATTTGAATGACAAGTTCATTGCTCACTGGAAGGTATCCCTACATTGATTAGGCTAAAAGGCATTATGTTCTAGGAAAATGTTCCCCACAAATATGGTGAAAGTAATTTTTGTTCTATATTCCTCCGAACCTCTATTTGATTATATCTTAAGAAGACATCACAAAGTGAAAAAATTTCATATCATGTTGTGGCTTGTAGAATATGGTCCATGACTGGAAGTGGGTAATTATACTTTAGAGAATCTTGGTTCAAGTTACAAAAGTCTACACATATCCTTATCTCTCCATTCTTCTTTCACACTGAACAATGTTTGCTACCCACGTAGAATGGTGGATAGGGAAAATGATTCTAGAATTAAGCATATTCATAACCTTCTCCTTGATTATGTCAACATTTTTTGTATTTTAGGGCCTTTTCTTCTGCCAAAAATGCTTTACCTCGATCTTGAATGGGATGGGATGATGCATCTCCTTAGGTTGGAAATATTTCAACTCATCATACAAATAAGCCAAGACATCTGAATACCTCTTCAAGAGTGAGATAAATCTCCTTTTCTCCTCGGTGAGAAGAACTTCCCAATGTTTACCATTCTTGGATTTTTGCAGCCCTAATATTTTCTTTCTTGAACTCGGTGGTACACCTTGAACATTCCTTTTCTCTATCTTTGATGAAATGATTATGTTTAACAAAGAGATATTCTAGCGACACCTAGACTCTAGGAATCTTATTTCCTCTGAGCTTGAGTACTCTTTCTTCATCAATCCCCTTGATTCCTTCTTTATCTTCCTTGGTCACTAAATATCTATGTGGATTTTCTCTCCTTTAAAGAATAAGTTATTGAAGTTATGTCTCTTTTCTAAGAAGGCCAAGAGTTGATTGTCATCATTGAAGAGTTGTTAGTGATTTATATTATTGGTTATACTAGGTATAAAACCCATCTCCATAATCACCTTGTCTTTTCCAAAATATAGATGTGATATAACTAGGGAACTTGACATTGCGAGAGAATTGGACCTTTCATTCTACTCTTGAGGAACGGATTCGATGGGGAACGCATCAAAAGATTCAATGCAATCCCATACTCTGTTTCTACAATGTCGGAGTCTTGGATTTTCACATGGTATTGCTTCTAAACTTTCTTCACTATCACCTCTACATATTCAAGAATCTTTAGCTTCTTCACACCCATTGATTCTGTAACATCCATCCCTAAGAGGAGAGCTTCATATTCTATAGTATTGTTAGTATTTTCAAATTAGGATTCACCTAAATGTGAATTCAACACTATACCAGCTTCGGACCACATGCTTGAATTTATTCCATCGAACTCCATGGTACAAATTTGATCTTCCTCCTCTTGAGTAAGGAAAGGAATATTTTCATCCCTTTCTGATGTGAGAAAATAATTTCCCATCCCACTGTCTTGGAATAATATGTTAGCCATTGGATATTTTTCACTATGTAATTCATTTTATGTACTCGAAATAGTTTCTTAATTTCTCCTTTTACTAGTATGGTCATAGAGGACCAATCCATTTTGATTTCACCACCCGAATCCTTGCAGAAACTTTAGCTTAGTAGCATCCTGAATGATGTTGGAATGTTAGCTACCAAAATAGTGAGCAAAACTTTCTTTTCTAGAAAGTCACCTAGAGCTACTTGAGCATCCTTTATTCTACCCACCAATGGCACTTCTTTAAATTCCATGGAATAGCAAGAGCCATTTTCCTAGTCAAGGTAATTCCTAAGGCATTTGATACTTTTATGGGCATCACGTTGTCAGAGGATCCAGAATCTATGATACAGTTATTGAGTTGGTAACCTTTGACCAAAAGGGATAGGTAGAAAGGTTCTACCTTGTTAGTCTTGGATGCACTAAGTGCTAGCATGTTTTGTGAGGATGGTGCAAAAGGGGTAGGGATAATACCTTTAGTACTAAGGCTTGTGACATGATATTTTGGGGTGCCACTTTAAATAGTGTCGGCGGTCAAAAAAATCATGCACTTTAGACATTTTATTTATCCCGGTCTCATACTACTATTTAGAAGGTTCTTGAGTAAAGAAAGTACTAATTAACCCCCGTCCTTTGGTCATATTGTTTATTTTATTTCGTAATTTATGACCTATTGCACCCATATGCCCATCCATTTCCGGACATCCCGCATTATTTTAGCCTCGGCTGGGTGCCCAGATTTAGTACTAGGGTGCCCATGGGCACCCTGGTCCCACCTAGGGGCACCCTAATCCTTCTAGCACTTTCCCACCACTTTTTGGGCCTCTTCTAGCCATTTTTCATATTTATCTTTCTTGGGGTCATCCTTTTCAGGGTTAATTACAAAATTAGAGAAAGAGAACCCTATAAATATAAAGTTATGAGACCATAATGAGGGACCTAACATCATACACTACTATCACTCCATCTAGAGTTACATCCATTTATTGCATTGGCATCCACATAGCTCCATCATCAAGGAACAAGCTAGGACATCTGTATCACACTTCATAGGGGAGGGATTCTATTTTTTCAATGCACACATTCTATAAAATTTTCTACATTTAGTTATTGCTAGCTACTTCACAAAGTGCAACTAGCACAAGAGAACCTAGCGCACGACATGCACACACACAATGACACCAGAACTACATCCACATCTAAAATGTAGTACAAAACTTAGTAATTAAGCCCATTTTTGTGGCAGTTGAGGTCAGTCTGACCCATTCATTTTGCATATTTCTTTTTTAGGGTTTTGATACTTCCTTTTGGTCTTTTGCAAGTTATTTCTTCCTCTTGGAATATTTGGAGCATTTGGTGCGATCTGAAAAATTAATGCAACAAGAAAACAGAGTTTTAGATCAACTTCTAACCCTGTGAGCACCCGTTCGGACACTTTTCCCAAACCAGGGTACTTGTTATCCAAAATTTACCCCTTTCTCATTTTGTGGCTAACTCCTTTCATTCTTCCCTCTCTTGTGCCTCAGTCATAATTTTTTTCTTTTTAGGCACTCAAACTTTCTACAAATGGCACCATTGGATAGAGCTCTTTCTCAGCTTTCTAGAAACGTAAAGTTTTCCTCCTAACTCCATGTATTTTTGAAGTTATGGCTCGGTGGAGTTTCTTTGGAAAATTTTCCCCTGAAACGCCCGTAGCCAGTAATATTGTGCCACGTGTCCTTAGAAGTGGTGGGGGTTAGAGGAAGACTTGGATATTTTACCAAGTATTTGGCAGAAATTTCAAAAGGGATATTTTGCCCATGGCCCGCCATGATGAATCAGATTGCGCCACGTGTCCAAAGGGGAGAAAATTGAAAAATTTGACTAAGTGTTGGTGCATGGAAAATTTTTAAGGAAAGGCCCGCATCAAGTAATATTAAGCCACGTGTCCTTAGAAGTGGCGGGGGTCGAAGGAAGACTTAGATATTTTACCAAGTATTTGGCAAAATTTTCAAAAGGGATATTTTGCCCGGCTGGCCCACCAAATAATCAGATTGCACCACGTATCCAAAGGGGAGAAAATTGAAAATTTCAACTAAGTGTTGGTGGATGGAAAATTTTGAAGGAAAGGCCCACGCCCAATCATGTTTTGCCACATGTCCTATGGCATCGAACCAGAAAGCGCGAGGAAAATTTAGAATTTTGGCGAAGTTTTTTCCAAATTTCAAGAGGAAAGTTTTGGCCGCTTACCTCGCCAACTAACCATGTGATGCCATGTGTCCCCGGGGGTCAAAGCTATGGAGCGCGAGAGAAGATTGGGAATTTTTCCCAAACGGATTGCGCAAAAGGGAAAATGTTCGCCCGGCCCGCGTCCAGTAAGACGCTGCCATGTGTCCCGGACTAGCGGAAGGTGGGGAGAATTTGGGAAATTTTCCCAAGCAAAAAGAAGTAAATTTCAAAGGAAAAATTGCCCCCCCAAGCGCGAACCAATGGAAGCCCACCACGTGTCCACTTGGCGGTAAAAAATACAGGAAAGGCCCACGGGAAAAAGGAAAAGGAAAATCCCACATCCAATAGGGTTTCACCACGTGTCCAGGTCAGAGAAATGGTCAAAAAGTGATGGAAAATTTAGGAGGAAATGCCCGTGGTGAATCACCTGCTGCCACGTGTCCTCAATGATCGGCCTGACGAAATTTTTGGGAAATTTTCCAAAGGGAAAACAATGGAAAATGAAGCGTAGATGCCGACGACCAATCGAGCATGCCACATGGCACCTGGAATGGCGGAGTGCGGGAATTTTGGAAAATTTTCCAAATGACAAAAAAGTGAAAAAAAATTTAAAAAATTCCCGTCAATCCGATTTGGCCCTATTTTGCCCTAAAATTTCAAACGGCCATATCTTTCAATCCAGAGCTCAGTTTTTCGCGTTATTTATATCAATGGAAATCTAGTGAAATTCTCTACAAGATTCTAGGGTCATTTTTACATTTTGATGGAGTTTGGAGAGATAAAAGTGAAAAACACCTCCTCCGACACGTGGTCATGGACAGAAATGATGTTTAAACCACCATTTTTAATGAAGAATGGCTCGCATTCTCTCCCAACGCATGGCAAAAATGTCAGGGGATGGGCTGTAAGGATGCCCATGCTATTTTACTACATTTTTGGTTAGTGGTTGAATCTCTCCCACGTTTTCCCACGTTTCTCTCTCCTGGGGTCATGGTTTGCCTTTGTAAAAGCCAAATTTGGCTCATTTTCAAAAGGTTGAACATTTTTATGTATTGCAGGCTCCCTCTTTCACCTTGAAAGTGATTTTTGTGGAAAAATCAGACCTTTTCCAAGACTGCAACCTATTTTTCCTCTCAGGTGTTGTAATGCAAGTGATTTTAATGTTAAAATGACAATACAAGCTCTGTGAATGATTTTTATCCTCTGTTTGTGTTGTTTGATTCATTTCTGACCCTCCATTACAGTTATTAGTTTATGCATGAAGTTTTGTTGCATTCTTATGAACTGTGTCAATCTCCAGAAGTAAGAAATGCTCACCACTTCTTTGGTGCATCACCTTATTAGCACTAGTTTTAGTTTTTTTGCATTCTCTATCCCTGTCCACTTTGGAATTTAGAGTAGGATTTTGAGTTTGAAACCTTTGTATAACTTGTAAGTGATATATCTGATCAGAGGAGTTGAGGAACCATCCTCTAATCTAGAGATTCCTCTCCCATTTTTACAAGTCCCACACTTGGGGAAAGGATTCAATGTTGTGCAATCACACTGGATGTCCAAGATGTCAAACTAGAAGTCTGATCAACATCCAGGGGTGTTGTTGATTTGCAACAACAATTTTGGCACACCCGGTGGGACCTTAGAGGTATTCATCTTCATTGCAACAAATTGATGTGCATTTGTTGCAAGTTTCTTGCTTAAAAGAGCCCTAAATTACACATCTGGCGACTCCAAGGAAGAAGAATCAATTGGTTTTAGCAGTGCAGACCTGAAAACTCATGAGAAGAATCACTACAAGGTCAAGAGTTGGAGAAGAAGAAGTGTTGTTTGAGTATCTCGTAGTTATCTCTAAGAAGAAGGCAAAGAGGGAGGATAATTCAAAGGTCTCCATCTCCACCAAATAGAACTCTATCAACTCCTCCACCTGGTAGGCCTTTCATTCAATCAACAAGGGTTCTAAGGCCAATCAGAATGGCACAAAACAACCCTTATGTCAATTTCATTGGCAGCAGCCCACTTGCTCTCAATGCACAAAATCCAATCCCAGTTGCAGCATTGAAGAACATTCCATACTTTATTGGAGAGAATCAGACCACTCTTGGTGATCATGTTAAGGATATTGCTAATATTTGCGCAATCCATGAGATCAATGAGATGTAAGTTGTTGTCAAACTAGTAACATCTTCATTCAAAGGGAAAGCTTTACAATGGTTCGAGAGTCTTGCCTCAAGTTCTATCTAAAATTGGAACAAGCTATGTATAGCCCTCCATGAGCGTTTGGAGAAAAAGGAGACAACTTGTCCCTTTTGGAGTAGTGACAACCATCAAGAGAACTCCCAATGAGCAGCGGCTAAGCGACTTCAACTTCAGATTTCAAATGACTTGGGAGAGAATTCCAGTGGCGAAAAGCCAGCGAGTAGAAAGGTGCTTTTCTATATTACCTTAAAGCTTTAAATTCTAATATCTCTATGTTAATTCAGTCCATGGGAGGCACAACCATCCCTATTGCTTATAGCATTTCCATTAGAGTTGAAAATTGTTTGATTCAAGCCGGCAAGCTAGCTCCTGGCCTCTAATGCCATTATTTCTAAGTTTAGAGAACCCAAACACTAATCAAATGCCTAATTTAGCTCCTATTCCCACTCCTAGAAATCAAAATTCAAGTGAAGCTTATACTTCATCCTCTAGTACCTCAAATGAACTTCAAGAAGTCATGAAGCAATTGCAAAATCTGGGCAATGAGCTAGTTACACTCAAAAGGCAGCAAGCCCAAGGCTTTAGACCTCCTTTCTAGCCTCAAGCTCAGCCTAACAGGTAGCCATACCAACCTCAAAGACCACCCAATCCAACTGCAAATTTAAATCAAGCAAGACCTCCTGCCAATAGACCATTTCATCCCTATAATCCCAATGTTATATCTGCCTCTAAGGCATTAGTGCCAGTGCAAAACAACATAGCTCAAGAGTATGATTGGTGTTTCCCATGTAATGAACCTCACAACCAGTCTATGTGTTTCAACGATGCCTTAAATCAAGAATTAATGGTGACAACTACTGGTGTGGAGGGTGAAGGTAGTCAAGGAAATAACCAACAACAAGAAACATTCCAGCAGCAATCAGCTCCAAATGATACCACGCTTGTAAACTGGCAGGTAGAAGATTTTTGTGGCATGAATCAAATAGTTTCCCAAAGTGTTGCAGCCAACACAAGGTCAAAAAGGAGGAATTTGGGTGAAGAACAACCATTGGCTCCAAATAATCCACAACCTCCTACTATTCCACAAGTTATTGGCAAGCAAAGTGCAGTCCCAAACACGCAAGGACTACCTAAGACAGCTCCTAGGCCAACTCAAATGCCAGTTGTTGCTTCCCATGTGCAAGGAATGAATGTGCAGGCCAAGGGAAAACAAAGAGATGCTTCATCCCCATTCAATATCATTGATCAGATGAAGAAGACAAATGTAAACATATCAATGTGGGAATCACTATCTATCCCAGGCCAAAGAGATTTGCTACAAGCTGCCATGAAGGACTGGTCAGCTTCAAATCAGCAAGTCCAAATGCAAGAAAAGGTGCTCACAAATGTTGCCCAGCCTAAAGGGAATCATGGAGGATAGTAAGGTAAAATGTTGAAGCCCCCTCCATTCTATGTTTCATTGATCATTGGAAACCAATTATTACACAATTTCATGATTGATTCTCGGGGCAAGTAGTTCGGAATGCCCAAGCAAATAGTTGATCGGTTAGGAATTCGGTATGAAGTCATATCCAAAGGGGTAGTGCAATTGGATGGGATAGCAGTAACAACATTTGGAGTGATAAAAAACTTGAGTCTTACCTTGCATGCCTGCCCCAATGTTGTTGTTTTACAAGATGTCTCAGTAATAGACCTTCCACCACTCTTTGCCCTATGTTTGTCAAGGGATTTCACAGCCAAGATTGGAGGTTACTTATCTGCTGATTAGTCACACATGTTATTCAAAACAAGATATGGAACTAAATCCACAATCAGATCTGAACCTATTACAAACTTTCACATTGAGCCTTACACTCCAAGTCAAATCAATACCAATTGTTCAGCGTTTGATCAAGAGGATTATCCAAGCACTGATGAAACTGACACCAAGGTAGGAAGCATCCTAGATCTAACTCTTGATGAATGGGCAAGCAAGGTGCATGCTTTTGATCCTTATCAAGAAATAGAAGAATCTGAGCTAGGAGTATATTGCATGCATGAAGAAAATCAGCCTATTCCCAAGCATCACCAAGCCAAACCACAAGGATGACAATGAGGTATGGAAGTTGTTTTTTGATGGATCAAGGAGTAGACAAGGTGTAGGAGGGGGAGATATGCTTATTTCACCTCAAGGAGTTAAGTATTATTCAGCTTTTAGATTTCAGTTTGCATGCTCTAATAACACTGCTGAATATGAAGCTTTGATACAAGGATTGCATTGGTCAATCAAGAGAGGAATAAAGAACTTGCAAGTCTTTGGTGACAATGAGTTGATTGTCAACCAAGTTAAGGGGCAGCATGCTATCAAGAATGATCTACTCAAGTGCTACAAGAACAAGGTGTGGGACCTCATTGAAGATTTTGAGGGCTTTGGCATAAAATCCATTCCTAGAAAAGAGAACCAAGCTACTGACAGGCTTGCAGCAGTTGGGGCAGCCTTTGACGTTGTTTAAAGCATTCGAAGGACAAGGTACAGCCAAATATCCATGTGATTGTGAGGCCTTCATGCAGCACAACAATGTCGGTTGGCAAGTGTTTGAAAATGACCAGCAAATCATCCATTTCTTACAAGAAGAAGCTGAGTTCTCACTAAAAATCAGAAAAATTGGAACAACAAGTATGGTGACCAAGTGGTACAGTGAGAACCAACAAACTACTAAAGGGACTTATTACTTTGGAGTCCATTTTCAATCCTAATGATCAGTTTAGGAAGGAGAAGTCAAACATTCAAGTCAAGGGAGAAGATTCAGCGTCCATCTTGGTGGAAGAAGGCAAATCACTCCGAGTTGGTAAAGTGAAAGGCGAGCAAGAAAGTTATGAGTTCATATAACTTTGTCAAGAATTCCCTGATGTGTTTGCTTGGAGATATAAAGATTTGAAAGGTTTCAATCCCAATTTAGCTCAACACACAATTGAATTGGATCCAAGTACTAAACCCATCAGGCAAAAACAAAGGCCACCAATCCACACATGGATCCTCTCATGAGAAAGGAATTGAATAAGTTGATATAATCAAGAATCTTATTCCCTATCAAGCATTCTAGTTGGGTAGCCAACCTAGTTCTAGTTAGAAAGAAGAGTGGGGAAATCAGATTGTGTGTTGATTTTAGAGATTTGAATAGAGCATCTTTCAAGGATCATTATCCACTTCCTTCTATGGAGTAGATTTTACAGTTGTTCTTTGCTCGAGAGGTTTTCATTACTTGATGGCTATTCGAGGTACAATCGGGATTATGGTGAAAGAAGAGGATCAGTTCAAGACAGCCTTTACAACCAAATGGGGAACTTATGCATACGGAAAATGCCATTTGGGTTGTCCAACGCTGGAGCTACTTTCCAAAGAGCAATGGACATGGTGTTTAAGGGTTTGATTAACAACGGTGTCTTTGATATATCTTGATGATAGCACTGCTTTTTTCAAAAATGCAGCAGACCACCTCTTTCATTTGAGACAAGTATTCCAAAGGTGCGAGAGGTTTAGAGTATCCTTGAATCCTAAAAAGTGTATTTTTCTAGCTCATGAAGGAAAGCTCCTTGGCCACATTGTCTCCAAAGAGGGATTAGCAATTGATCCATAAATAGTTGAAGCCATAAGAGCACTACCATTGCCAAGCCACAAGAAGGCCCTTCAAAGTTTCTTGGGAGAATAAATTTTGTTTGGAGATTTTTCTTAAATTTTGCAGCCCTAGTCAAGCCTATCACCAAGATGTTGAAGAAAATCATGGTCTTCAAATGGATAGCAGAAGGAAAGGAAAGTTTTGAATCAATCAAAGAAGCCATCTCTCAAGCCCCAACTCTCATCAACCTGGATTTCTCCAAGGATTTCATCCTCTATGCATTTGGGGGTGATTATACTATTTCTACAATTTTGGTACAACAGAACAAAAGTAATGATGAGTAGCCAATTGCTTTCTTCAGCCAAAGCCTGGAGGATTACGAGGTGAGATATTCTTTCATTGAAAAGCATGTTCTTGCAGTAATCAGAAGCTTGAAGAAATTCAAGCATTTAGTTTCAAACAACAAGGTTCAGTTGTTGGTTTCTCATGTGGGAGTTAAAGACTTCCTCCTCAACAAAGACTTGAATGAAAAGAGAGCAGGTTGGATTACTCATGTTATGGAGTATGACATTGAGATCAAAGTCACCAAGCTAGTCAGAGGAAAAGGATTGTGTGAGCAAGCTGGTTTTGAGCAAACAAAAGGAAGCATGTAATGAGGAGGTTGTTTTGGCGTTGCAAGACAGCCATGAGCAAGGAAGCACTCAAAAGGAAAATGATGGTGTCATCACTCCTTGTTGGACACAAGACATAATGCACTTCCTAAGCACAGGTCTATGCCCTCTAAAGATGAACAAGACCAAAAGAAGACACTTTATATTGCAGGCTATCCCATATGCCCTTGTTGATGGTATTTTGTTCAAAAGGGACGTGAATGGAGTGTTGCTGGGATGCATTGGTACAAATCAGATTCATAGGGTGTTGGAAGAGTTCCATGGTGGACCAGCTAGTGGTCATTTTGCACCAAGAGTGACATCTCTAAAGATCATGAGGGCTGGCTATTATTGGCCCAAGATTTTCAATGACTGTTATGCATGGATCAAGAGGTGTAAGAATTGTGCATTCTTCATAGGTAAAGATAGACTAGCTTCCCTTCCATTACATCCAATTTCAGTTGAATAGCCATTCATGCAATGGGGTTTGGACTTCATTGAGTCATTAATCTCAATTCAAGCCAAGGGCACAAATGCATTTTAATAACAACTGATTACTTCACCAAGTGGACTAAAGCAGTAGCACTCAAGGAAGCAAATGAATCTAGCATCCTAGATTACTATGAGGGAATAGCAACTATATTTGGCATACCTGCTACAATAATATCGAGATAATGCATTGGCATTCATTGGGTCCAAGGTGATTTGAATGGGCTGTCAAGAGTGGGATCTACCTAAGTACTTCATCAAACTATTACCCTCAAGGTAATGGCCAGTCAATCTACAAACAAGAACTTGTTGAGGATCATTAGGACTCTTGATGAAAATCGAGAGGTCGTGGCATACCAAATTGAAATCACCCTTATGGGCTGATAGGATAGCTCCCAAGAGGTCTACAGGTAACTCTCCATTTAAGTTTGTTTATGAGAGAGAGGCAATTTTGCCCATGTCAATTGAGTTGCCAACATTAAAACTCATGAAACAGATTAGAGTTGTTGGAGTTTGAGCCCATGGAGGTTAGATATGCATAATTGATGGAGCTCCTAGAAATCAGAAGTCAAGCATCCCAAGCAATGGAGAAGGATCAAGCCTTGATCAAGAAGACCTTTGATAGGAATGCCAAGAATAGATCTTTCTAAGTTGGAGATCTAGTGTTAAAATGGGATGCAGATAGAGCAAAACCGGGAAGGCATTCAAAATTTGATGCCATTTGGAGTGGCCCATACATGGTCACAAAGTGCAAGGACAACAATGCTTTCCAATTGTCTTCATTGGATGGCAAAGAACTACAAATTCCAGTCAATGGGATCTATCTAAAGCATTGCTACTAAAGGGAATTCTCCACCTTGTACATATTAGCTTATATTTTCATTCCTCCAAGTGCTTGTGCACATTGTTTTGTTGTAGATTATCTTTGCTTTCCCTAAGTGCTTTGGCACAAGCTTGTTGTTCTTGGAAATGTGTGTTACAGGCCTTGCTCAAATCAGATGATGTGTCACCCTCCATCTTCCTCCTTGCAGTGTTCTAGTCAGTTGGCATACAAAATAGAGAATTTGATGACTCCATACCCAATGGATTGCTTGAAACGGTAAATTCATCCAAAGAGTGATGACCCCTCCGAGTCACCAAAATTGTTATCCAAAATGTACCCATTCCTCATTTTTGGCTAACTCCTTTCATTCTTCCCTCTCTTGTGCCTCAGTCATAATTTTTTTTTTTAGGAACTCAAAACTTTCTGGAAATGGCACCATTGGATAGAGCTCTTTCTCGGCTTTCCGAGAAGGTAAATTTTTCCTCCTAACTCCATGTATTTTTGAAGTTATGGCTCGGTGGAGTTTCTTTGGGAAATTTTCCCCGAAAGGCCCGGCAATAATATTAAGCCACGTGTCCTTAGAAATGACGGGGTCGAGGAAGACTTGGATATTTTACCAAGTATTTGGAAAAAATTTCAAAAGGGATATTTTTCCCCGCGGGCCCGCCAACGAATCAGATTGCACCACGTGTCCAAAGGGGAGAAAATTGAAAATTTCAACTAAGTGTTGGCGCATGGAAAATTTTAAAGGAAAGGCCCATGAACCAGAATATTAAGTTAAGCCACGTGTCCTTGAAGTGGCGGGGTTAGAGGAAGACTTGGATATTTTACCAAGTATTTGGAAAAATTTCAAAAGGGATATTTTGCCTCGGGCCCACCAAATCAGATTACGCCACGTGTCCAAAGGGGAGAAAATTGAAAAATTCAACTAAGTGTTGGTGTATGGAAAATTTTGAAGGAAAGGCCTCGCGCCCAATCACGTTTTGCCACATGTCCTTTGGCATCGAACCAGCGAGCATGGAGGAAAAGTTAGAATTTTGGCGAAGTGTTTTTGCCAAATTTCAAAAGGAAAGTTTTTGGCCCGCCCCCCGCCAACTAATCATGTGATGCCACGTGTCCCCGGGGGTGAGGCTGCGGAGCGCAGGAGAAGATTGGGAATTTTTCCCAAAGTGATTGCGCAAAAGGAAAAATGTTTGCCCAGGCCCCACGTCCAGTAATATGCTGCCATATGTCCTGGACCGGCGGAAGATGGGGAGAATTTGGGAAATTTTCCCAAGCAAAAAGAAGTAAATTTCAAAGGAAAAATTTCCCCAAGCGCAAACCAATGGAAGCTTTGCCACGTGTCCACTTGGCGGTAAAAATATAAGAAACACCAAAGGAAAAAGGGAGAAGGAAAATACCACATCCAATAGGGTTTTGCCACGTGTCCAGGTTAGAGAAATGGTCAAAAAGTGATGGAAAATTCAGGAGGAAATGCCCGCAGCAAATCACCTGCTGCCACGTGTCCTCAACTCATCGGCCCCAAGTGAAAATTTTGGGAAATTTTCCAAAGGGAAAAACAATGGAAAATGAAGCAGTAGATGCCCATGACCAATCAAAGCATGCCATGTGGCACCTAGAATGGCGGAGTGTGGGGAACTTTTGGAAAATTTTCCGAATGACCAAAAAGTGAAAAATTTAAAAAATTTGCCCGCCAATCTGATTTGGCCCTATTTTTCCCTAAAATTTCAAATGGCCATATCTTTCGATCCAGAGCTCATTTTTTCACGTTCTTTATATCAATGGAAAGCTGGTGAAATTCTCTACAAGATTCTGGGGTCATTTTTACATTTTGATTGAGTTTGGAGAGATAAAATTGAAAAATTCCTCTAGCTCATGGTCATGGACAGAAATGACGTTTCAACCACCATTTTTAATAAAGAAGGGCTCGCATTCTCTCCCAGCATGGCGAAAAATGTCAGGGGATGGGCCTGTAAGGATTCCCATGCTATTTTACTACATTTTTGGTCGGTGGTTGAAGCTCTCCCACATTTTCCCGCGTTTCTCTCTCCTGGGGTCATGGTTTGCACTGTAAAAGCCAAATTTGGCTCATTTTCAAAGGGTTGAACATTTTTATGTATTGCAGGCTCCCTCTTTCACCTTAAAGTGATTTTTGTGGAAAAATCAGACCTTTTCCAAGACTACAACCTATTTTTCCTCTCAGGTGTTGTAATGCAAGTGGTTTTTAATGTTAAAATGACAATACAGGCTCTGTGAATGATTTTTATCCTCTGTTTGTGTTGTTTGATTCATTTCTGACCCTCCATTATAGTTATCAGTTTGTGCATGAAGTTTTTTTGCATTTTTATGAACTGTGTCAATCTGCAGAAGTAAGAAATGCTCACCACTCCTTTGGTGCATCACCTTATTAGCACTAGTTTCAGTTTTTTTGCATTCTCTATCTCTGTCCACTTTGGAATTTAGAGTAGGATTTTGAGTTTGAAACCTCTGTATAACTTGTAAGTGATATATCTGATCAGAGGAGTTGAGGAACCAGCCTCTAATCTAGAGATTCCTCTCCCATTTTTACAAGTCCCACACTTGGGGAAAGGATTCAATGTTGTGCAATCACACTGGATGTCCAAGATGTCAAACTAGAAGTCTGATCAACATCCAGGGGTGTTGCTGATTTGCAACAATAGTACCCAAATTCCTTACCAGAGCACTCGTGGAAACCCCAATCCTCTTCCGGGTGCCCCAGTCAAGACACATCATCTAGATCTATCCATTTCAAAACTCCTTCACAATCGTTCCTACTTTCTGAATTTTTGTGCATCACTGTGATGATACTGATCCGATAAGCTTCTATTATTCAAATGGAGTTATTTACTTTACCTTTTTACACATTCAATCTTTTAATTTCATTAGTTTATTTACTTATCTCATTTACATACTATTTTAGTGCATTTACTTATTGTGTTATATGTCCTCCTAGATTAGATTAACTATATTTTACTACATTAGTTTAGTCAATTTTAGTTAATCATTTTGGTGAACCCGACCATTTCAATGCCACCCTTTTGAAAAATTTCCTCTCCATCTCATGTTATGGCTCAATCCTCTTATCCTACCTTTTCACCAACTAAGGTCACGGGCATAGTTACTACCGTTGTCTATTTCATGCACGTGTGTACTCAACATCATCCTCACTTTTCCACACCTAGGGTTGATCCCTCCATCAATGTCGTTACTACTCGTTGTACTCATCCCAATCCTCCTTGGCTCCACTTGTGACTATTCCTCCACCCATTATTTTAGCAGCTCCTCCTACTACCTCTAGGGGTTATGACGAACAACTTAAAAATACGTCCACTAAGAACTCTCTTTATGACCTATTATGTAATGCACCGATTGTCGCAACATGCTAGAAGCTTCCTTCATGTCATAAATATTGAAATCGATAATTCTGCTGAAGCTTTTGTACATCTCATAAAATCCCATCATAATCTACCATGTGCCATATCTTTCACCGATGACGATATCTCGCTTCTTTCCACAAATAACCAATGTGCCTCTTTTCTCATTACTATCGTTATTAGTATAACTTACACTAAGTGAGTCCTCCGATTAACTAAAATTAAACTATACTATATAAAAATTATAATAATTATCTAATATATGAGGACTAAAATGTTGTAAACTATGTTAAAATAGTAAAACACGATTTTAAATTATTATATCAAATGAAATAAAACCCTAACTATACAAATATGTAAAAGGTATAGACTTAGTTGATTGTTGAAGGATGTCACCGGTTGTCACAAGTCTAACTATATATTCTGGAGTAGAAATAATCACTCAAGGGTCCTATAGAGGTCGAGATATGGAAGATATAAGCAAAATCTAGTGCCTAGGAAGGTAGTGGGGTGCCCCGGGGTGCCCTGTCCAGTAGAATAGGTGTCCTGGTCTCTGTAAAAATCATAATCTAATCTTAGCGGTTTTGCAAGATGCTCTAAAAATATTTCCTACCTATCGCATTGATCTTCCAAACTGCATTGGGTGTCCGAGATAAATGTAAGATAAAGGAATGACCTACAAAAGACAAAGAATTATTAAAACCCTAAAAATAAAATATGTAAAATGAATGGATAAATGACCTTAGCTGCCACAACAAAGGTGGGCTTACTAATGTGATCATTGCACTACATTTTGACCCAAATGTAGTTTTGGTGTGTGTGTGCATGTCATGCCCTAGGTGCTCTTGTGACACTGGCAATTTGTGAAGTAGCGAGCCATAATAATTATAGAAAATGTAATAGCATGTGTGGATGAAATAGAATAAAATTCACCTCCCTATGTTGTGTGTGTTGATCCAAATCTCCTAGCCTTGATGCATAGCAATATGTATATGCAAGTGATGCAATGGATGTAACTCTAGATTAGGGAAAATTTTAGTGGCAAATTTTCGTAAACTCACGAAAATCGAGGATTATGGAAATTTGAAATGGTAAATATTATGTTGTTCAGAGCCGACTTATTCACCAAAAATTTGGTGACATGTCCCTTATACTATTCCTTTCACCTAGATTTTACACATATATAAGAGGTTATGAATGTAATTCGCCACCATTTTGAATCATATCGTGCACATATTCACCGAAGTAAACATAAGAAAATCCTCACCGCCAACACTGAAGTCTGAAATCTGAGTCATCCAACTCTGAGCCATCTAGCCTTGACCCGACAAACTCGTAATCTAAAATTTCCAACTCGTATTCCGTCCAACTCTATTCCATCCAACCTGAGTCATCCAACCCCTAGCCGTCCAACCCTAGCCATCCAACCCCTAGCCATCCAACCCCTAGCCATCCAACCCTTGTCATCCAACCCCTCACCGTCCAACCCCTAAACCTGTCTAACCTATAGTTTTCCAACCCTTTACCATCCATTCTTAGAGCCTTGGAACATAAGAGCCACCCCTAAGGCCCTAAGCAGTAAGCAGTCATGGATACTAGAAATCAGGGCAAGAAGATTACAAATTCAGCAAGTTCAAAAAAGGGTGCCAATACTTTGCTTGGCTATTTTGGAAAATCACAAAAAACAAAGTTGGTTTCTGCTTCAGCTAAAAATATCGGTATGTGGAAAGTGTTATTTACTTGGTTATCTTACAGAATTTAATAATTATGTTTATGATACTATTCTTGGAACTCTTTTACATTTGTACTCTATAAAAATTTAACTATACATAAGATTAATACTATATAAGTAACAATTTTATAAAATTATTTACAAACGTTTCAAAAATTCCTTCACAGAATAATAAATTTATAGATATTGATGATATACTATATGTTGAGGCAAACATTCCATCCCTTGATGAAATAGAAGTACAGGAAAATTCATCAAACTCTCATGATACACCAAAGAAAGGAAGCTTCTACTCTAAGGTCTATTTCTAGAAAGAGGAGACATGAGATTCAAAATATTTCTACTGATAGCCCAGATGCAAAAGTTGAATTATAAGGAAAAAAGAAAATATGTTAGAAGAAATATGGAAAATTGGAAGGAAATTCCAATTCGAATGGGCTGCAAAATATCCTTTTATTGAACCTGTGCACACTGAAAATTGTAATGATGTTCCAACACAATGTCGATGCAAAATATGTAGTTGGAAATAGGAGAAGGATCACATGATACAACTCAAACTAGACACAATTGAAAAATAATGTGGGAAAATATACATTTCCTTAAATCTTAAGGATGGCAACATAGTCAGAACACATAAATGGAAAGATGCAAAAGATTGTCTACATGTCAAATACACAGAAGAGTACGAAAAGGAACAAAAAATATCAAATATGTAAATGAAAAAGGTGGGACCATAGTAGAAAAATTGAGCAAAGCTATGGAGGTAGAAATGCAAGCAAAGGGTATTCAATTTGCAACCGTATTTCATATAATGAAAAGGGGAAGACCAATGTTAGATTTCGAGAAAATAGAATGCTGTATCAAGTTATTGGTTTAAAGAATGTTCCTCAATCTCATTGGTTAGATACCAGCAGCTGGGAGATTGCAAAATGTCTATCTCTGGTAGAGAAGGAGGATCTGAAACTGTGTGTTCAAAAGGCAAAGTATATTTCCCTTTCTTTAGATGAGGTTACTGTAGTCGATAATACTTCATGGATATGTATTCATGTTTACACATTTACTAATGAAATGAGGACTCCACACCTCTTGGAAATTCATAAAATGACAGAGAATTGTAATTCTGAGAATATTTATAAATTGGTGGTATCAAATATAAAGGATATTGTCGGAATGGATGACTTTTCCATTGCAAAAAAATTAGTTTGTGTTGGAACCGATGGTGCAGCTGTAATGCAGGGAGCCAAAAATGGTCTGTGTGTTAGACTTCAGACAACTATTTCTTCGTATATGGTTGTTGTCCACTGCATGGCTCACAAAATGAATCTCACCTACAAAATTGTGAGCACATTTGAAAATGTAGCTAAAGTGGAGGAATTGATACGTGATCTCCATGCCTATTATTCTTGCAGTCCTAAGAGATTTTTAGAATTTCAAAAATTTTCTATTGGACTAACAGAGGGAAAAAAACTTCTCAAATATGTAGATACCAGATGGATATCTATGTATGAACCTGCCTGTAGAATATATGATGAATATCCTTCACTGATAAGATTTATGTTTAAATACCGCAAGGATGTAGATAAAGCTAAAGATCTATTGTGTCGTCTAACTGACATAGAAACTTTACTCACACTTTGTGGTATTTTTCCCATGTTGAGGGAGCTTAATATTTTAATGAAGCATGCTCAAGATTGGTCTTTCTACATTACAGACTTTATAAGACTCAGAAGACGTGTTTGCTAGAGTCTAGAAAGTTTATATATTTCTTATGGGAGTTTTCAGGGTGTTGCTTTTGAAAACTGGAATGCATTGACAAATTTGAAAAATTCCAAGTGCTTCTTAAAGTACAATATAAATGATCATCTGTGTATAACAGCACATGGAAAAGAGATTCCACTTCATACGTACCAAAAAGAATTGATATGGCTAACTCAAAAATAGAAGAAGTAAAAGTGACACAAAATTTATATGATGTAGTATTAATCGAAACTAGGAATAAGTTGAGAAAGATCTCTGAATCGTTAGCTAAAGAGATCTGGGAAAGATTCAAAAATGATAAAATACTTGAAGCAATGGGAGTTGTAAATCCGTAGTTCTGGAATTTGTCTGGCGGCAAACCTTATACATCTATCAGTCCTTTATTTTTCAAAAACATGGGTGATCTTACTGATCATTTCTGTAAGACTGAAGAGATAAATGGAGTTTCAGTAGAAGGAATTTTGGAAATAAAACTACTTAGTTCACAGTCAATGGATTTTTCTAATACAATGATATGACAAGTTCAGCTTCTACAAAACCCACAAGATTACAGTGCCATGAAAAGGATTTGGAAGGATATATGTTCTAGTAGTATTCTAAGTGAAGATTTGAGTGAGTATATTAAGTTGTATGAGCTCTGTCAAACAATGATTCTGGGTTTTGTGGAAGATGAGAGGGTTTTCAGTGCACTATCCTTTTTAAAGTCAAAAGTTCAAAACAGATTGGATAGGAATCTAGAAAGTTGTCTCAGATTGTATGTATTGAGTTACTCAGTGGAGTCTTTTCCTTATGATAGAGCACTAGCATTGTGGAATTCACTAGTAGACAGAAGAGGAGTAAGTAATATTCTTCCTGACCCAGGGGATCGAGACACATCCACAAATCATGTTGCAGTTGATTTCCAAGACACAAATGAAAGTGTTGCTCTAGGATTGTTCAAATTCACATAGATTTCATTTCTTCTATACATTATTGAGACTACTTATGTACTTCATTCAGTGATTACAACTTTCAATAAATGCAATATTATATTTGTCATTATTTGATCCTTCGTCATTGCAACAATGTCATTATTTGTTTCAATTATGCCATTTGTTTTTTTATGTTTGGTTTTCAAATTCAGACTGAAATAAGGACACATTCATCTTTTATATCTGTTAATTTATTTATTTTACATCTGTAACAATTTAGAAATGTAAAGAAACAAAATAGTGTAAATTTAAGCAACATTTACGTAAACAATAGAAAAGAAACATAGTTTGTATTAATATGTAGTAACATTATACAATTCTAACTTCCAAAGTTCTTTTGAAATTGATTTCTCATGTGGTGGATTACTTTATGAAAAGTACAAATTCATAAAGCATTATCAGCCAATACAATTCAAAAAAGGGGTTGTTATAACATCTCAAAGCTTTCGGACAAGTTTTGTCATATAAGGACACATTACGAGGTCATCCTCTTTTCTACCTATGATTCAAAATCATAGTTTTCCTTACGTCTACCACACAGAATTAAAAACTAAAAAGGGCTGGCCACTATCTTTTAATTCCTACGCTAGTGTCGAAATTGTGACAACACACCTGTCACATGGTGAACTTTACTAACTTATCAAATTTTATGATGCAGGTGAAGGTTTTTCTTTTTCTTACATAAGAGATGGAGGAATAACTCTTGATTCTTGAAGATCTCCTACTGCCGTGTTGATATTTTCTAGTATATTCAGCTCCTCCCTCACTACATCTCCTGCAGACAAAAGAGTTGCATCTGCATCTTTCTTTTCCTTCAGTAATATTTTTGGATCCATCTTATTCTCCTTTATTATCCTTCTCAATGTATTATTTTGTTTATTAATAACAATGAGTTTTTCCTTCAACTGTATAAAAGAATTCAGCTTTTGTGGGCATTCTTCAAATGTGCTTCAAAATAGCTGCTTCTTTCTTTAAATTTTCATATTTTTCCTGTAAAATAGAAATATTAAATTTTTAGTCTATCGATAATATAAAAAAATATATTGCAGTGGTTATAATATCAGATAATTTTTAGTTTTTCATGTAAAAGTAAATGCCCACTCACAACAACTTTCTCTTTTTCTACATTTGCTATTAAAACATTAGTCTTGTCTTTAGACCATTTGTTGTAGTAAGCATGTGCTTCAACATTGAGATTCTCCAACTTGTTTAGCATTATGTCTATAATTTCATCATTGTAATCATTACTATATGAAATTGTCCCTGATTGAGCTTTGTTTAGCAAAACATCCTGCCATGTTGGTTGGCTCTCTACGATAGTGAACAATGAATGCCTTTGAGCATGATTATGGTATCTAGTATTTATTTCTTTTATCAAATTTTTGCTCTCCTCTCCCAAGACCGCACCAAATCCACATCAGACATTACAACCTCTTGAATTGTTTCCCCCATGCTATCTGATATCATATTTTCTAATATAAAATGTGTTTTTCATCATCTATTTGTGGAGCAGCCCTTGGGGAGGAGGAGAGTCACTGCCTTGTATTCCATGCACATTTTGTTGTTGAGGCGAGACTATTGAATCATGTCATGGGTGTCAAAATAGTTACTCTTGTCTGCATCCCCACTATCGAAGCCTAAATACTCCTCATCAAGGGTGATGTTGTTGAAAATTTGTGTGGTTGTTACACTTAAAACACCACCTAGTGACAACCCAGGAAATTTGGTTGTAGCAGGATGAACTGTTCCTGCTGACTCTATAGGAATCCTAATATTCTTTCCTAAAGTCCTCTTTTTGTTTGTGTAGACACCCATAATTACACCTAAGAAATTTAAATACATAAATTGCGCTAATTATCCCCCTTCTTGCAAATTGGTGACATATCATTAATAAGCGATCATATTCCATCTTATTGTCATTAATTAATTACAGACACTAATTGATTAAGTCGCCTATCCAACTAACATCCCGATTAATGATCTTCTATTAATTAATCACCCCTTCTACTTAGACTAATTAATTATTATTAATTAATTAGCTTTCCCTTCCATTTAACCAATAAATTAATATTTAATTGATTTAATCCCCTTCTAATAGCCTAAATCATACTAATATTCCTCTAATTAGCTTCTATAAGATTACATCTACTTATTAGTTAATCACCTTTGATAAATAAAAACACCTCCCAATTCCCATGACTTGCTAAGCATAAATTAAACCCTTCTAAAGTAAGGTTACCTTTTATAAAGCAACCTTATCCATTCCTAATCATGTTTTACCTTTATCCCACATGCAAAGGGATGAAGTGTTTCCTTTATCCATTGGGCTATATAAGGAGCCCTCCTTCTACCTTTATACCTACACCTAAACTTCTTGAGAAGACAAATGCAAAGCATATAGCAAAATAGACTAAGAGCTTGCCTTTTGTTTTCTTAAGAGTTCATCATCTTGAAGAGTTAAGCCTCTTTCCTAAGTGCTTAGGTCATATGGGAGGTGTCAAAAGGGTCTTGTAGCCCAAATTTGACAAGCCCTCATTTCTAGGTTCTTGGAACACTAAGAACAACCATTTTTGATAGCCATGGAGCCTACCTAGGTCCATTTCATTTATTTGTTGTTAGAGAATAGAGGATTTTAGATGTTTTAACATTGTTAGTTTCAAATTTTTATTGATGAATGTTTAGCATCTAACCCTTGTTTAATTCTTATCATGATGGTGCTAAGTAGTTTGTTTAACTCTTGCTAATTAAGGCTATTTAGGTGTTAGTATTTTACTCATATTAGAATTAGTTTAAAAACAACACATGCACACATTTGGCACACCCGGTGGGACTTACTCCATTGTCCTTTGCACTTAATTTCAAGTTTTTGTAGTTAAGTTTCATTTTTGGTTACTAACCCTCTTTTACACATGTTGATCTAACTTATTTTTCTTAACTTGTTTTGTTGAGTTTGCATTTGTTGAGTCTTCGTTGTAGGTATAGAGGAGGTGAAGTGCTGTCAAAATTGAAATTGATGGGAAAATTTCAAAATTTCTCTATGTTTTCATTTTTAGAGTTTACTTTTTCAACATTCTACATGCTAGTTTTGTCAATTTCTTGAAAATTTTAAATTCTTGAGCATGTAGGTTAGTGTTTGATAGTTTTGAGTCTTCTATTTACATATTAATGTGGTGGGTTTCTGTCAAAATTGAATCTTGGTGAGAAAATTTCAAGATTTCTCTATGTTTTCATTTTTAGAGCTTACTTTTTCAACATTCTACATGCTAGTTTTGTCAATTTCTTGAAAATCTTAAATTTTTGAGCATGTAGGTTAGTGTTTGATAGTGTTGAGTCTTATATTTACATATTAATGTGGTGGGTTGCTGTCAAAATTAAATCTTGGTGATAAAATTTCAATATTTCATCATGTTTTCATTTTTAGAGCTTACTTTTTCATCATTCTACATGCTAGTTTTGGTAATTTCTTGAAAATCTTAAATTCTTGAGCATGTATGTTAATGTTTGATAGCGTTGAGTCTTCTATTCATATATTAATGTGATGGGTTGTTATCAAAATTGAATCTTGGTTGGAAAAATTTGACCATTTTACAGATTAAGGGACATTTTTTTACATTTTTGAGTGCATGTCAAGTGCATACCCGTGAGCATAAGAGCATATACGTAACCCATCTTCCGAAGGCCATAACTTTTTTCCCTCGAACTCAAAATGACTCCATTTATTTTGCGTTGGAAAGATATTCAAGTTAACTATGCAATGAAAACATAAATTCAAGATTTATACTTATAGAGATTGTAGGTTTTTCTATTAGTTTAAAACTGGTCATTTTCTAACATGTCTAATATTTTGATGAATGTTGTATTTCCATGATTACTCGATTTAGACCAAAGAGTGTGTATGTTATTCTTTTGCACCTTTTGGTGATCTTGAGAATAAAAACAACTTTTATATCTATGTTTTTAACATTGGGATTAAACTTGGAAATTTGATTATTCATTTTGCTTAAGGGAATGAACCTTTTACAAAGCATTTTTCAATAGTCCTTTGATTTGAAGTTTTCCATTTCTATATAGTTCGGATAAAGTTTTTGTATGCTCTTCTCTTGCACCTTAGGGTGATCTTGAGAATCAAAAGCAACTTTAGTCTTCATTTTATAACATTTGGTAAATTGGAAACTTCATCTTTTACTTTCGGTTTAAAGGAGAGAACATTTATCAAGATTTTTGTATGGTTCATTGATTGCAAAGGTTTTCTTTACTTTTTAGTTAGATTATTTGTTGTGTATGCTCTTCTCTTGCATCCTTGGATGATCTTGAGAATCAAAACAACTCTTAATCCTCTTTTAAATAATGTTATTGTCTTGGAGAACTACTAACGCTTGAGTGCGGGACCTAAAAACACTTGTCAAAGAAAGGAGGAATCAAACGAAGTCAAAACTACTAATACATTTGTTATACAAAGTTGTCAAAGGTGTTCAAGAAAATGACGCCTAATTAAACAAGATAAAAAGAACAACATTTTCAAAACACTATATTGCAGGTTTCGGAAAAGGGTACGTCCCTCTCTACTCAACTGGAACATAACCCCTTTGGCATAACACCTTAAGCTACAACAATGGGGGTGGTTCTAGGAACCCCAAAGTAGTCCACGCAAGAGGGAACCTTGTGGATGAAATGGGAAGTGCTCCACACTACCTATCTGACTAGTGATTCCTTTATAAGATAGTGTTACAAGTTGTCCCTACGTGACCCATTTAAGTACACGATGGATGCATTTACTTGTCCAATGTGCTCGAAGGGGAAAAATTGAGATACTCCCAAGATAGTCGAGAGTATTTGGGTAAATCATCCCACTCATGGATAATATTTGTAACACCTAGGACGAGAGAACCACCTAAGAAAATATACTTTGCGAACCCACTTTGACCATTCTAAAACAGTGTTGAGTTGTGAACCATCTTTTCATCACGAAACGTGTGACGCATTACTTTTGCTTAGTTTTTCACTTACCTTAAGGTAAGGCAAAACTCTGCCGAAGTGAAGCCAACATTTTTCATCCCCATTTTGATCTACTTCCTTCACATTCTTTTGACACTTTATTGATCAAAAGAAGGGTGACTACCTCTGTGTTACCAATCGATTGTTTCTGCCACTTTTTTGTCTATTTATGCCCATCCATGTTTGCGGCTGGGTTAGTTAAACGTCTAAAGTGTGTGGAGACGTATTTATATCATTGGTAGCCTTTGTGATCTTGATACCCACGTCAGGATCATCATCATAGTTAGGAATGATTCATCATTTTATCTCCCTTTGACATGTTACCTCGTTTGCATTGTCTCAACATAATTAAGATACTTATGTCACGTTTCTCGTAAACATGATCTAAGTGTCCATATTGTGGCGTTACGCTACCCACGTTTTAACACATCCTTAGTATACTTTGACTTAGTTTGATTTCAAACATTGTCCCAAATCTTGAAGGGTTTCGCTTACTTTGTTTACATCATTTCAATACCACTTTGACACTAATATCTCACTTCTCTATGAAGCTTGATAGACATGTCCAATTGGTGTGGTTACGTAGCTTATATTTGTAAACCTCATCTTTTAACATTTAGGCCTTGTTGGTTGTTAAACTTGTTGTGCTATCCTTTGATTAGGATTCACATCTACCCTTTGTTAATATTTACACCTTGTTCATTTTGAGCTTGACATAAATATTGATGTTGTGTTGATCATCTTTGCATCACATTGTCATATGGTGTATTTCCTTGTTGATTGGCTTTGTGTTTCACACTTGCATGATTGTTCCTTATGATTATTCATTCAAAAAACTTATTCTCTAGGAAAATCCCTCTCAATCTCATCGAGATTGCATTATCACGATGTCTATTTTCCTTAGACCTTCTTCAGAAAATCACGCACGCATCTCCATACTTATACAATGTCTAGTTGGTTGTCCTTATGCTACCCAAATCGACATTTCACTTCCTTCCCTTTGAAGGAGTTCCATCACACTATCTAGATCTAGACATTTGTGCTTAAAATAGCACCAAAAATGACTGACTATCATGCAGTTCCCCATACTTTCAAAAATATGGAACCTAGGTTTAGAAATTCAAATTAAAAGATTCCCATTACAACCAAACTTGGTTTGGTTCTTCGTGCTTAGAGAGCCCATATGGGTAACTCATTCCCCACCTTCATCTCATAGTTGTTGGTATAATTTGAACGCTTCGATCAAAATTATTATTCCAGTTCCCCCACTCTTCTTCTAATTCTAATCCAAAATTTCCTCTTCTTCTCGAGGATTTTAATCTAATTATTTCCTCTGACTCTTCTGATGATTCAGATCCAAACTACTATTTAGATTCATCTAATTCGACTCCTAAGTCATCTAATGTGACTCCTATGTCATGGTCCTCCCTATCTTCATAGGAACCTCTTCATCATACATTTAATATGACTCCTACATCGCGGTCCTCCCTTTCTTCATAGGACCCCTTTTATCAGTCACCTCGACGACGTCTTCTTCCTTTAAAGATATGTGTGACTCCAAATCCCTCCAATCAAACATCTAATACAATTCTTGAATTGCAGTCCTCTCTTTCTTTGCAGACCCTTGTTATTATTCATCGATGCGATTTTTGAATCACGGTCCTCCCGTTCTTTACAAGACCTTCTTCATCAATCACCCCCAATAATTCTTCCTCCTTTGAAGATTTGTGTGACTCAAAGTCCTTTGAGAGAAATGTCTAAATCGACCCATGCATCCCAATCTACAGAGTTAAGACTTAATCCTACTATTTTACATATGACATACCATTGTATAGGTAGGTCCACACCACCTTCTTCTACTCCTGAGACATCTAGCTACACATCTTCTTCATCCCCCGCATCATCTTCTTCTATCAATCATCATCAAACATCTTATAAGTCTTCCACACCAATTGTATCTCTTTCTTCCAATCAATCCCCGGTGGTTGATCAATAACTCATACCGATTGATCTCTTTCATAATGAAGAAACAATCGGGCATTCATAGGGGCATATGAAGATATTCCTTTAGCAGATTATGAGAAGGATTCTCTTTAGACTTTGATGCATCTGTATATTTTGAGGAAAAGGTTGATTCCTTTTATCAAGAAATAGAGGAAGATCCTCGTGTCATGCAACCCGACCCTCCTCTTATTCTTCCATCTTCACATTCTTCATTATGTGATGAAACTCCTTGATCTTGCATTGATCCATGGCCTATCTTCTCATCACCCAATAACTCTTTGTCTATCATAATTCCTCAATCACAATCTCTTATGGGGTCAATGCCAAGTAGCCCTTCATCTTCATCTAGGTGTGGGTCACCTTCTAGTAGCCCTCCCTCTACTATTTGTGGGACATTTTCGAGTAGTCCATTATCTTCTATTCTTGGGGAACGTCCAACTAGCCCCTTATCTTCTATGTATGGATCACCCCGGGTATTCCATCATCTTCTATTCTTGGGCCACATCCTAGTAGCCCATCATCTTACATCTATGGGTCACATCCTAGTAGCCCTTCTTCTTCTATTCTTGGGCCACATCCTAGTAGCCCTTCATCTTCTATCTATGGGTCACGTCCTAGTAGCCCTTCTTCTTCTATTCTTGGGCCACATCCTAGTAGCCCTTCATCTTCTATCTATGGCTCACCTCCCAGTAGCCCATCTTCTTCAATCCTTGGACCGTATCCTTTTCATCAATCACATCATCCTTCTACTAATGACCGGGGAAAGCCCACCATCATTTCTCTCATTCCTATCATCAATCGTAAATGTTCTCTTTCTTCTCCTTCTCAAGGTCAGAAAATTCACAAGTCAGCTTATAAGAAACCCAAACAGGTTCATTATCAAGCTCAGGTAAAAACTTCCAAGAGTGTAAAATCCCCCAACAACTTGAACAATCTCAAAGTTGTAAATCAAGCGCAATTCAAGAACGCATATCAACATAACAATCAAGTATGGCACAAAGTGCATAAACCTCTAGATAGGGAACTCAATCTCCCGCATACAAAATCCATGTTTTAGGATAAATTACAGTCCTTTGTTGAGTGTGAACTCACCATGATCATTGAGATTGGGGAAAACATGACTCTTGATAAACAAACATGCCTAGTCTCCCTTATCAAGGAATTCGCAAACATTATTGTTGGATCTTACCACACATAGTGACTTTGTTAGTCCTAACCTCTTAAAACTATCAAAAATACAAAAAAACATTGAGAAAACACAACAAAAATCAAAGGTACAAATATCAAACATTGCAATCAGGTGTTGCGTACACATGGATATTTCTTTCTTCCCTTCCTTGCTATTCTTTTGCAAGTCTTCCTACCATTTTCATCCCTTCGGTGATATTTTGGTTAGCTTATTCACATGCATTTTACGACATTTATCTCTATGGTATCTGTTTGACCCTGGTCTTTTATCACCTTGGTAAATTAAAGAATGACTGACCTCTTAGAGATCCTATCACATTCAACATCTAATAAACTTGTTGTGAAGAAATTTTGGACATATTTGTTGACACTAGCCAATTTCGTCATCATAAGCACTTCCACCTCCTTCCATCAAGCCATCAGTGGTTCTTAACCCCTTGTCAAACAAGAGATCTAAAATAATTTTTAGAAAGCAAAAGAATCAAAATCAATCAAAAATCAAAATCTTAACCCCTTGTAATGTAGCAAAACCAAATTGATATATTACTCTCTTGGGGTATTTCCAATAATCTCTATCGGGCTATGGAAACCTGACCGTGGTAGTAGAAGCGTGTTGCGATTAGAATCAAATACATCTCCGTCGGGGATATGGACGCCTTTGGTAGCGCAGCGGAGAGCAATGTACGGTTATCCTTTCACCATCCATTTACAAAATCACCTTTCACAATAAATCATTCCTACACATTAGCTAGGGTCTCTTCACTTTTTATCTATTAAATATTCACTTCAAGAGGTAATAAAATCCACGTGCACATACTAGATCTCTATGAGTAGGAAGGATTAGTATGTTACCAAGTGTCTCATTTTGGATCTTGTTCAGAATCTTACTCTAGTCCATATCTCGTCTTATGATTTTTTCCTTTGGTTAATCACTTCTTCATTGCAAGGCTTCTAAGCTACATTCATATCATTCATATCATTCTTCTACTTCATTCAAAACATCCATGTGTATAAGATTACTTTTTTGCCATGTTTGCAGACATGTTTGTCACCTTTCACAAAAATAATCTTCTCCTTCCTTTCTATCATGTGCTTTTAGGCCAACTTACGCTGGGGCATCCTTGCTTCTTCCCAGCATTTCATTGGTTTATGTTCATCACCATGTTGAACCTATCCATAATGGCCTTGGGTCCCGCTTCTACTTCTACCTGAAGAGTTTACCTTTGAATACTCCAACCTAATCGTTGTGGCATTTTTACATCTTCACCTTTTCTGGTATGCATGTGGCCTTATGCCCTTGTACATCCATCTATCACTATGGGCATCCATGCTTCCTTGTCTTCCTATACATAGTTTCATAAAACTTTCAAAATCAACCAAAACATTCAAATATTTTAGAAAAATAATTAAAAACATTCAAATATGTTTCAAAAACTTCTAAAAATTGAAAATCATCCTAAAAAATGTCACTCTTTGGTTCTCACTTGTTCATGTGTGCAACTTGTGGATCATCTTGATCTACCTCCATCAACAAAAGCTAGGCTACTTACTTCGTTTGTACTCTAGGGCACAACAAGTTGCCTGGTACTATTTTGTAGTGCACATTGCTTTTCCATCGGACCCAAGTGTCCTTTATTATTCTCCTCGCATATATCCTTTCTTGGGGCACCATCATCAACCCTTGTCGTTAATTTTCACAGGTCGTAACTGAAGCTCGATAATAAAAACATTATATTATGTTTCTCTATTAGTTTAGCTTGTTTACTTTCTCGTATTGCATTGCATTTTGTATGTTGCATGGAGTTGGTGTTTTCAGCAATGGACAATTGTTTGTAGTATGGATTTTCATGTCATTCTACTTTTGTCATATGCTTATATTTTTCATAAGAACCAATGATGTAGCTCTTGTGGAAATATGATGACATCAAAATTGTTCCAATATACAAAGGCTAGAGGCTAAGCTCTTCTCTCCCCTCCTCCATATTTCTTCTACATCACTTTCCTCTCACCCCTAATCTTCCATCTTACTTGGGGCATCCTACCCCTTTCCATTCTTCTATCTATCTCTCACCTTTTTCAATCGTCGATCATCTTCCTTCATCACCCTATCGACACTCAAGGGGGCATCTCTCCTTCCTACTAATTTTTCTTCTATCCCTTCAAAATTTCTTCCATCTACTATCTTTGAAGTGGTGTCACTTACGCCACCCCAAAGAGGGGCAAATGTAGACACCCATAATTACACCTAAGCAATTTAAATACATAAATTGTGCCAATTATCCTCTTTCTTGCAAATTGGTGACATATCATTAATAAACGCTCATACTCCCTCTTATTGTCATTAATTAATTACAATACGTTAATTAATTAAGTCACCTATCCAACTAACATCCCGATTAACGATCTTCCGTTAATTAATCGCCCCTTCTACCTAGACTAATTAATTATTATTAATTAATTAGCTTTCCTTCCATTTAACCAATAAATCAATATTTAATTGATTTAATCCCCTTCTAATAGCCTAAATCGTACTAATATTTCTCTAATTAGCTTCTATAAGTTTACATCTACCTATTAGTTAATCACCTTTGATTAATAAAAACACCCCCAACTCTCATGACTTGCTAAGCATA
This sequence comes from Taxus wallichiana var. yunnanensis, assembly GCA_018340775.1. Lineage (NCBI taxonomy): Eukaryota > Viridiplantae > Streptophyta > Pinopsida > Cupressales > Taxaceae > Taxus > Taxus wallichiana. The sequence continues at coordinate 470,553,320 of CM031242.1, read as the reverse complement.
AATTAAACCCTTCTAAAGTAAGGTTACCACAACCTTATCCATTCCTAATCATGTTTTACCTTTATCCCACATGCAAAGGGATGAAGTGTTTCCTTTATCCATTGGGCTATATAAGGAGCCCTCCTTCTACCTTTATACCTACACCTAAACTTCTTGAGAAGACAAATGTAAAGCATATAGCAAAATAGACTAAGAGCTTGCCTTTTGTTTTCTTGAGATTTCATCATCTTGAAGAGTTAAGCCTCTTTCCTAAGTGCTTAGGTCATATGGGAGGTGTCAAAAGGGTCTTGTAGCCCAACTTTGACAAGCCCTCATTCCTAGGTTCTTGGAACACTAAGAACAACCATTTTTGATAGCCATGGAGCCTACCTAGGTCCATTTCATTTATTTTGTTGTTAGAATAGAGGATTTTAGATGTTTTAACATTGTTAGTTTCAAAGTTTTATTGATGAATGTTTAGCATCTAACCCTTGTTTAATTCTTATCATGATGGTGCTAAGTAGTTTTTTTAACTCTTGCTAATTAAGGCTATTTAGGTGTTAGTATTTTACTCATATTAGCATTAGTTTAAAAACAACACATGCACACAGTTTATACTTGACATGTTGGAGGAATTGGTGGCCTCCTTACAAGTAGAACATGACCTGAAGCCATATTACCTGCATGAAGCAAACAACAAATTGTTAGAATATAACGGTTGGGCTTTGTAAATGCTAAAAATTGTAAGGAAACAAAACATGCAAATCAAACTACCGTATAATATACCTTGCATAGATGGAGACACAATCGTGACATTTTGATCTCCACACCCGGAATGAGTTTGATCTTCATCATCAAACTCAGTAGTTTCTGAATACAATACATGTAGAAAAGATCAGTAGAAATATTAGAATACATAATCTATAGTAATTGTTTGAATTTGTAATTTATATAAAAGATAACTTCATTATTCATACCTGTAGTTAAATGTGATGGTAAACGTGTTGTGCATATCGACCCCCTAGGTCACTTTTGACGAGGTCTTACTGGTGTTGATTCTGTTGAATCCATGTCAGAATTAGCAGAGACCTCTGGAGGGGCTTTACCTCTAGCAATTGCCTCCTTATGCGATGTTGCAACTATAATTTTTCTCTGCAAAATAAAATCATACAATTATTATTTTATTTAAAATATTCAAATTGAAATCGTTATAACAAGTAAATAGTAAAAGTAATTGTTACCTATTGTTCTTCGAGACTAAGACCAATCATCTTATCATTGATTGTAGTAGGAATCTTATGCTACGTCAATTCGTAGTACGCTTCATTATAGAAAGCAAGAATAAAATTGCAACAAGAAAATACAGTCCTCGATTTATCAGTTTGATTGGCTTTGCGGGCATGGGAGATATCTGATTTTATTCTGTTGGAAAAATAACTGCACCAATCAAATTGTTGACCTACTAGTGTCCATAATAAATACTGAACTGCCCAATACGGAATGTCTGTAGATCTGCCCTGTAATACAATCCTGGCCTAAAAAAGTGAAGCAACTACAATAAAGAATTTTTTTGTAATACCTTGTAGAAGAAGGCCTCTTGATGAACGATTAAGAGGAGCTACAATTACAAAAAGGAAATGTTATATCCTTTGTGTGGTCGAGTAATGTTAAGAAAAAAGCATTTGAAAATAATAAACTTACCATCAACCTGTACATTGTAATGAGACTCCAAAAAAAAATTGTCTTTGTCTGTAAGGACAGCCTTTGTAGTAACAGGTGGCTTATTTTTGAAAGGTAAACCTATTAACCGATGCACGTCCTCGGTTCAATAGAAAAATAAATTTGACAACATTTTGGATGCATGACAAGAACAAAAAAATTTCCATCATTGTCATTGTAAGAGGCAAGTAGGTAATCAAGGACTGATGTATCAGTGTCAAATTGGGGCATGTTCACAAGCCCGGAAAATTCTGATTTTTCCAGCCAATCCTTTGGAGCATCTTTTGCTTTTAGTAGAGCTAAAATCTATGGGCACATGAGGTTTTTGTATTGAAATTTAGGTGTAGGAATAGATGTGGTACTGGCCATTGCTAAAATTTGGGTGTAAAATTGGAGAGCTCATAGCACTGGATATTTACGTATAAAAGTGAAAAAATGAACCTTGAAAGGGTATTTATAGGGCCCAGGGGTATCATTAATGAACATTAAATTCATTGGTAACAATGCCCAACCCACACCGTCTAACCCCTCATTCATCCAACCCACCCGTCCAACTCTCCCATCCAACCCACCATGTCCAACCCTTGTCCATCCAACTCCTCACCCATCCAACCATTGCCCATCCATCCCCTTCCCGTCCAACCCCTCCCCATCCAACTCCTATCTGTCCAACCCACCCATCCAACCATTTCCCGCCCAACCCACCCATCCAACCCACCCATCCAACCATTTCCCGTCCAACCCACCCGTCCAACCATTGACCATCCAATCATTGATCGCCCAACCATTCACCGTCCAACCTCCGTCTAACCCATGCTTCCAACTCGCTCGTCCAACTGTCCGTCCAACCTAATCGGCCAAGATTGTGAAAAATGAGGGAACAATGCTGTGAAATCACCTTTTCCATGAAACATTTTTTCATAAATTCACCAATGATTCAAAAGTCAATTTATGAGATTCGCCAATGATTCAAAAGTAATTTTTCAGAGGGGTCTTCTTAAAATGAACCCCGCTCTAGATGGAGTGATAGTAGTATGTGATGTTAGGACCCTCATTATGGTCTCATAACTTTATATTTATAGGGTTCTCTTTTTCTAATTTCGTAATTAACCTCGACATGGCCGACTAGGAAAAAGATAAGGATGAAAAATGGCTAGAAGAGGCCCAAAAAGAGGTGGGAACGTGGGAACATGGATCGGGGGCCCAAGTGAGACCAGGGCACCCCGGTGTAGGCATGGGCACCTAGGTTTAGGTTAAAATGATGAGATAGTTATGAAATAGCTTGGCATGCATAGGAAAATATGTGGGAACAACGAAATAAAAGGGAAAAATAAGATGTCCAAAAGGTGGAATTAATTAGTAATTTCTTCACTTGAGAACCCTCTAAATAGTAGTATAAGATTGGGCTAAATAATTCCTAAAGTGCATGATTTTGTGTCTACATTTTTCCCCCACTTTATGTTGGTGAGTGGAACACTCGGTAACATAAAGTAGATAGAGATGCATACCTGATATCCATGTAGAGTGTATTAGAAGGCATGCTAACATACTAGACTACTCAAGTGCGGAATGACAAAAATAAAATGTGGACGAGCATGGATTATAAGGATACAAAATGTGCATAAAATTGATGATAGTGAACCTAGGGTAGAACACGTATGTGTAGTTGCTATGGTGTGTAGTGTACTTGTAAGTTTAGTAAAGGCAAGTGTCATCGTAGTGTGTTGTCTTTGTCATTGTCACCTTTGTTGTTGTTATTGTTGCCCCAAATTTGACTTCTTGTTTCTCATACGGCCGGACCTGCAAGGAGAAAATGATCAAGTATTCAAATATGTATGTATGTAAAAATGTTGTGTAAAATACGCATGTGTATAGAAATGTGTAAAATATGTAAATATAAAATACGTGAAAAGGAAATTATAAATGGAACATGTGCACCTGATCCATGTTGAGAAAAAGGGTGTAGAAGGATATCATATACTATCGCAAGTTTTTTGGATCGATCTCACACCACCCTGGTTGAAGAAGTATAGGAATAAATGCTCTATGTCCTCGAACCTTTAACCACTTTTTCTGAAATGTGTGAAGATATCTCTATAACGTCCTATTTTTTTGGGAAATCCAATGCCACTAGATGAAGTAGTGTAGAGAGGCACACCCATTGTAACCTCCAAGCAAGTGCTCGCTCTCTGTAAAAATGCCAAAGGATACCATGTCGATAGAAGTTGTTGTGTTTGGAGTTCATAGACTGGTCTAAACTCACTTGTTGCATGTAAACCCATAATTCCAAGGGTGGAAAGTGCACCATACTTAACCGGTGTAAATATATATGTTATTATGTAAAACCCTCAATTATGCCTCCCCTCTTTGGGGGTGCATGTGACGTCGCTAAAAGGAGAATGCGGCCCTAAAAGAGGACATACCACACTCTCACCTATCAAACTCTTCCCTACATGGGGAAATGGAAAGCACTTGGTGAAAACCAAGGCGCGCACAAAATGGGATGGCTGGCCAAAACAAGTATTAGTCTGACAACACATGTATGTCATAAGACAAGTGTAAAGTACACAGACAATGTAGTAACTACCAAGAAAAGTAGTTTAAACATGTAAGAAAAAATGTAAATTACACAAAGAGGGTTACAAACATGGGACATCACTCACAATTTGGTAAGACATGCAAGGTTGTCATGGCCACAAAAAACAAATAGCAAAAAATTGTGCACACAAGCAATGGGCAAATCCTGCATACAATGGAAAACAATGGCAGAGAAGTAAAAACAAACAAATAAGGTTTCATGGAGACGTATAATCCTACAAAACAATTGATACTCATGGAACACTTATTAGCATGTTAGAGAGATAACCAATATGTCAAAACGTGTATGAGCTAGCAATATAAGATGTTAAGTACCAAATGAAACAATAGCACCTGGATAAAACGAATGTGGATGCCCCCAACGACTAGTATAGGAAGGGTAGAATGTGAGCATCCATGTCATGTGTAGATTCATGTATCTGTGATCACACTAAATAAATTCTTGAATGTGCATGTGTGTATGATATAGATGATGATGTATAAGAAACCATTCTAACATGTGTAGTAAAGTGATCATGCAAAACACTAGTAAACAAGTGTAAATGCCCCCAAGATAATGCAGTATGCTATGGATAAATGGAATAGAATGCAAGAAGGAATGGTAGGAGCATCATGCCCCCTGAGTGGATGGAAGTGTATGCAATGAGGTTATTTTTGTTTTCCCCCTCAACAATCAACAATGAACCGTAAACGAAAGTGTCATCATGGGGAAATGGTCGAGTAGTTTATTATGTGTCTAGTGTGTTACGATGAGTGTATATATGTGAATGATGATGGAATGTGACATTTAGAGAGATGTGTTTTAACCCTATAGCCAAAGCATATATCATGACTTGGTGAATGGGATGGGTCATGATTTACCCCTAAGTGTGTATCACTATATGATTAAAGAATGAGTGATGATTTATCCCTAAGTGTATATCACTATAAGATGTAAGGAGGGTATGGTGATGTATTATAAGGTGTATACTACTAGAAAATGATGGAATAGGTGATGATTTATCCTAAAGTGTATATGTCACTACGAGATGAATAATAAGGGAGTGGTGATGTAACCTAAGGTGTATACCACTACAAGATGATAGAATAGGTGACGATTTAGCCTAAAGCATATGTCACTAGGGTGAAATGTCGTATGATGAAATGTCACATGGTGAGTGTAAGGTCCATTTGATTGGTAAACCCTCAGCGATCAGTATGGACCAGGAACTAAAGTACGTCATAGGGTGGTGAAATCAACATGAATAAGTGATGTAGTAAAGATAAACGACCAAGTGATGAATAGGGTATGTAAATGTGCGGTGTGGGCAATGCAATATAGGATGTGTAGTGTGTGTAGATTATGTAATAATAAGTGTATATAGAAATGGAATACGTAATGATAAGAAGTAAAGCAAGACCTATATGAAATGTAATCTAGAATAGTATGTAGAATATAGATGATGTATGAATGCGTTGTCTAAACATTGCGATGTAGGATGTGCGGGTGTAGAATATGTAATATGTAAGGTGTGGTGATAGGTGTAGATATAAATAGAATATATATTGATAGAATATAAAGATAGACCCATATATAATGTAACCTAGTGTAGTATGTAGAATGTATGTGAAAATGCGTAGTATGACTATGTATATGGTATGTGAGGTAGCCTAATAATGTATATGGTGTGTAGGGTAAGGACTAGTCAAATGTATAATGTAGGGATGAAATGTAAAACTAGACTTATAGGTAATGATGACTAGTATAATATGGAAAATGTATATGTGACAATGTGTAATGTATAGTGTGAGTAAGTGCGTAGGTACCATCATAGATGTAATGTGTAGATGAGGACTAACATAATGTAGAAATAGAGGTATAATGAATGGTGTATGATGCGTAATGTAATATTTAGTGCATATGATGTGGTGTGTGGGGTTCATTGTAATGGTAATCCCTCAACATTCAAGTTTGAACTAAAGCACAAGAGTGCATCATCAGGTAATGGCGTTGTTATGATGAGGATGAGAATACCTATGAAATAATAGTGATAGTTGATGATGCACATATGCTATAATGGGATGGAAATGCCATGCCCCCAAGTGAGTATGGATGAACTAACCAATGAGGGTGAAGGATGCAGGTCCCTCAATTGATGCTTGTGATAATGAAAGCATGTAGGACCATGCTCGAGTAATGGTGGTATGGTAAATAAATTTTTCTTGGGGAATGAATCCTATACACATGCAATGGATGGATGGATAAGATAGATATCATGGTGTAATAAAGTGCTTTGGCAATGGAGATCAAGGCAATGTCATGTGCGAAGGGGAGGATGATCCACGTATGGAATAAAGCGAGGTGGTGATCGACATCAAGATGTAGTGATTGTCCTAAGAATAGGCCTATGTCAGTGTGTAGGACTAATGGAGTGAAGTAGTTGCATAGAGGACAGTTGAGTAGGTGAACTAGGAGTAGAGTGTATTTTGGGAAACATCATAGGAGATGTGCGGGAAAGAGTAGAGGATGTATGAGTGACTGTATTAGAGGGTGGTGAGATAATGGAGGTGAAGGAGGGACATCGTTAATGAAAATAACTTGATTGTTGTGAATGAATTTAAGGCACAAGTGATTCATGGAAATAATAGATTGGGATCGATGAATCCAATTAAGGCCAAGAATCATGTCACATCCCTCGATCGTGCGACCAATGAGGAAAGGGACAAGGAGAGTGAGGGGACCAACCATGACATGTAACTTTCGATACCATGAGGTATTGAAGGGATAGTCGATTTGTGGTGGAGGATAACCAATAGACCATAAGAGGTGACAGATAACATACACTAATGGGCCAATATGGATCAACCTTAGTGTTGTTGATAGAGGTTCGAGCCAAGAGATGCCTGAATATGTAAATGATTGGATGTGAACGTGTGTGGTAATCAGTGTGGGAAAAGGAGATATATGGATTAGAAGTGGTAGTGTTAGCAATGAGAAAGTCAAGAGGTCCTGGGGAGAAGACATTGTATGACAGACATGGTTAGAAGAGGAATCGATTTGTTTGGTATCATGTTTTGGTAATGGGTTGTTAAAAATCTAGAGCTTATGGTTATCATTAGTAGGGGTGGGTGTTGGAGATTCTGGAAGCTCAATGTGACCATTGTTGAGTAGATCTTGGATGAGATTTCGTAGCTTGAAACAACGATCAGTGGAATTCCCAACACATTGGTGATAATCATGGTTAGGAATGTTCATCAAATTTATGCCCTTTGGTCGCGATGGATCGAGTTGTAAAGGTGATGGAAAGGTAATGAGGTTATTATTGATGAGTTATGGAAATAAAATACTTGATGGTTTTCTAATCTTAGTGAGAGGACATATGTATGGTTGAGGTAGAATTCTTTAGTAGTGGAGACCGCATTAACAATAGTAGTCTGTCTATCGATGGATTTAGTTGTAGGTGCTTTTGAATAGTGTCTTACTTGAAAAATAGGCAGAGGAAAAGGTGGGTCCTAGTATTTGAGCTTACCAACGGATACAATATTAGTCTCGTGAAGCTTAAGGGCATGACAAACGTTGATCAAATGAAGAAAAAGTCTCAAAGAGTACACTATCTTGTAGAGGTGGCAATAGACTATGAATGAACAAATCCTGAAGTTCAGAGTCTGCAAGGACATTGGTCATCTTGGCTACATTATTCTTGTATCGTAAGACATAATCAGGGAAGTGTTCATTGGAGCCTTGTTTAAGCTAGGTGTTTTGGTCATAAGAGAGTGTAGAACTGATATTGATAGAAAAATGCGTGAGAAAAGCATCATCCATTTGCGTAAAATAAACCACCGAATGGATAGGTAAGTCATAGAACCAACGCATCACATAGTCTTGTAGACTAGGGTAAATAACTTAGCAAGAATGGTATGATCATCTATGTAATCAAGACATGTGACATGAAAAGCACGGAGATGTTCCTATGGGTCACCATGGCCTTTAAAAATGGGCAATTTGGGAGAGAGGAAGTTAGGTGGGAATGAGTAAGCGGAGATGACCAACAAAAAGGGGGAATGCAATAAGGATGTGGAGTCGAGAGATAGGGGTCCTCGAGAAGTAGCAACTTACAACTGGTAGATTTGATTTTGGAGATCCTGGTATAAAGATGTGAAATCAGGAGTATTAGAGGAAGAACCAAGTGGCATATTAGAAGTACCATGGTGGGAAAGAGGAACGGTAGTTGTAATAGGAGGAGTGGAAAAAAATGGGTGGTGTAGAGACCATGGGGTGGAATAAACATAAATGGAATCCTCTCAAGATCACTTAGCAGCAATTAAAGTGTGTAATACATGTGGTAGATGAGTGGGATTCTCACGTAAAGCTTGATGAAAGTCAGTAATAGCATCAAGTTGTTCTGGTCAACATTAGTGTCCTCATCATAGGACTTCTCACTATCAATGGCTTTAATTTCATGAAGGGGAACTCAGTTGGAGTTGTCTAAAGGGTTTTTAGCCATAGAGGTAGGTATATCAGCCATGGGTCTAGAAGTACGATGAAGGAGAGAAGGAAGTTCACAATATTTGAGGGATCTGAAGTGACCACTATGAGTAACAAGCATAAAATGGGAGAAGGAAAGACCTATTCACATGTCGAGTTCACCAAAATGATTAACTAAAATTAAACTATACTATAGAAAAATTATAATAATAGTTAATCTAATATAGGAGGACTAAAACATTGTAAACTATGCTAAAATAGTAAAACATGATTTTAAATTATTATATCAAATGAAATAAAATCCTAACTATGTAAATATGCAAAAGGAAAGGACGTAGTTAATTGTTCAAGGCTATCGTAGGTTGTCGTAGGTCTGATTGTATATTTTGGGGAGAAAATATCACTTATGGGTCCGCATGAGGTCAAATCTGGAAGAAATAAGCAAGCAGTAGCACTCAAGAAGGTATTGAGGTGCCCCAAGGTGCCCCCGGTCTACAGAATAGATGCCCTAGTCTCTGTAAAGATTAGAAGCTGATCTTGGCAGTGTCGTAAGATACTATGAAATAATTCATGTTTTTCATATTAGATCTAATGAACCGTGTCGGGTTTACGAGATAAATTCAAGATGAAGGAATGACCTACAAAAGACAAAGAAGTATCAAAACCCTAAAAATAAAAGATGCAAATGAATGGGTTAGACTGACCTCAGTTGCCACAATAGTGGGCTTACTAATCTAAGTGTTGCACTACATTTCAGACCCAAATGTAGTTCTGTGTGTGTGTGTGTGTATGCATGTTGTGCCCTAGGTTCTTGTGCCAGTTGCACTTTGTGAAGTAGCGAGCAATAATAACTATAGAAAATGTAATAGCATGTGTGGATGAAATATAATATAATTCACCCCCTATGGTATGTGTATTGATGCGAGATCTCCTAACCTTGATTCATGGCACTATGAATGCAAGTGATCCAAAGGATGCAACTCTAGATGGAGTGATAGTATTATGTGATGCTAGAACCTCATTATGGTCTCATAACTTTATATTTATAGGGTTCTCTTTCTCTAATTTTGTAATTAACCCCGACATGGCCAACTAGGAAAAAGATAAGGATGAAAAATGGCTAGAAGAGGCCCAAAAAGAGGTAGGAAAATAGAACATGGATTGGATCGCCCATGGGACCGAGGTGCCCAAGACACAGGTGGGTGCCCCAATTTAGGCTAAAATGATGGGACAATTATGAAATAGGTGGGCATGCATAGGAAAATACATGGGAATGACGAAATAAAAGGTAAAAATAAGATGGCCAAAAGGTGGGATTAATTAGTACTTTCTTCACTTGATAACCCTCTAAATAGTAGTATAAGACTGGGCTAAATAATGCCTAAAGTGCATGATTTTGTATCTATATCCTCATTGATAATGGATCAACTGTTAATTTATGTGCACATTCCCTTTTAAATCAATTAGGCATTAGTGACAATTTCATTGCTAAAAATTCTACCCTCATTCATGGTTATGACTCTACCACTCGCACCTACTTAGGAACTATCTCTTTACATATCCGGGTTGGACCTAAGACCATTCTCACCGAGTTCTATGTTATTGATGGATCCTTCTAGTTTAATCTCTTATTAGGTAGGCCTTGGATTCACGCAATGCATGCAGTACCATCTACTATCCACCAATGTGTCAAGTTCTTACATGATGGCTACGAACACACTATCACTGCTGACCCAAAACCCTTCAAATATTGTCACATAGACCCCACTACCTCTATGCCCATACCACCTCCATAGTGCATTCCATACAACAACCTTGATACATATGACATTGGTCAATCTAGCACTTCGTCATCTTCCTCTACCACTCTTAGTACCCAACTATTTTAACTCACACAACACATATAATTTCACTTATAGTAGCAGATCCTATTTTTGTCCCTTCTCCCATAACGAACACCTTCTACTATCCCACCTACAGTATCAGTTCCTCCTAGTGTCCCTCCTCCACCAATTGGGGTACCCCTACTACTCCACCTACGGTGCCCCTACCAACATCCTTGATAATTCCATACCACATGATGATGTTCGCACTTATGACTCTAAGGATTTTGATGATGAATTTGATGTTATTGAACTTATAGATGAAGCATTAAGACAACTTGACTTTAGTCTAGTAGGTGTAGAAAATTATTATTTCGACAAAACTTTTATGGCCAATGGCCCTAGTGAATATAGGTTTAAAACCCCTCCATCTACTAATGTTATGCTATTGTACAAGGGATTTGTTCACAGCTTTGAAGCAATCTCCTCTACGAATCGCCACTCCATTACCTCTTTTACATGCACATTGTTCATCAATAAGACCTTTTGGAAACATATCCTATTGACTCTACATGCTTAGAAACTATTTGTACCCATGACAATTTGTCTAGGTTTGGCATCACGTTCAATGACATTTTACCACCTCTTTATTCACCACATCTCTATCATGGTTATTTTCACACTACAACATCTTATGGATTACATGTTTTTCATTTGACGGTTTTTGTTGCACGCTCCCCTCGTGACTCTCCCCTCACACTAGGACAGATCTTGGCTTGATTATATTGGCGGTACAATAAACGCTCATCACTCCTTGCTCACATTTCCCATGCCTTTTGGAAATATCTCTATTCTTAGTGATTCTTCTCATTATCAATCTCATGGTTTCCCACCAACCACCTTTACTAATGAATAATATGCAATAAATGTCTACACACTCCACCAAAATAGGTCCCTCTACAACCCTCCCCAATCTACATGACTTATCGGGTTTCGATGCTTCCGCATTAGGTTTTGATCGTGATAATGATGATCTTATTGATAACGATTCAAAGGCATATTTCCTATCACATGCTTAGGGAGCATGACACTCCACCTTCCCCAATATCTAGCTTTAGTGTAGTTATAATCATCATATTTTATATTCATATGCATAATCATCACACGTTCTAACATCATCATCACCTCATGACACACTATTATGCTTCATTTCACACTTGTTTGTTGAGGGATTATTACTACACCGAACCCCACGTCTCGCACCATAGAATTACACATTACACTTCATTACACATTATGCATTTGTGCTCATGTTTTATTGACTATGTTATAAATTGAAACTAATATCTACATAGCTTAAAAAACAAATGCTAGTTAAACAATGAACCATCAAGATAAGAGCTTAAACGAAATGCTTCTTCAATGCATAAATGAAACTACATGCTAAGCTATTTCCTACTCTCTATGATTGCTAACTTAAACTATGAACCTATGAAGAACATAAGCAATCAAAGTGGATTATTACTTGATCTCAAAGATTGAGAATGGAATCTCACCAAGAATGGCTATAAGGCCATTTTGGATCTTCCCATATTACTCAATTTTGAGTGAAAGGATGCAAGATGGAGAAGCTATTTCTAACAATGGAGAATGGCTCAAGATCAAAATGCTTATAGTCTTTCACTATTCAAAGCATGGTGCAAGAAGAAAGGTAAGAATGAGGGTTCTTTATATAGCTTGCATGAAGAGGCAAGGCTAGCAAATTGATGAATGTGGGATAAAGGTAAAACAAGATTAGGAATGGATAAGGTTACTTTATAAAAGGTAATCTTGATTTAGAAGAGTTTAATTTGTCATTAGTAATTCATGGGAGTTGGGGATGTTTTAATTAATCAAAGGTGATTAATTAATAGGTATATGTAAGCTTATAGAAGCTAATTAGAGGAAAATTAGTATGATTTGTGGGATGTAAGAGAGGAATTTGATCCAATAAATGGTAATTTATTGATTTAGAGTTGTGAGCGTAATTAATTAATAATAATTAATTAACCCAAGTAGAAGTGGATATTAATTAATGAAAGGTTGTTAATTGACATATTTAATGATAGGAAGGCTAATTAATTAATGAAAGGTCGTTAATTAATGAATATGAAGAGGAATGTTAGCTAATTAGTGGAAAAGTGCTAATTATTATGGAAATGACGAGAAAGAGGATAATTAGTGCAATATTAGCATTAAAGGTTGTGTAAACGGATTTTATGTGTCTATATTTTCCCCTCTTTGGGGTGGCATAAGTGACGCCACTTCAAAGATAGTAGACAAGTACAAACAAATACTTTTTTTTTTAAGAGATAGAAGAAAAAATTAATAGAATGAAGGATGCCCCCTCGAGTGTCGATGGGGTGATGAAAGAGGGCGATTGACGATCAAAAAGATGAAAGAATAGAATAGAAGAAGTAGAATAATTGATCCATATTGCCCCAAGTTACTTTTGAAGAAAAGTGTTGATAGAAGGAGAGTGATATGGAAGAAAAATGAAGATGAAAAGAGATGGATATAGCTATCATCTTGTCGATGTAAAAACCAACTTTATTTCATCATTTTGCTTATGATCGATGTCATCGGTCCTTATTAAAAAGAATGAACAGAAGTGTAGTATGACATGAAAATCCATATACAAACAAATGTCCATAGCCAAAAACACCAACTCTATGTAACATACAAAATGCAATGCAATACGAGAAAGTAAAAGATGCCTAACTCCCTGCAACATACATAATGCAATGTAATACAAGAAATTAAACAAGATAATCTGTTGTATATATCTACCCCACAGGTAAATATAAATAGACACAAAAGGAAAATATGTCAAAAGGAAAATATGTCGGGAGGTTTAAAAACCCGACACAAAGGAAATTCGGGTTTCGGGTTTCGGGAAACATGAGACATGAAGCATGCAGATCGCAAAGGATGTCCCGATGCTTGAGAGTTCCACAAACCCGAAAAACTTCCTAGGAAAATCGGGTCTTGGAGTCTGGAAAACATGTCGAGAAAGCATGGGGCGAAACATGTCGAGCCACCTTCCAAACCCGATGCACATGTAGGTCTATTTTATGACCCCAAACAAAAGAAATATTGGAAATGCATGGAAGCGGGTTCGGGAAAACATAAGCATCAAACACATGTCGAGCCACCTTCCAAACCCGATGCACATGCAGTCCATTTTCCAACCCCGAAACAAAGGAAATCTTGGAAATACTGGTGGAAGTGGGTTTTGGGAAAACATAAGCATCAAACACATGTCGAGGCATCCTCCAAACCCGATGCAAATGCAGAGGAGAACCCCGAACCCGACAGCGTAAGACCCCGACGCGGAAATATTTAGATTGCCATAACTTTTCATAGGAGCTCGATTCACGCAAGGTCGGACTTTTTGGAAATCTTGCAAGGTCCTCTGCCCAACTATGACTGGATATCTTCAATTGGGTGGGAAAAAGTTCTTAAAAATGCAAAAATACAGTTCGCCATATTTTGAGTTTGTTGGGGATCTCACCTACCACCATAATGAGATGAGTTAGGTGCAGTCTAGAGGTGGTTGGGGCAGATTTCGAATTCCTCTCTTCTCCCTCTTTTTTCTCCTATAAATTGTAAGGAGGGGCTTCTTTCTAAAGTTTGGACATTTTTGTTTTGCCCCTTCCTTCTTCTCTTTGGCAGGTGAATTTGTGGAGTTAAAACCTCCCATTTAAAACTGTAATGCAACTTTGCCTCTTGGCACCTTGTAGTGTGTTGTATCAATCTTTGGAGCAAATAATGCATGTCTGTGGATGATTCTCAACCCTCTCTATGTTCATTTGCATCCTCTTGATATTTCACTACAAATCGCTATCTCATGCATGATTTTGCATTGCATTTTTTATGTTTTGTGTTTATTGGCAAGACAGGTGTTCTTCATTCCTCGGTGCATCACCTTTGTAGTTTAGGTTTTATTTTATGAATTTTCTTACCCTCTCTCCTTGGCAAGTTAGATTAGGTTTTTAGTAAACACTCTACATTTTATTTATGCATCTCGAATGAGGAATAGGAACCGGCCTTCATCCGAGAGCTTTTCCAAGGTCCCACACTTGGGAAAAGCTCCATGTTATGTAATCGCACTGAGAGTCTCAACCCATCGAGTTGCAGACATTCAGGGGTGCTGTGATTTGGCACCAATAGTTTTGGCACACCCGGTGGGACCAAGAGGTCATTCCACAACATTTGAAGGAGTTTTCATGAAATTCGGACTAAAAAATTGTAGTTTTTACAATTTCAGATTTTGCACCTTCCAGGTTGAACTTCAAAATCAATTTCCAAGGGCTTAACTCGCTCAAAACAAGTCAAAATTTCACCAGTTGGTAGATCTGAGGGTAATCTTCAAAAGGGTATTCTTAGTTTTTCAAGATTTTGACTTTCAAAATTTCATGCTTTTTAGTGTTTCGGGTTTTCGAGGTCCGAGAACATCAAAGAAGACCCAACAGTCATTTCGGGTTTTGGGGGATGCATTACATGGTCCTATTCCCAACAATAACAGTCATTTTGGGTTTTGAGGGATGTCGAGCATGTTCCAAGTTCCGACACATGGCAATTCAGGTTTTGTGAGTCAGCATTGCATGACCTGAGTTCCGCCTCTACCTTTCGGGATTCACAATTGCATAACAAGACCCAAGTTCCGATTTGAAGATTGTCTCCTCTGGGTCCTTTGAAGTTTAAATTATATTTTTAATATTGTCAAGTTTGGTGTGTAACTTGGCAAAATCTAGTCTTTTAAGGCTTGTTATCTAACACATCTGGCGACTCCGAAGGGATAGAATTCAGCGGTGTAGCAGCACAAGTTGCCCAGGCACATGAGAAGAATTCGAACCAGGTCTAATACTCGAGAAGAGGGGATGTTTTTCTACTTGCAACTATCACCAGGAAGGAGAGGAAGGAGAGGAAGAAGACCACAAAGATCACCATCTCCACCTAACAGGACTTTGTCTACGCCTCCACCTGGTAGACCTTTTCTCGCATCAACCAGGGTTCTTAGGCCAATCATAATGGCACATCTACCACTGAATCCCTTTGTCAATTTCAGGGGCAGTAGTCCACTTTCCCTAAATTCTCATAATCAAATTCCAGTTGCAGCGCTAAAGAATATACCCTATTTCACAGGAGAAAATCATACTACTCCTATTAATCACATCTAGGATATTGCTAATGCATGTGAAATCCACGAAATAAATGAAATGGATGTTACAGATCAAGTTATTGGCTTCATCTTTCAAATGTAAGGCCTTACAATGGTTTAGGAGCCTAAAGCAAGGGTCTATTACAATCGGAACCAACTTTGTTCACTCTTTAACCAATTAGGGAGAGGGCGGAAAATTTGTCCTTATTAGAACAACCGACAACAATTAAAAGGGATCCTAACGAACAAATGACAGATTTCAACTTCAGTTCCAACGAACATGGGACAGATTCCAATAATCATTAGACCAACTACCGAAGGCGCATTCCTTTATTTCTTAAAGGCTATAAATTCGAGACATAGCCATGATGATCCAATCAATGGGAGGAACAACGCTCGTCAGGGCCTATGACACAAATTATCGAGTAGAGAACTGCTTGATCTAAGCCGGTAAGCTTGCACCAAGGCCGCTAATCCTCTCTATCCGATATGGGAAATCCTACAACCAGTCAAGCACCAGAGTTGAATCCCATTCCAACTCCTAGAAATCAAAGCAATAATGAGGCGTCAACTTCTTCAAATACTTCAAAGGAATTGCAGGAGGTTATGAAACAGCTACAGAACCTTGGAAATGAGCTAGTGACTATCAAAAGACATCAAGCTCAAAGTGCTAGACCGTATCAGCCTCAAGCGCAGTACCAAGCTAGGCCCTCATACCAACAGAATAGACCACCACCTCAGGCTGCAAATCAAAACCAAAACCAAGGACAACCTCAAGCTACTAGGCCATTTCGACCGTATGATCCAAATGCAACGACGTCCTCAAGAGCCTTGGTCTCGACACAAAATAACATGGCACAGGAATACGACTGGTGTTACCCTTGCAATCTACCCCATAATCACTCAACATGTTTCAATGGTGCACTGAATCAGGCCTTGATGGTGCAAACCATTGGTGTTCCTCAAGAACCAAGCCAGGAAGAGAATCAACAGCAAGAAATGCAACAAGAGGGACCTCCAACAGAAACCACATTGGCCAATTGGCAAACGGAAGACTTCTGTGGAGTTAACCAACAACCTTTTCAAGGCGTGGCTGCCAACACACGGTCAAAGAAGAGAAATATAGGAGAGGGACAACCATGTAATCCAGTTGTTTCTCACCACTCCTACACAACAAGGGGTCAGTAGACCAAACATAGCTCCAAATGTGCAAAATCAACCTAAGGTACCTGTTGTAGCAACACATGCACCTGTTCAAGCTCCAGAAAAGTTTGCACCAAGTAAGGGACAACAAAAGGACAATTCATCCCCTTCAACATCATCGATCAAATGAAGAAGACACATGTGAACATTTCCATGTGGGAATCACTAGCAATCCCAGGGCAACGAGATTTATTGCAAGCTGCAATGGCTAATTGGTCTGCCACAAATGTATCAAACCAGGGACATGAGAAAGTTCTCACTAATGCAGTGCAACATGATGGGGGCCAGACAAGAAAAATTTGAAGCCTCCACCATTCTATGTTTCATTGATTGTTGGAAACCACTTGGTACACAACTGCATGATAGATTCAGGGGCAAGTAGTTCAGTGATGCCAAAGCAAATAGCGGATCAACTGGGTCTGAAGTATGAACCAGTGTTGAAAGGAGTAGTGCAGCTAGATGGAATGGTAGTAGGAACAGTTGGGGTCATCAAGGGGTTAAGCCTAACACTACATGCCTGTCCTAATGTTACAGTTCTGCAAGATGTGTCTGTAATTGACCTTCCGCCACTCTTTGCGTTGTGTTTATCAAGAGACTTCACTGCAAAGATCGGTGGATATTTATCTGCAGATTGGTCGCACATGATTTTCAGGACAAGGTATGGGGCCAAAGCAACAATCAAGTCAGAACCAATTGCCAATTTCCATATTGAGCCTCATGTACCAAGTCCTATCAATGCAAATTTCTCAGCTTTTGATCGGAGGAGTGTTCAAATGATCTAGAAATAGGTACTAAGGTCGAGGGAATTCTTGATTTGACTTTGGATGAATGGGCAAACAAGAGTCATGAATTTGACCCATATAAGGAAATTGAAGAATCTGAATTGGGGGTGTATTGTGTACACGAAGAAAATTCACCCATTCCCGACATCATTCAAATGAACAAAAGGATGAAAATAAAGTTTGGAAACTATTTTTAATGGTTCGAGAAGCGCATAAGGTGCTTGGAGGTGGTGCAATGTTGATTTCACCACAAGACATCAAATATTTTTCAGCTTTTCATTTCTAGTTTTCCTGTTCAAACAACACGGCTGAATACAAGGCATTGATTCAAGGACTTCATTGGGCTAGAAAAGGGCATAAAGAACTTACAGGTGTTTGGAGATAGTGAGCTAATCATCAACCAAGTCAGGGGACAACATGCTGCAAAGAATGACCTACGAGAGCTACAAGAATAGGGTATGGGACCTCATTGAGGATTTTGAAGCTTTCAACATTGTGTCCATACCCAGGAAGAAAAATGAAGTCGCAGATAGGCTTGCAGCAGTTGGAGCAACGTTCGATGTGGTTGAAAACATCAAAAGGGAAAAAACACAGCCACATATCCATGTGATTGTGAGGCCAGCAGTTCCCAGATAATAACACAAGTCGGGCAGTGTTTGAGAACGATCAACGATCGTCAATTTTTTACAAGAAGAGGCCGAATTCTCACTAGAAATTAGGATAGACTAGAGCAAAGAAGATGGGGATCAAGTAGTGCAAACATGACAAACAAGCTACTTAATGGTTTAGTAACGTTGGAGTATATCTTCAACCCTAATGACCAATTCCGTAATTAAAAGGCTAACATATAGGTCAAGAGAGAAGATTCATGGCCAATTCTCGTTGGGAAGGAAAACACTTCAAATTGGTAAAGTGGCCACTGAACAGGAGAAATCAGATTTCATACAACTTTTCCAAGAATTTCCAGATGTCTTCACTTAGAGCTATGAAGACTTGAGAGGATTCAACCCGAAGTTGGCACAACATACAATAGAATTGGATCCAGATGCTAAGCCCATCAGGCAGAAGAGACCAGTCAACCCTCACATTGAGCCTCTAATGAAGAAAGAGCTTAACAAGCTAATAGAGGCAAGCATTATATTCCCGATCAAGCACTCAAGTTGGGTTGCAAACTTGGTTCCTGTCAGGAAGAAGAACAGAGAGATCAGGTTGTGTGTGGACTTCCGAGACCTCAATAGAGCATCTCTCAAAGACCATTACCCACTTCCTTCAATGGAACAAATATTGCAAGTAGTATCCGGTTCAGAGAGATTCTCTCTCCTAGATGGCTACTCAGGGTATAATCAGGTGATGGTGAAAGAAGATGACCAGTTCAAGATGGCTTTCACCACCAAATGGGGGACATATGTCTACAAGAAGAAGATGCCATTTGGGCTATCAAATGTTGGAGCCACTTTCCAAAGGGAAATGGATATGGCATTTAAGGGGTTAATCAATAAAATAGTTCTTATATATCTTGACGACATCACCGTGTTCTCCAAAATGCAAATGGATCACCTCTCGTCATTTGAGGCAAGTATTCCATAGATTTAGAAGATTTGGGGTATCATTGAATCCCAAAAATGCATATTCTTGGCTCACGAGGGAAAACTCCAGGCCATATTGTTTCAAAGGAAGGGTTGAAGATTGACCCGTAAAGAGTTGAAGCAATTCGAGCGCCATTGCAAAGTCACAAGAAGTCTCTTCAAAGCTTCTTGGGAAGGATCAATTTTGTCTCGCAAATTTGTTCCAAATTTTGTTGCTCTTCTGAAGCCAATAACACTAATGTTGAAGAAGAGCATGGTATTTAAGTGGACATCTCAAGGCAAGAAAAGTTTTGAGGTAATAAAAGAGGCTATATCTCAAGCTCCAACTCGTCAATCCGACTTCTCCAAGGACTTCATGTTATATGCCTTTGGTGGTGGGGACATGATTTCTGCAATCCTAGTACAACAAAACAAAGAAGGATTGGAACAACTAGTTGCTTTCTTCAGTCAAGGCTTGGAGGAATACGAAACTAGGTACTCTTTCATTGAAAAGCATGTCCTTGCAGTGATCAGGAGCTTAAAGAAATTCAAGCACCTAGTCTCAAACAACAAGATCCAATTATTGGTCTCTCATGCAGGAGTCAAGGACTTCCTTCTAAACAAGGATCTGAATGAGAAACATGCAGGATGGATCACTCGTGTCATGGAATATGACATCGAAATTAAGGTCACTAAGCTAGTACGTGGAAAAGGACTATGTGAACAACTAGCTTTGAGTCAGAATGTTGAAGCAGGTGATGAAAAAGAGACTGCCTTGGTACTGCAGGATGGTCAAGAACAAGAAAATGATGACGTGCCTACTCCTTGTTGGACTCAGAGTATGATACACTTCCTACAGATAGGCCTATGCCCTCCAGAAATGAGCAAAGCAAAGAGGAGATACTTTAGATTACAAGCTATTCCATATGTGCTTGTTGATGGTGTTTTGTTCAAGAAAGACATCAATGGAGTTCTATTGAGGTGCATTAGGATAGATCAAATTGAGAGTGTGTTACGAGGTTTTCATGATGGATATTCTGGAGGACATTTCACCCCACGAGTAATGACTCTTAAGATAATGAAGGTAGGGTATTATTAGCCCACAAAGTTCAATGACTCTATATATGGATAAGAAAGTGTAAGAAATGTGCACTCTTCACAGAAAAGAAAGACTAGCAGCACTTCCATTGCACCCAATTTTGGTTGACCAACCATTTATGCAATGGGGATTGGATTTTGTCGGGTCATCAATCCAAACTCAAACCAAGGCCACAAGTGGATTCTCACGGCAACAGACTACTTCACTAAGTGGACTGAAGCAGTAGCGCTCAAAGAGGCAAACGAGCCTAATATACTAGAATTTTATGAAGGAATAGTGACAAAGTTCGGTGTGCCCGCCACTATCATGTCAGAAAATGCATTGGCATTCGTAGGTTCCAAGATTACAGAATGGGCTGTCAAGAATGGAATCTACTTGAGCACCTCTTCCAATTATTACCCACAGGGTAATGGACAGGTAGAGTCCACGAACAAAAATTTGCTAAGAATCATCAGGAGGACTCTAGATGAAAATCAAAGAACATGGCATACCAAGCTAAAATCAGCATTATGGGCTGACAGGATAACACCAAAGAGGTCTACAGGTAATTCTCCCTACAAGTTGGTCTATGGGAAAGAGGCAATGTGCCTATATCATTAGAACTACCTGCATTGGAGTTCATGAAGTAGTTGGAGTTGGCTAAGTTCAAACCAATGGAGGCCAGGTATGCAGAGTTGATGGAATTGGCAGAAATTAGAGAACATGCAGTTCAAACAATTGAGAAAGATCAGGCCTTAGTGAAAAGATGGTTTGATAAGAAAGCAAGAGCAAGGACCTTCCAGGAAGGGGACCTAGTTCTCGAAATGGGATGCGATCGGGAAAAAACCAAGAAGGCATTCCAAGTTTGATGCCATTTAGAGTAGCCCCTACATGGTCACGGGATGTAAGAATAGCAATTCCTTCTAATTGTCTACATTGGACAGAGAAGAACTCCCGATTTCGGTTAACGAAATCTATCTTAAACATTGCTATCTTGAGGAAAAAGGTTTACCCTTGTAAATATTAGCCTATATTTCAATTCCTCTAAGTGCATATGCACATTGTCTTGTTGTAGTTAGGTTTCAGTTTCCCTAAGTGCTTTGGCACAGGTTTTGTTGCTCCTAGGTTGGATTTCTACAGTTCAGTGTGCTCTCAGAGAAGGAGTTGCAATATCAGGCTCGGGATCAGATATCAGGTTGGTTTCAGGTTATTGCTTATGACTCCATGCCCAATGGATCGCTAAAAGGCCACTGATCTTCTACCTAGCAGGCAGGTAATCCCGTTGAGTCACCAAATTGTTGTATATATCTACCCCCCAGGTAAATATAGATAGACACAAAAGGAAAATATGTCGAGGAGGTTCAAAAACGACACAAAAGGAAAATATGTCAAGGAGGTTCAAAACCCGACACAAAG
Organism: Taxus wallichiana var. yunnanensis; assembly: GCA_018340775.1. Lineage (NCBI taxonomy): Eukaryota > Viridiplantae > Streptophyta > Pinopsida > Cupressales > Taxaceae > Taxus > Taxus wallichiana. Next base: position 470,531,489 of record CM031242.1, on the reverse strand, counting down.
GAAATTCGGTTTCGGGTTTTGGGAAACATGAGACATGAAGCATGCAGATCACAAAGGATGTCCCGATGCTTGAGAGTTCCGCAAACCCGAAAAACTTCCTAGGAAAATCGGGTCTTGGAGTCGGGAAAACATGTCGGGAAAGCATGGGGCGGAAACATGTCGAGCCACCTTCCAAACCCGATGCACATGCAGGTCCATTTTCTGACCCCGAAACAAAGGAAATCTTGGAAATACTGGCGGAAGCGGGTTTCGGGAAAACATAAGCATCAAACACATGTCGAGCCACCTTCCAAACCCGATGCACATGCAGGTCCATTTTCCGACCCCGAAACAAAGGAAATCTTGGAAATACTAGTGGAAGTGGGTTTCGGAAAACATAAGCATCAAACACATGTCGAGGCATCCTCCAAACCCGATGCAAATGCAGAGGAGAACCCCGAACCCGACAGGCAGAAGACCCTGACGCGGAAATATTCAGATCGCCATAACTTTTCACAGGGAGCTCGGATTCACGCAAGGTCAGACTTTTTGGAAAGCTTGCAAGGTCCTCTACCCAACTATGACTGGATATCTTTAATTGGGTGGGAAAAGTTCTTAAAAATGCAAAAATACAGTTCTCCATATTTTGAGTTTGTTGGGGATCTCACCTACCGCCATAATGAGATGAGTTAGGTGCAGTCTGGAGGTGGTTGGGGCAGATTTCGAATTCCTCTCTTCTCCCTCTCTTTTTCCTCCTATAAATTGTAAGGAGGGGCTTCTTTCTAAAGGTTGGACATTTTTGTTTTGCCCCTCCCTTCTTCTCTTTGGCAGGTGAATTTGTGGAGTTAAAACCTCCCATTTAAAACTGTAATGCAACTTTGCCTCTTGGCACCTTGTAGTGTGTTGTATCAATCTTTGGAGCAAATAATGCATGTCTGTGGATGATTCTCAACCCTCTCTGTGTTCATTTGCATCATCTTGATCTTTCACTGCAAATCTAGCTATCTGTGCATGATCTTGCATTGCATTTTTTATGTTTTGTGTTTATTGGCAAGACAGGTGTTCTTCATTCCTCGGTGCATCACCTTTGTAGTTTAGGTTTTATTTTATGAATTTTCTTACCCTCTCTCCTTGGCAATTTAGATTAGGTTTTTAGTAAACCCTCTACATTTTATTTTTGCATCTAAACAGAGGAATAGGAACCATCCTTCATCCGGAGAGCTTTTCCAATTTCACAAGGTCCCACACTTGGGAAAAGCTCCATGTTATGCAATCGCACTGAGAGTCTCAACCCATCGAGTTGCAAACATTCAGTCTGCCGTGATTCGACACCAACAATAACTCAAAGAGAAACATAATGTAATGTTTTTATTATCAAGCTTTGATTCTGACCTATGCTAATTAATGAAAAGGGTTAAAATATGGTGCCCCAAGAAAGTATACATGCAAGGGGAATAACAAAGGACACTTGGGTCCTATGAAAAGAAGTGCACTATGAAACAATACTAGGTAACTCATTGTGCCCCAGAGTATAGACATAGTAAGAAAATCAACTTTGTTAATGGAGGTAGATCAAGATGATCCGTGAGTCACACACAAGAACAAGTGAGAACCAAAGAGAGATATTTTGCAGAATGATTTTTATTGTTTTTTATTTTTGAGAACCATATTTGAACATTTTTTTATTTTGAAATTTTTCTGAAACTATGCATAGGAAGAAAAAGAAGTGTGGATTTGACCAGCAATAGATGGGATGTACAAGGGCAAAATGCCATGCATATGCGCAAGAAAGTGAAGATGTGAAAATTCCCCAGTGATTAGGTGGGAGTATTCAAAGGAAAACTCTTCACACGCTGAAGGGGGATCAAGGCCAATATAAAATAGGTTCAATCATGAGGGAACAAGGATGCCCCTAGCATAAGTTGGCCAAGAAACACATGAGAGAAAGGAAGTAGAAAATTGTCTTATTAAAAGGGGACAAAAGTGCCTACAAACATGGCAAAGAGGACATCTGATACACATGGATGTTCTAAATGATTTTCAAAGAAAAAGGATGCTATGAAAATATTTAGATGACAGTTGATGAAAAATTGATTAGCCCAAGGTACAAATCATGAGACAAGACATGCACTAAAGAAAGAGTTTGAACAAGGTCCAAAAAGTAACACTTGGTAACATACTAATCATGTTTACTCATCGAGATCCCATGTGTGCACATGGAAATGAATTACCTCTTGAAGGAAAGAATTGAGAGACAATATGTGAAGACACTATCCAATGTATAGGAATGATTTAGTTTGAAAGGTGATGTGTGAATGGATTATAGAAGGAGATCCATACATTTCTCCACCGCACCAAAGGCCTATAGCCCCGACAGAGATGAATTTGATTCTAATCGAAAAATTCTCTTCTTCCAATCAGGCATCCATAGCCCCGATAGAGATTATTGGAAATTCCCCAAGAGAGAGTTATAAATCAATTTGCTTTTGCTTTTAGCTTTTTCTTTTGATTGATTGATTTTGATTCTTTTGCTTTCTGAAAACTTATTTCAGCTCTCTTGTTTGACAAGGAGTTAAGAACCATTGATGGCTTGATGGAAGGATGTGGAAGTGATTGTGATGACGACATTGGATAGTGTCAAAAAATACGTCCAAAATTTCTTCACAACAAGTTTATTAGATGAGAATTGTGATAGGATCTCTAAGAGGTCATTCATTCTTTAATTTACCAAGGTTATGAAAGACCAAGTTCAAATGGATACCATAGAGATAAATGTCATAAAATGTGTGCAAATAAGCTAACCACAATAACATCGAAGGGATGAAAGTGGTGGATGACTTGCTGAGTATGAAAGAAACGGAGGAAAGAACATCCATGCATATGTAATACCCGATTGCAATTTTTGATATTTGTACCTTTGATTTTATTTTTGTAATGTTTAATGTTTTCTCTTTTTATATATATTTGTTATCCCGTAAAATTGACAAGGGCAATTTTACCGATAACCATACCGAAAATTTTGTTCCGATCCTCGTTAGGGATCCCCGCGTCAAACGCTTTTAAAATCCCTTCCCGGAAATCTAGTTTTCGAACTTAGTCTTTTTGAGCCTTTTTTGGCTGGGCGCATGGGTTTGCCTTGTAACACTTGCTTTTGGTGCGCCCCCTTAACAGCCTTTGGCGCATGGTTTTCAATGTTAACACATCTTTTCATGCGCCAAAGAATGTTGAACCTTCCCTGCGTGCGCCAAGGCGCATGCGCCTTAATGTTGACATTGCTTTTGTTGCGCCACTTTTTGGTGCGCCCATGGGCGCACATAATCTTACTGCAACACAAAGTTCTCATGCGCCAAAGGGCGCACATAACTACATATCGACATTGCTTTTGGTGCGCCAAAGGCGCGTTTAATGTCCTGCTGGCAAATGTTCTCATGCGCCAAACAGCGCACGCTTTCTCCTGTCGACAACGATTTTCATGCGCCAGTTCAAAAGTGGTTGGCGCATTGATGGCAGGTTTACCTATATATATAGGTGTTTTGCGCGCCCAATGTCATTTTCACTATTACAAAGCACGTGATTTTTCTAAACCTGTCAGCTCCTGCCCATCATTTTCTTCGCCTTGTGGACCCATTGCACACTTTTGCTATTTATCAGGTAAGAGGTTCTTCTCCCCCTTGTGCGTTTGGTGTTTTCCGTTCTTGGTATTTTTGTGGTCTGGTTTTTATGCTTGCTGGTCTGGTCTTTAAAATATATGTTTTAAGTTGGCTGCCCTCCCCTATGCTTATCCTCCCTCTTTCCGATCTCTGCCGGAGAAGGACGTTTTCTTGAAACAAGTGGTTGTAGCCCTCCCGATCTAAACCGCTTTCTTTACCCACTGAGCCTTTCAAATAAGAAGTCGTGGATAAAAGAACCTACATCATAAAGAAACCCCTTTGAAAAGAAGGTTTGTTCACCGTCTTTTCCCACTTGATCGGCGCATCCTCGCGATGCTAAGAACAACAGACCCCCATGGCGCATCTACTGCGTTGTTACATGAGCAAAATCCGCGCCAATGGCGCACCATCCGTCCATGTTGCATCTCTTTTTCATGCGCCAAAGGGCGCACCCAGCTTCCATGCAACACAAACTTTATCTGCGCAAGTATGAAGCAATAAAGGCGCAGGCGCATCCCCGATCGCAACAACATCATGTTGTGTAAACCCTTCATGCGCCGCGCCATATCCCTTTGGCGCACCGAATCCCAATGTAACACACAATTTTCATGCGCCCTTCTATAAAATGCACTTTGCAACCTCCGTGCGCCATGCGCCTTTGGCGCCGGTTTGACCTCTGCAGCACTCCTTTTCTGTGCGCCTTGTCTATTTAGCCTGTTAGCTGCAGTCTTCATGCGCCCCGCGCCCTGAGCCTTAAAATCTCTAACTCTTTCTTCTGCTGTCGTTCTAATGGAAGATCAAATGGCTAATTCAACCTTTTCGATTGGGTCTCGCTTCTTCTTCATGCAGATCAGTGGATAAACTTAGAAGAACATATGTCTACATCCAGCAAGAGGCCCACCAAATCAAAAGGAAAGGTGAAGCTTACAGAGGAAGAGATGAAGTAAAAATATCAAAGGGTCAGGATGCCCGAATCATAGGCTGAATGCAGTATGGATGTCAGGGACTCAGAGTTGGGTCACATTGACATGGAAGAATTCTGGGTTAGGACTCAGAAGGTTACAAGAAGTCCGTGGATGGAAAAATTAATAGGCAGTGCCCTGCATTTCGCCGGAGGAATCCCCGTCAGTGCCGTCAACAATGAATTCATGATGGTGATTGCTCAATCTTACAACAAAGACACAAGATGTGTCGAAAACAGCAAGGGCGAGGTAGTCATCAACCTCACTGCCCATCATTTTGAGATGATACTTGGCATCCCTCACCACCGGCACTTTATGGCCATCAGCCAAGAAGAGTGCATCAAGGCTCCTCGGGAAGATAATGAAGACCAATGCATGCAACTGATGAACGAAGTCTACTTGAAGAACAAGAAGGTGATAACCCGGTGGCCCCAGATTATCCACCGCAGTGATTTCTCAGAAGAGCTCAGTGATACTATTACTTTCCTGAGCAGGGTCTTCGGGCTTTCTGACGCCCACTACTTCCATAAATGGATGCTGAGGTACTTGGAAACAATGAATAAGAATGTGCCTGAGCAACGCTTTTGCTGGGGGGAGATTATAAGCAGCACCATTTCCGAAAGCGATTCTGAAACAATTCAAAGACAACGGGAGTATTCCATATGAACTCCTACGTGGTCTACGCTGCAGCGTCGAGAGGGATTATCCAGGGCTAAACCGAAGTGGAATTTGGCCTCAGGTCAAAATATATGAATATTATCCAGAACTGAGGCTGGAGAATAGCATCCCTCAATTCACCAAAATTAATGATGCTTTCTTCTATCACATCATTTGCCTGTTAAGGCCAAATCTAACTCATGGTCGCACGACCAAAAACATTGTGTCAACCGTGGAGAAGTGGGGGGCCCTGTTCACCCAATTTCCTACATTCACCTATCTGAGGGCTGCCAACTTTTTGGGAGAGCCAACCAGGCTACCGAGGTATGCTGGACCTAAGCTGATTCTACTAGAGCTATCAAGACAGCTGGTCACATACCATGAGAAATGCCTCAAAAGAAAGAAGGGCGGAACTCCTTTCCCCCTCACAGTAGGCCGATACACATGCTCCACTCATCACAAGGCGAAGGAAATGTTCGCAGAGCTGGAGTTGCTCAATTTAAAACATGACTTCCCAGCCAGGCCTACCTTTGACCCAAGGAGCTGCCTGCCAAGGGCTAAGCTTGATCCGATCCATGTCCCTCAAATTGAGGATATGTACATTGACGTCATCCATGAGGTGGAACTCAGAAGAAAGGATCATTCTCGCTTAGCATTGGCGGAAATTATCCAATACGGAGTGGCCATTGTCCCCAAAGGCTTCCAAACTACAGAAGATGAAGTGGACAAGGTGTATAATGACACGGAAGGGGACGATTGGCCCTTCCCGGCCATTGACAGAAGTAAAGCTCCTCAAACAATTGAGGAGAGGGTCAAGGAGACTATGCGCAGAACAGAACACTGGTGCCGAATGAACGGCCTAATCTACCTCGGGGTTGATTTCACTACCTCCCCATTGGGCAATGCACCTCCAAGGTCCAAAAAGCAGTTAAAAGGCAAAGGTGTAGAAGGTGAGTCTAGTACCACCCAAGAGGAAACTCCTGAAAGTCCTCCTTCCACAGCGCCAGAACAGGTTATAACTCTGGATTCGCCAGAAAAAGAAGCAGCAGAGGATAGTCCCATACGCCCATCCACTCAGGATGTCGGCATTGCTACAACCACAGAGGTCCCTTCTATCCCTTCTTCTTCTCTTCCTTCCCCTCCTCGAGTGACTCACGTGACCACCCCTTTGGTCACGTCCTCTGTCCCTTCTTCTACTCTTTCCCCTGCTTCTTCGTCTATCTTCTCCTCCCTCGCTGATTTATCTTCTTCCATTTCTTCCCTCTTTCCGGCTCCCTTCCCTTCCTTTGTCTTCTGTAGTTGTGGTTTCCCTTCCTCCCGTGGACACTTCTTCGGCTATGATTTCAATGCCACCGCCGCGTGTCTCCACGTTTTTCCCCTCTTCTACTGCAGCTGCCCCCTCCTCTGTCTCTGGTCCTTCTTCTATAGGACCAGCATGGATCTCTCAGCAGCTGAGCCAGCTAAAGAGGAAAGTTCCCATCGCTCCGATGGACTTTTCAGTAATTCCAGCCAAAGGGGGAAAGAAGCAAAAGCCTGTAACACGCTTCTCTCAAAGTGCTTGTAGGTGAGAGTTATGGAAATAGCATACCCTGATCCCCTCAAGGAGAAAAAAGATCTGTCTCCGCAGATTTTACTGTGACTCAAGTCACAATGGGGACGTCTTCTGAAAGTCTCCAGGGGGAAGCTCTTTCCGCGGTCGACGCCCTTTGTCAAAAGCTTCAGGAAACAAAAGAAGAGAAAAGGCTACTGAAGGAACAGAACAAATATCTGCTTCAAGCCTTACAGAAGATGGGTAGTGCACCTCCCACGACTGCCGCCGAGACTTCTGAGCTTCTCAGCCAGGAGAAAATCAATGAATATTCAAAGATTGGCGAGCAGGGTATGGCCGTTTCTGCTTGGAGGAGCCAGATCCTCAAGGACAGTGAAAGAGTGATCACTGAATTCGTCAATTTGTATCTGAACATCGGAAAGACGAACAAAGAGCTCCAAGTATTAGCAGGGCCCATATCAGAAGAGTTGGATCATGCTAGACTCCAACACGAGACCTTTCAACAAATGTTCGACTGTTCAGTCGAAGATCTGGTCAAGTTCGGTGTCTTCGGCCATCCAAGGGCCCTCAACAAAACCATGTCCACTCTGGACTATCGGATAGATCAGCTTGAATTTATTCTTGAAAAAATTGACAAGGTTAAGGAAGAAGCCCTGGATGCAATGCATCAAATGGAGCGAATTGTTCTTAACATGTCTCCAGGGCTGCTCACTCCTTCCTTTACCATGAGATCAGCTGATGAAACTATCCGGATCTTCAAGGAGATCGCTTCTCAAGGAATGGGGCCAGAGGTCACATTTGACACTGAATCTATCAACAACCTGCTGGCCTGTAGGGACTTCATCGGGTTCCTCATCGAGGCGGAGAAAGATTATTCTAAACTCCCAGAAAAGCTCATAAGCGAGCGGGAGACTTGCGAAGCAATCGGCGAACGGCACAAGGATCCATCACAGGATCAATTTGGGCCCATGATTAACAAGTTTTTGGAATACCGCGCTCAGTTCCACATATCATCTCCTGAGCAGCATCAGAAGCAGGCAACCCCCTTTCGGCCGCAGGATGACGATGACGAGTAGCTACTTCTTCTTCTTCTTCTTCTTCTTCTTCTTCTTCTTCTCTCTCTATTCTCCGACTTTCTTGTTGGAATGTCTAAAGTGTGTTGGCACAAATGATGACATCATCCATGTTGCATCATGGGATGATGTCATCCATCAAGTTGTCAAAAGTCAACATGACTTTTAGATATTTTGTAAATATCTTTGTAAATAGTTGTTGGCTCCTTTTTGCCTTCTCTTCTCCTCTTCTTTTATAAATACCCCAACACTTGTTGTGTTGAGGGATGGATGAATATCTTTCAGATGAGAAATAGGAGTAAGGAGAAAAGACTTTGAGCTTTTTGTAACAGAACAAATTAGTAATACAATATTTGGACTTTGTGCTGAATACCTGTGTTATATACATTAGATCTTTCTTATGTTAGATCTGTGTATTTATTCTGTTGGAGCTGCTTCTATTTTATTGTCATTTATTTATCATCAGTATTGCTTTGTTTATTTATGCAAGTAGGTTTGGCTCTGTTTACTACCAACCCAAAAACATAAATCTTCTGACCTTTCTGCTTTGGAATTCATTTCTTTTCTCCCTTCGGACCTGTTCCTTCTTCCTCCTCTCTCTCATTCCTTTCTCTTCGCAGCCGGAAATAAACCTACTGGGATGAGATCCCAAACCCCCGAAGGCAGAATCTGTGAGACTTGCATAGATTCCTCGGTAGAATAAAGCAATAAACCGGGCCACTTTCTTTGACTCAAAGAGGGCTATGCCCCGCACACTGCTGGCTCGTTTATCCATAGATCCGCCCAAGTGATGATTTTCGGACCAACAATATTTTTGAACTGTTTTATGATTTTTTTTATTTTTTTGAAAGTTGGGACCAACAATGTCAATCTGTATGATAGGATCCAACAATGATGTGTGTGACTTCCTTGATAAGGGAGACTAAGCGCGTTTGTTTATCAAGAGTGATATTATCCCCGATCTCGATGATCATGGTGAGTTCACACTCAACAAATGATTGTGATTTGTTTTGAAACATGGGTTTCATATGTGGGAGTTTGAGTTCCCTATCCATAGGTTTCTACACTTTGCGCCATACTTGATGGGTACGTTGGTGTGCATTCGGAATTGCGTTTGATTTTGAATTTTATAATTTTTGAGTTGTTGGGAGCTTTAGAGATCTTTGGAGTTTTGATCCTAGCTTGATAAATAACATGTCTGGATTTCTTATAAGCTAAATCTTAACTTGTCTGATCCCGAGAAGTGAGAGAAGAATGTGGATGTTTAGAATTGATGAGAGGAAAGGCGGTGGGCTTACCACAATCTTTGGTAGAAGAATAATGTGATGGATGAAAAGGATACGGTCCAAGGATTGAAGAAGATGGGCTATCGGGAGGTGATCCATAGACAGAAGATGAAGGGCTACTAGGATGTGGCCCAAGAATAGAAGAAAAGGGCTACTAGGATGTGACCCATAGATGTAAGATGATGGGCTACTAGGATGTGGCCCAATAATAGAAGATGATGGACTACCTGGGGTGATCCATACATAGAAGACAAGGGGCTAGTGGGACATGTCCCAAGAATAGAAGATAGTGGACTACTCAAAAATGTCCCACAAATAGAAGAGGGAGGGCTACTAGAAGGTGACCCACACCTAGACGAAGATGAAGGGATACTTGGTGTTGACCCCATAAGAGATTGTGATTGAGTAATTATGATAGAGAAATATTTATTGGGTGATGAGAAGATAGGCCATGGATCAATGAAAGACCAAGGAGTTTCATCACATAATGAATAATTTGAAGATGCAAGAATAAGAGAAGGATCAAGTTTCATTATTTGAGGCTCTTCCTCTGTTTCTTTATAAAAGGAATCGACCTTTTCCTCATAATATGTGGACACATCAAAGTCTAAAGAGAATCCTTGTTCGTAATCTGCTAAAGGCATATATTCATGTGCCCCTATAAATGCCCTAATTTTTTCTTCATTCTGAAAGAGATCAATTGGTATGAGTTGTTGATCGACCACCAAGGGTTGATTGGAAGAAAGAGATTCAATTGGTGTGGAAGAATTAGAATATGTTTGATGATGATTGATAGAAGAAGATGACGTGAGGGATGAAGAAGATGTGGAGCTATATGTCTCGGGAGTAGAAGAAGGTGGTGTAGACCTACCTATACGATGGTATATCATCTGTAAACTAGTAGGATTACGTCCAAAGTCTATAGATTGTGACGCATGGGTTGATTCAAATGTTTTACTAGAAGGACTTTGATTCACACAAATCTTCAAAGAAGGAAGACTTAGTGGGTTTGTTTAATGAAGAAGGTCCTACGAAGAAGGGGGCCGTGATTTGAGAATCACATTGGATGAATAATAAAAAGGGTCTTGCAAAGAAAGAGAGGAACGTGATTCAAGAATTGTATTAGATGTTTGATTGGAGAGATTTGGAGTCACGCGTATCTTCAAAGGAAGAAGACGTTATTGAGGAGACTGATAAAAGGGTCTGCCCGCGCAAGAAAGGGAGGACCGCGATGTAGGATTCATATTAAATGTATGATGAAGAGCGTCTTGCGAATATAGGGAGGACTGTGACATAAGAGTCACATTAGATGACTTAGGAGTCAAATTAGATGAATCAAAATAGTAGTTTGGATCTGAATAGTAGTTTGGATCCAAATAGTAGTTTGGATCTGAATCATCAGAAGAGTCAGAGGAAATATTTGGATTGGAATCCGATAAGAAGAGGAAATGTTTGGATTATAATTAGAAGAAGAGTGGGGGGAACTCGAATAATAATTTTTATCAGAAGCATCCAAATTGTACCACCGACTATGAGATGAAGGTGGGGAACGAGTTACCCGAATGGGTTCTCTAGCACGAAGAAACAATCAAGGTTTGGTCATGATGGGCATATTTTAATGTGAACACCGAAACTTTTATTCCTTATTGTCGTATGTATAAGGTACCTTACAATAATCAGTCATTGTTGGTGTGTGTTGGGTTCAAAGGTCTAAACCTAGATTGTATGATCAAACTTTTTCAAAGTGAAGAAGGTTTCATGTTGATTTGGGCAGCATAACGACAACCAACTAGACATTTCATAAATATGGGGATGCTTGTATGATTTTCCAAAAGGGAAGCTAAGGAAAACATACATTGTGATGAATCAAGATTGATAATCCAACAAGGGATGAAGACATAAATGTCAAAGGATTGATCAAAATTTTAGCAACATAAAGGATACAAAGGGAAGATTTCCAATGTTCGATTGGTGTAAAATTTTCTTGATAGGAAATTTTTTTGCTAAGGTTTGAAATATATGTTCAAAAATGACCATAGACTTAGGAAAAACAAGAAGATCAAGAGGATCAAAGACCCAAAGGATTTTCCTAAAAACAAGTTTATAAGATGGATAAACACAAGGAACAATCACGCAAGTTCAAAACACAAAGCTGAATTAATGACCAAAGAATAATAATGAATGATAAAGAATCAATGGATCAAAGTGATTGTCCTAAATGGGTAAGTCAATATGATAAATGAGATACAACCACACAATTTTTTTGTTTTAAACCAATCAATCATCGAATTACTTCTCAAGTTTATTTCCAAATTATAGTTGGTGTTGTATGATGATTAACAAAATGTCCCTACTTATGTCGAGTTCAAAGAAATGAACAAGGCGTAAGTAATAACAAGAAGTTAACGTGATCTCCAAACAAATTATACTAGAAACAAGCCCAAATTCAATTAAGACCTATATTCCAAAAGGTGTCAGTTATGATTGTGAGTGACACAACAATTTCACCAAGATATGTTAACCAAACTTTGCAAGAAAGTAAGGTATTGATATCAAGATGATATTGATATAACACGCACAAGTGGTAACACTCAACACTTTTCAAAATTGAGGTAATAATTGAAATCAAACTAAAGCTATAGTATACCTAGGAATTGTTAAAGTGTATATAGCGTAACCTTACAATATAGGTATTTAGGTCAAGTTTACAAGAAACAAGATGTAAATACCAAAATTGTAGTGACATGATATAAACAAGATAACCGTTCAAAGGAGAATCAAAGTGATGAACCAAGCCTAACTACGATGACAATCTTGACTTGGGTATCAAGATCAAAAAGGCTACCAATGATATAAAAATGTCTCCACACACTTTAGATGTTTAAAAACCCATCCGCAAACATGGATGGGCGTAAACAGACACAAAAGTGGTGAAAATAATCAATTGATAACGTAAATGTAGTCACTCTTCTTTTGATCAACAAAGTGTCAAAAGAAAGTGAAGGAAGTAGATCAATTGGGGTTGAAAAATGTTGGCCTTACTTCGGAAAAGTTTCACCTCGCCTTAGGGCAAGTGAAAAACTAAGCAAAAGTAATGCTTTACATGTTTCATGATGAACAATAGCTCTTAACTCAAAATTTGCTTTGATGTGGTCCAAGTGGGCTCCTGGTCAAAGATAGTTTCTTGGGTGGTTCACTCAACTAGGTGTCACCAAGACCATCTTAAGCGAGCTCGATTTACCCAAAAAGTCACACTGACTAATTTGGGAGTATCTCAGATTTACTTTACCCCCTTCAAGCATAGTGGGCAATAAATGCGTCCATTGTGTACTCTCACTGGGGTCGTCATACGATGACTTGTGATGCTAAATATCACAAATGGTAGTACTAGTCAAGTAGGTTGTGCGGAGCACTTCCCATTTCGTCCACAAGGTTCCCTCTTGCATGGACTACTTTGGGGTTCCTAGGACCATCCCCATTTTTGTAGCTTTGTTTGTTGGATATTTTGTCACACCAAAATATGAGGTTCAACCATAGTGCGGGATTAAATCCATCCTCAAAGACAGTGAAGCTTCTGCTATTACTAATCTAAAACACAACAGAAATAATATGTACAGTATTCACACTAATCTAACCATTGGGGTTGGGATAGAATCCCAAAATCCATATCCACACTAGGTAAAGATGTTGTTGTTTTCCGAAATGGAATGGATCAGAAAAAAATACACAATGGAAAGGAAATGATGGGAACGTATTTTCTTTCGAGAAAACACAGATCATGAAATAATCATACGAGTTCTAGATAACAAATGTAATGTAATGTTTGAAACAATTAAAATGATTGAGAATGCTAAACAAAGAATAGCTTAAGATCCTAAACATAAGAACAATATCTTAAGAGAGATGAACTCGACAACACAAAGTTTGCAAAAATAGCATCGATTTCTATTCCTCAAATGATTAAAAGAAAACACAAAGTTTTTCTTCTTCACAATAGTTCTCAATATTCCAAAAATATCAACCCTTTGGAATGCATAAGCATCCCTTATTTATAATAAAAGGCGTTGAGAGAAAATAGGATAAATCCTAGAAAATAGTCTTTTAAATGAGAGTCCTATTTTGCTTGACTCTCACACAGGAGACCAAGTCAAAATTTGCTTCCTATGTGATGAAACAAAAATGAAAAAGACATGTCGATTTCAAGATTGAAATGACATGTCGCATTGTGCTTATTCTGTATCATCATCTTTATCTTCCTCCAACAAAGCCTGCTTGTTCTGAAATTCTTGGAATTTTTGGATTATACCCGTATCTCATTCTCATCAGGCGCAGTGGAATGATCACTCAGAACTTCACATGTTTCTTGAGTATCACTAGCATTGCCAGGAAGATTTTTCAATCTCTTGTTGAGTTTCCTTAGGGTCTCCAAAGAATGTTCAATTTTTACAAACCTGTCAATGATTTCCATGTCGAATTGATTCTTGGATATATTTGTAAAGATCATCAATAGGTAAAATACCCGAGCCTTCACTACACACCTTAACACAACACATTTTGACTAGCTCTTCTTCTAAGTCGTTCTTGTCATCAACCAATTGATCTCTTGATTCTCTCAATTCACTTGCAAGCTTCATTGAGAATCTTTATTCTGAATCTGATGGATTTGGTTAGCTAAAAATGTTTATCCCCATGTGGAATGATGCCTTCTTCGACCAAGATGCGGGATGGAACTTTCAGTGTTTGGAGAGCTTCAAAGTCAACTCTAGGTTCCCGATTTCTACTGAAAACTCATCATCCATTTTCTCTCCATCTTTCTTTATATCCTCTAAGGATTGGTAGACTTCCACAGTATCTTTGATGACTTCTTTTCCTTGCAGGAGCATCCTTTGGGTCCATTCATCGACTGTTCTCCCCTTTTCATTAATCTTCTCAATCATGGGTACCGATGAGAAATCAAACCCGATAGGAGTAGAGGATGATGGTGTTGACTCAGGAGGCTTTGAGAGCTTGAGTATCACTTCATTAGCTATTGTACTTTCTCTTTTAACTCATCTCTATTTTCCTTAGTTTCCCTCAGCTTCTAGCACAACACATTCATGGCATCTTGTGTGTCCTACTGTGCTCCCTTTGTTGTTACTTTCCCTAGAGCCACCCTTGTGATTTGATAATCTATGACCATTATATCATCCTTATTTTTATCAGCTACGGGAGTAGAAATCTCTACAAATTTATGCCCCAAGGCATCCACTGAAATCCTTGAGACTATTTTGGGTTTCTTGGCCACTTAGTGGGAGTGACCTTGAGGTAACTAAAATCAAAGGCTAGTAATGGGACAACTACCTTCCTCTTCCTCGGAGTCTGATCTACCAACCATTGAGGTATATTGGAATAAGTTGCTTCCATTGCAAGTGTTATGATCACATCTTTAGGTGGAGGAGGATTAGCTTGTGGAGTGGGAACCACCGTAAGTGTAGCACCCATGGTAGTGGATTCAGGGAATAAAGGCGCAATAGGAGGAGGCATGTCCATGGTTAATTGGGGTCTAATGGGGAGAGGTGAGAGGCCGGAGAACCCATGGCTGAGGAACTTGGTGAAAAAAATTGAGGCAAGGAAGGTTGAATGGGAGGAGGCAAGGATGGTTGAATGGGAGGAGGCAAGGATTCCGGAATTAGAGCTTGAGAAGCGAGACGAAGACTTACCTCTGATGAACTATCTACCAAAGGAGGAATGGAAGGTTGAATAATTTCTTCTCTTGAAGGAAGATTCCCTTGTTCTAGTTATGGAGGTGAATCAAGAACCTCAACTGTTTGTGGAAGAGTAGCCACTGGTGTAGTTACTTGGTCTTCTCCCTTTCTTACAAATTTAACCTTCATTGGCCTTTTGGAAGGGTTCTTATCCTTTTCCTTTTTCCTTTTGAGGGTTCCTCTTCCAAAGCGTCTATCTTCACAAAATCCCTTCTTTATAACTCATTCCCCAAGAAATGAGCCACGCCTTAGTACGGGAAAGAATTTGAGTAGCTCTTCCCGTGATAGAAGCTTTCTCAACAATGGACCAATCAATGGCCGGGAATACATATTGATCTTCATTCAACCCATCATACGAGGCGTCAAGGACACTCTTGTTGTCTTTAGTGCCTTTTGGGATGTTAGATAAATCCAGCATTTGGATTTCTTCAATTTTCAACCTGCTATTATCCTTTCTTTGGATGGAAACTTCATCCCGAAGATCAACCCAAATATCTTCTATGTTGGGAACATGTAGATATAAATTCCCATATGAATTAAGGACTCCTCGGAAATCAAATCCATCTCTGTGCTTTATGTGCTTCTTCAACTTATCCTGAAGCTCATGCACCACATTCTTAGCTTTGACCACCGTTGAGCATGTGTACCTTCCAATGGAAATGGGGAAGGATATAACAGCCTTGTGTTTTCTTTGTTGGAATTTGTGGAAATCCAACAACTGTCTTACCAACTCCATTAGGATCATCTTATCACTGGGAATCTGGGCAATCTGAAAGGATCACCTGGATACATGACCACCTGAAGGTATGTGAACTTCTTAAACTGTAAGAAGATACAACCCCATTTTGATACTTCGACCCATGCTTCATCAGAGACTCTTCTTTTCCTTAGATCAGGGTTCATCCTGCAGATATTTTCATAAAAGAAAGCATCGTTCACTCTTCTGAACTGATCTTGAACCTTTCATTGTCAGCTAAGGGAGGTACCGATATATGTGCTCTGTTACCCTATCTCCTTTTGCATCCAATCCTAGATAATTTCTCATGCCAGCTGCTGCATAGGTGACATACAATGACATATAGAATTTTCCCATAGTCAAGACTATCTTCATCTAGGAATCAATCTCATCACTTATGAGACTACTCCAATCAATCCCTTGTTCATTCTTCTTCATAATAACCATGAATTGATACATCCATCCTTGGAAGTCCCTTGACTTAGGGAGTCCAAATACTTGACTTAGCAAGGTGATGATGTCATTGATTTCAAGGATGAAATCACTCCTGGGACAAACTTGGGAAACCTTGAGATGGTCGGCTTAGCCTTGATCAAGAACTTTCTATTCACATGCCTGATGCAGTCTTCTTGATCTTTGTCTGATGCTTTCTTTGATGACTTGAGGTCTACATCAAAATATTTCTAAAATTTGGGTAATCTTAAGAGGTCATTAAAATAACCCCCATCCAACTTCACTATGACTTCTCCTTCTTGATTTTTCACTGAGCGAGAGTCCGAGTCATAATGGGAAGCACAGGCCAAAATGAACTCAAGGCATTGAGCAGACATTAGAAATCATGCTGTAAGAGGGAGGCCATTGTAGGTTATTGACTTCATCCGAGAGACTCGAGAAGAATCCTTGGTTCTCGTTCAAATCCTCGATGTCAATGTTACTGAGTTCCGTATCTCAAATGTCGTAAGTGTAATCTCTATAGAGGGGGATTCCATCTTTCAATACTTTTATTTCATCTTCCCTAACCTTTCTGAATTGTCTTTAGATGATCCAGGATTTGACATGAGAAATCCTGAAGAAAGAATGCCTAGACAACTCTTATCTGAGAAATCAAACTTGGAAGCTTGCTGAGCAACCCCATAGACCCGCCACACTATCCAAATTTTAGGACTTGTAAAGCACCTGATGAAACCCGACACACTTTGTGGGAATCGGAAGATGTTGAGCACCTCATGCAAGACCCAACACACTGGAAATTGGATGTTGGATGATGTTGGATGTCCGCACTTAGAAAATCCCAAAACACTATGTGGAACTTGGAGATTGTAAAACACCCTACAAAACCCAAAATAAGGGATTGGGTTTTGAGATGTCAAGACATGTAATCTTTCTACCATTTCAACAGTTAGGACTTTGTATTCTTCTCCTTTTCTTTAAAACACAAAAAGGTATATTCCAAGGTATAGAATAGGAAAACACCCTAAGGGTGAACTCTTAATCAATAATTTCTATTGGAATACAACCCAAAAAGAAGAAGAAAACCTAAAACCCTAAACCTAGAAGAAAAGCAGGAAAGGAAGGAGAACGTCACAAATAACATCACAAAAACATATTCAACAAACCTCACAAGTAGAGGGTAGAGAAAATACCTTCAGAAAATTTGAAAAATAATCAAAAATGAATCACGCAATCGAGCATGAAATCAAATCAGGTTCGAAGGTTGAGAGAGCATGTACGAGAAAATCCACGCAACCAAAAGTACAATAGATAAAAATGACGTGTAAATCCAACTATTTATAAAAACCCCTACATTTATTACACTTCACATGACACGTGTGCCAACTACCCAACAACTCGAGTTAATGCCATGTCATCATGCTTGGAGTGCCCGAAAACCCGATACAAAGGATTAGCTATCAATTCAGGTTTTGGGTTTTGGGAAACAGATGACATGAAACATGAGATGTTTGGGTGTTCTAAGGTTCTAAAACCCGACACAAAGGGACATATCATTTTTGGGTTTGAAAGTCAATTGACATGTAGCATGCTTTTTGCAAGTCATGTTCCGATGCTCATGAGTTCTGAAAACCCGAAATACTGGCTAGTTTCAGTTTTAGGTTTCGGGAAACAATTTGCATATAGCATGTAAAAACATGTTTTCATGTTGTTGAAACCCGAAAACCTAAAAATCTCTTCAAAAGGGAATTTTAGGAGATTTTTCCAAAAAAATCTATGGTTATCTTAATTTTAGCTAGAATCACTAAAATGAGATAACAATTGGCTCCAGTTGGGGACTTTCTTGGTGACATCAAAGGAAGAGAACTCAGAATCTCTAGTTTTATCCATTGGGCTATGGAGTCTGAAGAAAGAAGAAAACAAAAAACAAAGAAAGAAAGAAAGAAAACAAAAAGAAAACACATGACAGAAAAACAAATTATGTACAATGCAAGAGAGCATCTTGCATTACTGATGGAACAACTTCAGATGTTGACCACTGAAAGGTAGAGGGAGAAACTCTCCATCAAGGTATGATAGACAGAAGCTATTTTCACCATTCAACTGATGTATTTTGAAAGGTCCTTTCCATAAAGAATCAAACTTTCCATGCATCCCTTTCTGCTCTCTTCTCTTATCCCAAAGGAGTACTAGATCTCTAACTTGGAAATCACGTTGCTTTGATTTCTTGTCAAATATTCTTTTGACTTTGATCTTGATGGTCTGTGATGTGATCCACCACCTTGCTTTGTTCTTCTTCTAGCCTAGCTAGATACATAACCCTCTTCTTGATAGAACTTTGAAAAGTTTCATCCTCAATTACTTTAGCTAACTGTAAGGCTAGTAATTCCACAGAGATAGGTATCTTAGTGTTGATCCCATACAACACCTGAAATGGGGACATCCCAATAGCTCGTTTAGGAGTAATCTGATCAGCCCATAATGCATCATACAATGCTTTGTGCCATGTCCTCTGATTCTCCTCAACCAACTTTCTGATTATGGTCACCATATTTTTGTTGCTTGACTCAACTTGACCATTTCCTTGAGGGTAGTAATCGGATGAATGAGCCAACGTGATCCCAAATCCGTAACAAAAATTTTCAACTCATGAGATGAGAAATTGGAGGTATTTTCAGCAACGATCTTGTGAGGCACACCAAATTTGACAATTATATTTTCTTTGAGGAAGTTATAACCATCTTCAGAGGTTTCCTACTTGATGGGTGCAACTTCCACCCACTTGGTGAAATAGTCTGTGGCAGTGAGCACGTAGTTGTGTCCCGCACTGGAGGCCAGATTTAATACTCCAATGAAATCAATTCCCCACTGGTGAAAAGGTTCTTCAATGACCATAGGCTTTAGGGGAAGAGCTGCTAACTTAGGCGACCAACAAAATGTTGACAAGCTTCACATTTGGATACCCATTCTGTTGAGTCTCAAAAGAGAGTAGGCCAATAGTACCTGCCCGTAGGATCTTATAAGTTGTCATGGAGGAGGAGAAATTTCCTCTGCATGCTAGATTATGGAAGGACTCTAGCAACCTCACCTGTTATGACTTATCAACACAGTAG
This sequence comes from Taxus wallichiana var. yunnanensis, assembly GCA_018340775.1. Classification (NCBI taxonomy): domain Eukaryota; kingdom Viridiplantae; phylum Streptophyta; class Pinopsida; order Cupressales; family Taxaceae; genus Taxus; species Taxus wallichiana. Next base: position 470,512,290 of record CM031242.1, on the reverse strand, counting down.
CAGAATACACCATCAATACCTTTCTTGTACATTCCATTATCCCATAGAATGTATCTTGCGGATCTTAACTTAACTGTCCTCTTCTCCTTTTGGCTTAAATGCGGGGAATTTTCCATAAGTCATAAAGAAAGCAATATCTGTGTACCATTCATCGGTTGTGCTCACAAAAAGCACCATGGGCAATTCCGAAGAGGTATCTTCGGTTTTTTCACATTCTGTCTCAGCATTATTTTCTACAATCAATTGGCACAAGCCCCTTCCTTGTACCAACTTGGTAGGTCTGATGTCCAAGTCATACTCTTGGAATTTAGCTATCTAGTTACCTCGTTGACTACCCAGCTCTTGTTGAGTCAAAATGGATTTAACTGCAGTATCAGGAACAAGAAACGAGGGTATGAGAACTCAACACGTAATACCTGAAATGTTTCACTGCTCTCACCACCGCATAAGCATGCTTTTCAATTTGTGACATTTTCAATTCATGTTCTTTCAATGGGCAGCTCATGAAAGCGATGGGAGCTTCAATTCCTTCTTCATTTTCCTGCATCAGGATGGTAATCTTGATATCAGATGAGCAGAAGCATAGCTATACATGATGAAATCTTTTTTGAAGTTTGGACATACTAGAATGGGGGCATGTGTAATTACCTTTTTGACTTCTTTGAAAGAAAACTTCCCTTCAGTGCTCCATAAAATGGAGTTTTCCCTTTCATCATCCCAAGGATATTCTTAGTTTTATCAGCAAAATCAGGTACAAATCTTCTTAGGAAATTAACCTTCCCAAAAAGGAGTGCACCCCAGTTTTGCTTGTGGGTAGGGTAAGGATTTGAATGGCCTTCACCCTCTCTGGGTTGATCTTGGTTCCTTCTCTAGTCACAATATGACCCAACAACTTTCCTTCTATCACTCCAAACATGGACTTTTTAGGATTTAATGAAATCCCATGACGCCTACACCTTAAGAGTACTTGTTCCAGGTGATCATAATGATCACTTCATTTTTTAGAGAAGACTGTCAAGTCATCCAAATACACAACTATGACCTTGCCCATTAAATCCTGAAAGCTAAGTCCATAGCTCTCTGAAATGTGGCCCCGGCATTGATCAAACCGAAAGGCATCCTTCTGTAAGCAAAGGTTCCCCATGGAGTGGTGAATGTTGTTTTATGTTGATCTTCAGCAGCTACCTCAACCTAATTATATCCCGAAAATCCATCAAGCATGGATAACATTTATGCCCTAGTGATTGCTTTGTAATACCTGGTCCATGATGGGCAACGGATAATTTTCCTTCAATGAAGACTGGTTGAGATTCGGAAGTCAACACAAATCTGGATTTCACCGTTCTTCTTTCTCACAGGACAATGTTCGCAACCCAGGTGGAATGATGGATCGGAAAGATAATCCTTGCATCTAACATTTTTGAATTTCTACAAGAATAGTCCCTGAGATCTTGGGGTTGTAATGTCTCTGCTTCTGCCTGTGGGGTTTAACTTCAAGCTTCAGGGAATGCTATGTTGCACATCCTTGGGCTTAAAAGACTTTAGATCCATGTATGACCACGCTAGGACATCCATATATCTCTTCAAGAGTGAAGAGAATCTTTCTTTTTCCTCCTGAACAACATTTACCGATGTTTACCATCTGCGGTTGATCAGTGGAACCCAAGTTAATTTGATCTACCTCTGATAAGGAAGCACCTTCAGCTTGTCTTTTATCCTGAATAAACCGGTCATGTTTGTCAAACAAACCTTCCAGAGAAACCAATCCTTTAGGAATCTTGTTGCCTTTTAGTTGAATGAACTCACCATCAATCTCTTGATATGAACTTGAAACAAATTTGTGGAAAGCTGATTCTGATCCTTTGAAATATAGTTCACTAAAATTGTCATCTTTTTCAAGGAAAGACAATACCTGTTGATCATCATTGAATACTTGCCAATGTGCTAAATTATCTAGAACACTGGGACGGTACACAATCTCGATGGTGTACATGTCTTGTTTGAACTGTGGATGAGGAAGGAGAAGAGATGCAGACATGGCCAACAAATCAGCTTTGTCGTTATAATCCCTCAAAATTGCCTTGATAGAAAAAGCATCAAAGCATTCTATGTTGTCCCATACTTTGTTCCTGTAATGCTTTAGGCGATCATTTTCACTTGATAAACCCCTTTCACTTGATTTACAATGAGCTCCGCATCTCCCTAAACTTTGAGGTTTCAGATTCCCTTTTGTCTTGCCATTTCTAATCCTAATAACAAAGCCTCATATTTAGTTGTGTTATTAGTATTATCAAACTGTAACTTGAAAGAAAAGGGAAAGATCTTGAAATCTAGAGATATAAGAACTACGTCGGCACCTGATCCAGTAGTTGAACAGCTCCCATCGAACTTGAGGGTCCAAATACCATTAGGATCCTCTTCCTTAACATTCACAACTGGTATCTCTGATGTCATGAAATAATTCCCTAAGCCAGCATCTTCGAAAAGAATTTGAGCCTTGGGGTCATCAGACTTAGTGACTAAATACTTTGCTTGAGGCTCAGGATGGAGAATACGAGGAACTCCATTAACTAGAATTTTATCCTTGGTCCAGTCCATATTGATCTCCCTCTCGACATCTTTACAAAAACCTCTTCCTAAGAGAATACCGTAAGTAGCTGGGATATCAACAACCAGAATGGTCATTTTTACTCTCTTCTCCGGAAGGCAACAAATGCAAATTGTGCATCCTTGATTTGACCAATCAAAGGAACTTGCTTGGTTTCCATGGAATAACACCATCTATATGATTTAGTTAAAGTAAGTCCAAGGGCATGAGCTAATTTTATGGGCATCATGTTATCGAAGCTCCTGAGTCAATTATGTAATTGTTGAGTTTGAACTCGTTTATGAGTAAAGACAAATAAAACAGTTTAATCTTTCCTGAAGAAGAAACAAAGGTCATATTGGTTTGAGGTGAAGGTTGAGTAGGACTTGAAAAATTCCTTTTGAAGATGAAGGGATAATAGCCTTGCTTCTAATGAATTTGGCAAGCTTTTCAAATTGCTCAGGATTTGACTGAAGATATTATGCTTCTGACATTTGGATCTTAGTTCTTTTTGCATGGTCAATAATGTCAAAAGTAGTATATGAAGGAATGATGGTAGGCTCAGTTTTGGTTATATTGGTTTGAGCTGAGGTACTAGTCTTGGGAGCAGGAGAAGGAGAATAAGAAGAATTTGTTACCTTTTTAGTTATCTCCCTTTCAGTTTGTGTTGAGATAGGAGAGCCTCTCTTGGCCATGACCACGGAGCTTCTTTATTCTTCTCCTTAGAGCCTTCAACTAGTTTTCTAGGATTCTGAGATTGGGATCGAGTAAAGACCACAAATGACTAACCATCATGTTCACATCCATCTTCCTCATATTCCAAATACCCAATGCTGGAGTCGCCAGTTGAATCGTCATAGGACTCATCAGCGTATCCTGAAGCTTCAAAAGCTTTGTGAGAATATTGTTCTTCTAGTTCTTCCTCTTCTTCAACTATCTATACTGTAGCATTAACAAGAGGAGCTTCAATAGCCAATCTCGGTTGAGCAGTAGTCAACCGCGGTCTATCTCTTATGGGAGCGCCATTAGTATTATTGAAATTTCATCTAGGAATATCTCGATACGAAACGTTGCTCACCTGTTGAGACATTTGATTTTTCAAAGCGATCAAGTCATTAGCCATCTTCTGAATCATTGGATTAGTAGTACTCTAGAAGAACTCTAATTTTTAGGCTTGGATGATTCTTTTCTGATCTTTCCGGCTAGAATAAGATCATCTTCTATTTCGATGGTTGTAGCTTGAGCGGTGGCCAAATCGGGATAACATATCTTCTCAACAAGAAGCTCACATCCGGAGGTTGAGTGTTGATGAAGAAACACTTCTGATTCTCAAGAGTAGGAATAGTGTGATTTGGAATCTTGTGAATCATCTTGTTGAATTTGGCTATGAAGTCCCACATGGGTTCATAAGGCTCCTTCTTTATGTGTGTAAGCTATGCTAACAAGGTGTGAGAATCTTCATCTGGTTTGAACCTTTCTTCAAATACAGATCTCATGGTAGCCCAGTTGGTAATGCATGCATTTGGGAGATGATAGAACCATTCTGCTGCTATGCCATGTAATGTTTCAATGAAGAGTCAAATAGAGACATCTTCGTGAGCAACCCCAAGAACACCACATGCAACAAAGAATGAGGCAATGTGTTCATCAGGATGTTATTTCCCATCACTGTTGAACTTAGGAATATTCTTCTATGATCCATGAGGTAGGTCATGCAATGGTGGAGTAAGGGAAAGAGGACCAATAGTTGCACCCCAAGGCACAGGTTGTGCTACCATTCTCCTAAATGAAGTGCATACATGAATCTGAATATCCGGAAAGAATAATGCCCGACAAGTTGCAAAAACTTCTGGTTCTTGAGGAATCTGATTCCTTCGGATGGGCAAATAACTTCTTGCCCAGCTAGATGCAACACTATTGGGTGAAAGCCTGAAATTATGTTGTTGAAGTAGATCAAAGAATGGATCAGTTTCACCTTGGCTCTGGCTTAACCGAGTGAAAATCTTCCTAGCCAACTTGAACTGGAAAATGGATCTTCTTGAAAATAAGGCAAATACAGAGTCGCCAGACACCAAAAGGATAAGCTTAGTCTTATCAATCCGTATTTCCCCAGTGGAGTCGTCAAAAATTGTTGGTTGGATATTTTTTCACACCAAAATATGAGGTTCAACCACAGTGCATGGGATTAAATCCCTCCTCAAAGATAGGTGAGGCTGCCTGTTTATTACTAATCTAAAACACAACAGAAATAATATGTACAGTATTCACACTAATCTAACCATTGGGGTTGGGATAGAATCCCAATATCCAAATCCATACTAAATAAAGATGTTGTTTTCCGAGATGAAATGGATCAAAAAGAAATACACAATGGAAAGGAAATGACGGGAACGTATTTTCTTTCAAGCAAACACAGATCACGAAATAATCATACGAGTTCTAGATAACAAATGTAATGTAATGTTTGAAACAATTAAAATGATTGAGAATGCTAAACAAAGAATAGCTTAAGATCCTGAACATAAGAACAATATCTTAAGAGAGATGAATCTCACAACACAAAGTTTGCAAAAATAGCATTGATTTCTATTCCTCAAATGATTAAAAGAAAACACAAAGTTTTTCTTCTTCACAATAGTTCTCAATATTCCAAAAATCTCAACCCTTTGGAATGCATAAGCATCCCTTATTTATAATAAAAGGCGTTGAGAGAAAATAGGATAAATCCTAGAAAATAGTCTTTTAAATGAGATTCCTATTTTTCTTGACTCTCACGCAAGAGACCAAGTCAAAATTTTCTTCCTATGTGACAAAACAAAAATGAAAAATACATGTCGATTTCAAGATTGAAATGACATGTCGCATTGTGCTTATTCTGTATCATCATCTTTATCTTCCTCCAACAAATCCTGCTTGTTCCGAAATTATTGGAATTTTCGGATTATACCCTACATCTCATTTTCATTAGGAAAGATGGAATGATCACTCAAAACTTCACATGTTTCCTGAGTATCACTAGTGTTGCCAAGGATTTTTTCAATCTCTTGTTGAGTTTCCTCAGGGTCTCCAAAGAATGTTCAATTTTTACAAACCTGTCAATGATTTCCATGCCAAATCCATAAGTTGGTTCATGCTGAATTGATTCTTGGATCTATTTGTAAAGATCATCAATAGGTAAGATACCCGAGCCTTCACTCAACACCTTAGCACATATTTTGACTAGCTCTTCTTCTAAGTCGTTCTTGCCATCGACCAATTGATCTCTTGATTCTCTCAATTTTCTGCAAGCTTCATTGAGAATCTTTATTCTGAATCTGATGGCTTTGGTTAGCTGAAAATGTTTATCCCCATGTGGAATGATGCCCTCTTCGACCAAGATGTGGGATGGAATCTATTTCAGCATTTGGAGAGCTTCAAAGTCAACTCTAGGTTCCCGATTTCTACTGAAAACTCATCATCCATTTTCTCTCCATCTTTCTTTATATCCTCTAAGGATTGGTAGACTTCCATAGTATCTTTGATGACTTATTTTCCTTCTAAGGAGCAGCCTTTGGGTCCATTCATTGACCGTTCTCCCCTTTTCATTAATCTTCTCAATCATGGGTACCGATGAGAAATCAAACCCGATAGGAGTAGAGGATGATGGTGTTGACTCAGGAGGCTTTGAGAGCTTGAGTAGCACTTCTGTTAGCTATTGTACTTTCTCTTTTAACTCATCTCTATTTTCCTTAGTTTCCCTCAGCTTCTAGCACAACACATTCATGGCATCTTGTGCATCCTACTATGCTCCCTTTGTTGTTACTTTCCCTAGAGCCACCCTTGTGATTTGATAATCATGACCATTATGTCATCCTTAGTTTTATCAGCTGCAGGAGTAGCAATCTCTGCAAATTTATGCCCTGAGGCATCCACTGAAATCCTTGAGACTATTTTGGGTTTCTTGGCCAACTTAGTGGGAGTGACCTTGAGGGAACTGAAATCAAAGGTTGGTAATGGGATAACTACCTTCCTCTTCCTCGAGTCTGATCTACCAACCATTGAGGTATATTGGAAGAAGTTGCTTCCATTACAGGTGTTATGGTCACATCTTCAGGTGGAGGAGGATTAGCTTGTGGAGTGGGAACCACCATAAGTGTAGCACCCATGGTAGTGGATTCAGGGAATAAAGGCGCAGTAGGAGGAGGCATGTCCATGGTTAACTGGGGTCTAGTGGGGAGAGGTGAGAGGCTAGAGAAGATACTAGCCATGGCTGAGGAACTTGGTGAAGAAATCTGAGGCAAGGAAGGTTGAATGGGAGGAGGCAAGGATGGTTGAATGGGAGGAGGCAAGGATTCCTAATTAGAGCTTGAGAAGCGGGAGGAAGACTTACCTCTGATGAACTATCTACCAAAGGAATGGAAGGTTGAATAATTTCTTCTCTTGAAGGAAGATTCCCTTGTTCTGGTTGTGGAGGTGAATCAAGAACCTCAATTGTTTGTGGAAGAGTAGCCATTGGTGTAGTTACTTGGTCTTCTCCCTTTCTTAAAAATTTAACCTTCATTGGCCTTTTGTAAGGGTTCTTATCCTTTTCCTTTTTTCCTTTTGAGGGTACCTCTTCCAAAGAATCTAGCTTCCTTTATAACTCATTCCCCAAGAAATGAGCCACGCCTTAGTACGGGAAATAATTTGAGTAGCTCTTCCCGTGATAGAAGCTTTCTCAGCAATGGACCAATCAATGGTCGGGAATACATATTGATCTTCGTTCAACCCATCATACAAGGTATCAAGGACACTCTCATTGTCTTTAGTGCCTTTTGGGATGTTAGATAAATCTAGCATCTAGATTTCTTCAATTTTCAACCTACTATTATCCTTTCTTTGGATGGCAACTTCATCCCAAAGATCAACCCAAATATCTTCTATGTTGGGAACATGTAGATATAAAGTCCCGTATGACTTAAGGACTCCTCGGAAATCAAATCCATCTTTGTGCTTCATGTGCTTCTTTAACTTGTCCTAAAGCTCATGCACCACATTCTTAGCTTTGACCACCGTTGAGCACGTGTACCTTCCAATGGAAATGGGGAAGGATACAAAGAACCTTGTGTTTGCTTTGTTGGAATTTGTGGAAATCCAACAATTGTCTTACCAACTCCATTAGGATCAGCTTATCACCTGGGAATCTGGGCAATCTGAAAGGATCACCTGGATACATGACCACCCGAAGGTATGTGAACTTCTTGAACTGCAAGAAGATACAACCCCATTTTGATACTTCGGCCCATGCTTCATCAGAGACTCTTCTTTTCCTTAGATCAGGGTTCATCCTGCAGATATTTTCATAAAAGAAAGCATCGTTCACTCTTTTGAACTAATCTTCGAACCTTTCATTATTAGTTGAGGGAGGTACCAATATATGTGCTCTGTTACCCTATCTCCTTTGGCATCCAATATTGGATAATTTCTCATGCCGATTCTCGCATAGGTGACATACAATGACATATAAATTATGCACGTAGTCAAGATTGTCTTCATCCGAAATCAATCTCATCACTTATGAGACTACTCCAATTGATCGCTTGTTCATTCTTCTTCATAAAAATATGAATTGATACATCCATCCTTGGAAGTCCCTTGTCTCGGGAGTCCAAATACTCAACTTCGCAAGGTGATGATGTCACCGATTTCAAGGATGAAATCACTCCCTCGGGGACAAACTTGGTAAACCTTGAGATGGTCGGCTTGGCCTTGATCAAGAACTTTCTATTCACATGCCTGATGCAGTCTTCTTGATCTTTGTCCCATGCATTCTGTGCTGACTTGAGGTCTACGTCAACATATTCCTAAAAGTTGGGTAATCTTAAGAGGTCATCAAAATAACCCCCGTCCAACTTCACTATGACTTATCCTGTTTGATTTTTCACTGAGGGAGAGTCCAAGTCATAATGGGAAGCACAAGACAAAATGAACTCAGGGCATTGAGTAGACATTAGGAATCCTACTGCAAGAGGGAGGCCACTGTTGGTTATTGACTTCATCCAGGGACTCTGAGAAGAATCCTTGGTTCTGTTCCAGAAATCCTCCATGTCAATGTTACCGAGTTCCATATCTCGGATGGCGTAATTGCAATCTATATAGGAGGGGGATTCCATCTTCCGATACTTATATTTCATCTTCCCTGACCTGTCTGACTTGTCTTTAGATGATTCAGGATCTGACATGTGAAATCCTGAAGAAAGAATGCCTAGACAACTCTTATCTGAGAAATCAAACTTGGAAGCTTTCTGAGCAAACCCACAGACCCGCCACACTATCAAGATTTTAGGACTTGTAAAGCACTGATGAAACCCGACACACTGCGGGAATCGGAAGATGTTGAGCACCTCGCAAGACCCGACACACTGGAAATTAGATGTTGAATGATGTTGGATGTCCGACACTTAGAAAATCCCGAAACACTCATGGAACTTGGAGATTGTAAAACACCCTGCAAAACCCAAAATAAGGGATTGGGTTTTTGAGATGTCAAGACATGCAATCTTTCCGCCATTTCAACAGTTAGGACTTTGTATTCTTCTCTTTTTCTTTAAAACACAAAAAGGTATATTCCAAGGTATAGAATAGGAAAACACCCTAAGGGTGAACTCTTAATCAATAATTTCTATTGGAATATAACCCAAAAAGAAGAAGAAAACATAAAACCCTAAACCTAGAAGAAAAGCAGGAAAGGAAGGAGAACGTCACAAAGAACATCACAAAAACATATTCAACAAACCTCACAAGCAGAGGGCAGAGAAATACCTTCAAAAAATTGAAAAATAATTGAAAATGAATCACGCAATCGAGCACAAAATCAAATCAGGTTCAAGGTTGAGAGAGCATGTACCAGAAAATCCACGCAACCAAAAGTACAATAGATACAAATGACGTGTAAATCTAACTATTTATAAAAACCTCTGCATTTATTACACTTCACATGACACGTGTGCCAACTACCCAACAACTCGAGTTAATGCCATGTCATCATGCTTGGAGTTCCTGAAAACCCGATACAAAGGATTAGCTATCAATTCGGGTTTCAGGTTTCAGGAAACAGATGACATGAAACATGAGATGTTTGGGTGTTCCAAGGTTCCAAAAACCTGACACAAAGGGACATATTAGGTTTCGGGTTTTGGAAGTCAATCGACATGTAGCATGCTTTTTGCAAGTCATGTTCCGATGCTCATGAGTTCCGAAAACCCGAAGTACTAACTAGTTTCGATTTCGGGTTTCGGGAAACAATTTGCATATAGCATGTAAAAAACATGTTTTCATGTTGTTGAAACCCGAAAACCTGAAAATATCCTCAAAAGGGCATTTTAGGATATTTTTCCAAAAATTTCTAAGGTTATCTGAATTTTAGCTGGAAGCACTAAAATGAGATAACAAGCTTAAGGCTTATGCCAAAGGGGTTATGTCCTAGTTTTAAGCGGACGTGACGTACCCTTATCCGAGCCTAAAAATATAGTGTTTTGAATGTGGTGTGATTTTTATCTTGTTTAATTTGGTGTGGTTTTCTTGAACACCTTTTGGAAACCTGCACAAAAATTGTAGTAGTAGTTTAAATTTGTTTCAAACTCCTTTCTTTAACAAGCGTTTTTAGGTCCTGCACTCTAGCGTTAGTAGTTCTCCAAGAAAATCACATTATTTAAAAGAGGATTAAGAGTTGTTTTTTATTCTCAAGATCATCCAAGGATGCAAGATAAGAGCATACACAAAAAATAATCTAACTACAATGTAAATAAAATCTTTCAAATCAATGAACCATACAAAAAGCTTGATAAATGTTCATTCCCTTAAACCAAAAGTGAAAGATGAAGTTTCCAATCTACCAAATTTTATAAAATGAAGTCTAAAGCTGATTTTCATTCTCAAGATCACCCTAAGGTGTAAGAGAAGAGAATACACAAACTTTATCCCAACTATATAGAAATGGAAAACTTCAAATCAAAGGACCATTGAAAAATGCTTTGTAAAAGGTTCATTCCCTTAAGCAAAATGAATAATCAAATTTTCAGGTTTAATCCCAATATTAAAAAGATAGAGATAAAAGTTATTTAGGATTCTCAAGATCACCAAAAGGTGTAAGAGAAGATCATACACATGCTTTGGTATAAATCAATTAAAGCATGGAAATACAACATTCATCAAAACATTAGACATGTTAGAAAATGACCTATTTTAAAATAAATTGAAAACTCCGCAATTTTTGTAAGTATAAATCCTGAATTTATATTTTCATTACATAGTTAACTAAAATACCTTTCCAACACAAAAATGGATTCATTTTGAGTTTGGAATCAAACATTATTGCCTTCGAAAGATGGGTTACGCATATGTTCTTATGCTCAAGGGTATGCACTGACATGCACTTAAAAATGTCAAAAAAATGTCCCTTAACCTGCAAAATGGTCAAATTTTTCCAACCAAAATTAAATTTTGACAACAACCCATCACACTAATATGTAAATATAAGACTCAACGCTATCAAACATTAACATACATGCTCAATAATTTAAGATTTTCAAGAAATTGGCAAAACTAGCATGTAGAATGATGAAAAAGTAACCTCTAAAAATGAAAAAATGATGAAATCTTGAAATTTTCTCACCAATATTTAATTTTGACAACAACCCACCACATTAATATGTAAATAGAAGACTCGCACTATCAAACACTAACCTATATGCTCAAGAATTTAATATTTTCAAGCAATTGACAAAACTAGCATGTAGAATGTTAAAAAGCAACATCTAAAAATGAAAACATGGAGAAATCTTGAAATTTTTCTATCAATTCTAATTTTGACAGCACTTCACCTCCTTTATACCTACAAGGAAGACTCAACACATTCAAAATCAACAAAACAAGTTAAGAAAAACAAGTTATGTCAATATGTGTAAAAGAGGGTTAGTAACCAAAAATGAAACTTAACTACAAAAACTTGAAATTAAGTGCAAAGGACAATGGAGTAAGTCCCACCAAATGTGCTCATGTTTTATTAACTAAGCTATAAATTGAAACTAATATCTACATAGCTTCAAAAACAAATGCTAATTAAACAATGAACCATCAAGATAAAAGCTTAAAGGAAATGTTTCTTCAATGCATAAATGAAACTACATGCTAAGCTATTTCCTACTCTCTATGATTGCTAACTTAAACTATGAACCTATGAAGAACATAAGCAATCAAAGTAGATTATTACTTTATTTCAAAGATTGATAATGGAATCTCACCAAGAATGGCTACAAGGCCATTTTGGATCTTCCCATATTACTCAATTTTGAGTGAAATGATGCAAGATGGAGAAGTTATTTCCAACAATGGAGAATGGCTCAAGATCAAATTGCTTATAGTCTTTCACTATTCAAAGCATGGTGCAAGAAGAAAGGTAAGAAAGAAGGTTCTTTATATAGCTTGCATGAAGAGACAAGGCTAGCAAATTGATGAATGTGGGATAAAGGTAAAATAAGATTAGGAATGGATAAGGTTACTTTATAAAAGGTAATATTGATTTAGAAGAGTTTAATTTATCATTAGTAAGTCATGAGAGTTGGGGGATGTTTTAATTAATCAAAGGTAATTAATTAATAGGTAGATGTAAGCTTATAGAAGCTAATTAGAGGAAAATTAGTATGATTTGCAGGATGTAAGAGAGGAATTTGATCCAATAAATGGTAATTTATTGATTTAGAGTTGTGAGTGTAATAATAATTAATTAACCCAAGTAGAAGTGGATATTAATTAACGAAAGGTCGTTAATTGACATCTTTAATGATAGGAAGGCTAATTAATTAATGAAAGGTTGTTAATTAATGAATATGAAGAAGAATGTTAGCTAATTAGTGGAAAAGTGCTAATTATTACGGAAATGATGAGAAAGAGGATAATTAGTGCAATCTTAGCATTAAAGGTTGCATAAACAGATTTTAGGTGTCTACAATATATACATTCTACAACATTTGGTCATTTTTGTCTCTTCACCTCATACATCAGGATAGTTCCATACATCTACATACCATACATACTATGCCACATATTTTCACACATATTCTACTAGTATTCATCATATAGGAGTCTAGCATTACATTCCTATTTTTCTACATACATTACATGTCACTTTCTACATTACACTTTACACATCCTACACATATTGCATTTGCATTTTACACATATCATATCTACACATTATACGCATTACATCCTTACATATACCACCCATCATATGGTCAATTTTTATCCTTACATATAGCATATCTACACATTCTACGCATTCACTACCCAATAACGCACTTTAGTTCTTCTGTCCATACTCGACTACCAAGGGTTTACAAATCAAATGGACCTTACACTCATCACACCTTTACTATTACACCTTTCATCATGCAACATCACTAGGCTTAGTGACATATGTTTTAGCTTAAACCGTCACCTATGTTATCCTCTTCTAATGGTCTACACCTTAGGTTACATCACCACTCCCTACTATTCATCCCTTAGTGACATACACTTTAGCCTAAACTATCACCTATTATATCCTCTTCTAGTGGTCTACACCTTACGTTACATTACCACACCCTCCTTACATTCTATAGTGATATACGCTTAGCACTAAATCATCACTCATCCATTCATCTTATAGTGATATATGCTTAGGGCTAAATCATCACTCCACATTTCATCTCCTCATGGTATATGCTTAGGCTATAAGGTCCACACACATCTATTCTACATGTCGCATATCATCACCACTATGCATATACACATTTCATCATAGCACGCTAGACACAATACACACTACTCGACCATTTCCCGATGATGCACTCTCATTTACGGTTCATTTTGTATTGCTTTGAGGAGGAAAACAAAATGAATCTCATTTCACACATTTTCATCCACTTGGGGGGCACGTGGCTCCTATCACTCCATATTGCATTTCATTCCATCCATCCACATCATACTACATATTACGGTTGCTTATATTTTTTCCTACTTTTATTTTTCATGGTCACTTTACTACACATGCTAGTTTGATTACTTGTATTTCATTTATATATATCATACACACATGTGCGTTCATGCCTTCTTATACGTGTGATCATAGATACAAGTATCTTACATGCAAGTATGGATGTTTACCTTCTACCCTTCCTACACTTTGGTCACTTTGGGGCATCCACACATTTGTATATTCCAAGTGCTATTGTTTCATGTTATACTTAGCACTTTACATTACTTTCTTATATAAGCTTTTGAAATACTATCTATCTTTCTAACATGATAATGGGTGCTTCATGCGTAGCATTTTTATACTGAGGATATTGGTTTCTATACTTGTTTGTTACATTTTCTGTCATTGTCTACTATTGTTTGTTATTGTTTTCAGGCCTTGCCCTATGTTTGGTGTGCACACTTGTCTAATGTTTGAGGCCATTATGGCCTTGCATTTCTTGTAACATCGTGAGTGATATCCCATGTTTGTAGCCCACTTTTTGTGGATTACTTTTCTTCTTATGTGTTTACATTACTCTATTTGGTCACTTTTACACTATTTGTGTAGCTTATACAATATTTTATTCATACATGTATATTTACACTTGTTTTTGGCTTGCCTTCTTGTTTGTGTGTGCCTTGGTTTCCACCAAGCACTTTTTAGTTTATATGCGGTTGGCCCTCTTTTGGGGCCGCATGTCTCCTATCAACGATGTCGAATGCACCCCTAAAGAGTGGGGCATCATTTAGGGGTTTATAAATACTAACACAAAGATTCTACATCATTTTGGTTCGATTATATTCGGTAAGTGGGTTCGACCGGTCTACGAACTCGTACATAGTGTATTTTATAGGACATGGTGTCCTTAGCATTTTTGGGAGGCGATTGCAAGTTTGGAGGTTACAGTGGGTGTGTCTTTCTACACTACTTCAGTCAGTGGTGTCGGATCGCCCAAAAAACCAAGATGATACAGAGATCCCTTCAACAATATTCGGCGAGCGGTTAGATCTTGGAGGACACATAACATTTCCTCCCTACACTTCTCCAACCAAGGTGGCATGAGATCACCCAAAAAAATCACAGTACAAGATATCCTTCTACACTTTCTCTCTCGACATGGATCATGTGCACATGTTCCATTTACCTTTACATTTACATTAGCATATTTACATACATTTTTACATAGCATTTTTACACTTACATACATACATATTTGACTACTTGATCATTTTCTCCTTGCAAGTCTAGTCGTATGAGAAACAAGCAGTCAAATGGGGGCAACAACAACAATGAAAAAAACAACACTATGCGGTAGCACACTATAGCACACACATCACACTTTTATGTAGGTACACTACACTATGCGACAGCTACACACATGTGTTTCACCCTAGGTTCACTCTCATCACTTTTTATTTACATATTTTTTCATCTATAGTTTCCATGCTCCTCCATATTTTTATCATTCCACATTTTTTTCTAGTCCTTGGCATGCTTCTACTACACTCTTCATGGACATTAGGTACACATATCTATCTACTTTATGTTACCGAGATTTCTACTCACCAACATAAAGTGGGGGCAAAATGTAGTCACAAAATCATGCACTTTAGACATTTTATTTATCCCGGTCTCATACTACTATTTAGAAGGTTATTGAGTAAAGAAAGTACTAATTAATCCCCATCCTTTGGCCATCTTTTTTATTTTATTTCATAATTTTTGACCTATTACACCCATATGCCCAGCCATTTCTAGACATCTCGTGTTATTTTAGCCTTGGCTCGAATACCCAGTTTAATCTTGGGGCACCCATGGGCGCCCGGTCTCACTTGGGGTGCACCGATCCTTCTAGCACTTTCCCACCATTTTTGGGCCTCTTCTAGCCATTTTTCATATTTATATTTCTTTGGGTCAGCCTTTTTAGGGTTAATTATGAAATTAGATCAAGAGAACCCTATAAATATAAAGTTATGAGACCATAATGAGGAACCTAGCATCATACACTACTATCACTCCATCTAGAGTTGCATCCATCTATTACATTAGCATCCACATAGCTCCATCATCAAGGCATAATCTAGGACATTTACATCACACTTCATAGGGGATGGATTCTATTTTATTCTATGCACACATACTATTACATTTTCTACATTTACTTATTGCACGCTACTTTACAAAGTGTGACTGACACAAGATCACCTAGAGCATGACATGCACACACACACACCAGAACTACATACGGGTCTAAAATGTAGTGCAACACTCATTTAATAAGCCCATTGTTCGGTAGTTGAGATCGATCGACCCATTCATTTTACATCTTTCTTTTTCAGGGTTTTGATACTTCCTTTTGGTCTTTTGCAGTTACTTCTTCCTCTTGGAATATTTGGTGCATTTGGTGCGGTCTGAGAAAAATTAATGCGACAGGGAAGGAAAAGTTGCGAGATCACATTATGACCCTATGAATACTAATTCTTGACACTTTTCCCTAACCAGGAGCCTAAATTCCTTACTAGAGTGCCCGTGAGTGCCCTAGTCTTCTTCCAGTGCCTCGATCTAAACACATCATCCGGATCTATCCATTTCGACACTCCTGCACATTCGTTCCTACTTTACGAATTTTTGTCCATCACTTTGATACGGTCGACAAAGTTCTATTATTCAATTTGAGTTCTTGCCTATCCCTTCTTACACATTAGGGATTTTAATTTCATTAGTTTATTTATTTATATCATTTACTGAGACTTTTTAGTGCATTTACTTATTGCATTATATGTGCTCGTATATTATTTTAACTATCTTTTTACTACATTAGTTTAATAAATATTAGTTAATCAGTGTCAACAAACCTCTCAAAGTGGGATAGGTGCCTTTGTAAATACTCCATCTCTATGATCTAGACTTTAGTTCTATTTGCATGTTCGACATAATCAAACGGATATGTGGGGAGTAAATATGATCTTTCAAGAATAGTGGTGGTTTTGCGTTATGAGGTTGATGCTTACCTTAGGTACTTGAGTTTCTTTTTTGGATGTGGTAGTAGGTTTAGAAGGAGAGGGAGAAGTTGTTTTTAGCCTTAGTAGGTTTAGCTTTGAGTAGCATTTGGTGAAGTATTATTTTTAGAAACATATTTTGAATTAGGGGAGTAGGTCATAGGACTTAATTGGCTTGTAAACATCTTCTTTCTTTCTAGTGGGTCTAGTTTCTCCTTGGTCGAGTCCATGGATGTTGGTAGCGGCAATCCTCTTCGATTATCTTATTCTCGCATAACTTCAAGTAGGAGGATCTTATTTATTTTTCTTTTCATCGTTTGTGTAAGATGGATATGTTTTCTTTGATTGAGCCCAAGTAAATACAACATAAGAGAAATTGGGTTCATATCCCTTGTCTTCATCTTCACTTACAAAAACTTACTCAATAAGGCCATTTTGAGTTTCACCATCAACTTCTTTAACTTTTAGGTAGTTTCCATCATTTCCTTCCTCTTCTTCTTCGAGTTCTTCTATATTTTCTTCCTCTTATAGTTCTTTAGCATTACACATGGCATTGACTAGCAGTGCTTCAAGGGTAAGCCTACGAGGAGGCGGGGTGATTCTGGTAGATTTGGAGGATTGGTCTTCCTTGGGGCATTCCTCATGGTGATATGAGAAATTTGTTTCTTCAAGGAAATCATGTCATTAGCCATCTTCTTGATCATTAGATCAGTGAGAGTTGAGCCTGAACTCTAACCTTTCTGTTTTCCTTTAAGACCCTTTAATTTTCTAGACAAGATTAGGTCATCTTCTGTCTTGACCGCATAATCTTTTGCTTCTTTCAAATCCCTAGGTTGGGATCTCCTAAGGAAGAAACCAACTTCCGGTGGTAGAGCACTAATGAATAATATTTTTAGATTATTATATGGAGGCATGACATCTTCAAGGATCCTTCTGATTATCTCGGTTATATTTAGCTATAAAATCCCTCATAGACTCGGTAGGCTCCTTCTTCATTTGCACCAATTATACCAATAGATCTTCAAAGTCCTTCATAGTATTGAGATTGTGCTCAAATATTCTTCTTATATCTTCCCAACAAGTGATAGATCTTGCGGGTAACATATAAAACTATTCGAAAGCCTTCTCTTTCAATGATTCTACAAATAGTATAACAGATACATCTCATGTTCCACACCCAATACGCCACAAACGGTGATGAATATTGTTACATGCTCCTTGGGGAGTTGGGAACTATCTCCTCTGAATTTTTAAATTCTTCCTTGATCCTCATGGTAGTTCATGGAGCCGTTATTGAAGCACAAGTGGTCCAAAAGATTTCCACCCCATGGTACATTGGGCCTACATTCTTCTCGATCTACCATTTCATTCCTGATTCTAGCTTCCAACCTTTCTAAGGTTGCGGCTTTAGCTACTTCTCTTGAATCTACTTCATCTTTATCTCTTTCAATCTCTTCAATTTGGTCTCTTATCTCAGCTTCAACTCTTTCTTCTCTTTCTCAAGCTTCTTCTTTGGTATCAACATCAGTGAAGTCTTCAAGGTTCTCATTGATTTCTGAAAATTCAACATCCAATGGGTTGATGACTCTTGGAATTCTGATGGGAATGTTTTCTTGATGAAGGGGAGACCTTGGATTTTGAGCAGCTCTTGTCTTCGTTAAATTTCTTCAAAGATAGGGTCATTTTTTCCTCCTTACCTTTGTTGTGAGTATATCTTCAATGTTAGCTTGAAAAATTATGCTCTTCTTTTAGTTCTTAAATCTACCTTTGTCTTTCTAATTTAGTGGCACATTCTTATTCAAGCTCCAAACTCTCATGGTAATAAAATACCGAGTGAAAATTTTCTGTTATGCAAGATAGCCTCTCTAAAATTTGAAGCAATATTCTCTTTAATATGGAATAATAACTCGGTATTTCAAGTAGGAGGATTACCAAAAATAGCCATGGTTTTAAATCATAAGGCTCATGTGACTTTTCAACATCCAATTTTTTTATTTTCTAGGTTTTGAATTTTTTTAATTTTTTGAGGTTGTATTTTACATGTAGATGTTACCAAATTTGCCCCACAGGTGGGCACAAAAAAACATTTGGAGAGAAAATTTTCCACATGGACAAATCTATGGAATTCTTGCCAATGTTCTAGGAATCTAATTCCCTCTACTTGTGGTTCCCTTTCGGTAGGCATCCAACAAGGGCACTCCACTAACCCTGCGGAAAAACTAAAAATTTCTTGTTAGAGAGGAATTCGATCGGAGAATGGGAAAGGGAGTGAGAAAAGGGAGAGATATTAATGTCATGGGTAGAAAATCAAATTCCCACACCCATTAATCAGAAATTTCCAACACACATAAATCAGAAGAAAACAACCCTATAAATGGAAACAAGACCAGTTAGGATTTATGAGCACAAAGTATCAGTAAATCCCCCAATCAAAAAGGATTTAAACTCCTTTTTGTATTGATTGCTTGAGCAGAAATTGTACATGAAAAGAATGGAAGAATGTAAAAGTGGGAAGTAGAAGAATTTTCTATCTCTTTGTTCTTCACAAGGATCACTCTCTCATGAACTCACAAAATGACCAGCCCTTGAAAAGAGAAGGCCTTTACAATTTATAGAAGAGAGAGGTGACTCTTCATTTCCCCCCAATGACTTTTCATATGCCTTTATAATATGTGAATTTTAGAATGTTTAGAAAAACTTAAGTCCCTTTTTATAAAATAAAGGTGACTTATTACATTATGATTCTAAAGTCACTTTTTAATTACAAAATAAAGCATTATGAAAAGTGTTGCCCCAGTGAATAATTAGAACATGAAGAGAAAAAAATGTTTTGGGGAACAAAAGAAGAGAGAGAGGATCATGTTATTATGAAGCTTCTCATGTCGATTATGTTCTATTTCCCGACTATTCAATGATGAGCTCCAACTGGGAAATCTTGACTCCTTTGAACTCTTTACTAAATTTGGCCACTGGAGATGTCAATATTTTCGTGTGGGGAATTTGCATTCAACTCAATGATTCTATCCAACCATTGGTGTCTTTATTGATATCTTTACACTTTTCAAACCATGATTGGTGTTTCTCTTCGATGAATTTGATGGTTTCTCGGATCCCGGATAGTGATTACAAGGTGTATTCATTAAAATAGTGTGGATCTCCGACAACTTTCTCGGACGGAGTTCTTCAAATGGACCCAGTAGATCATTTGCGGTAGTACTTTCTTCCATCATCGACACTCCAAGTTTCTGAATATTCCTATTAACATGATCTTGTAACTTGTAATCTCGTTATTCCTTCGATTCTAACTCGTCAATACCACAATTGATCATCTCATACCTAGTGATAAGATCCTTTTCCCAGATACGTGACAAATCCTCGAATGGGGCATCAAGATTTTTCTACTTATCAATTACCTCAAATGAGTGTCTCTAATTTCTATCACCAAAGGGTGGATCAATTCCTAGTGTTCCTTTTATTTTTCAATCTCATCCCTAAGTGTCTTATATTTCTCCACAGATCATACACATATAATAGTTGAGGAAAAATCACATCACCCCCGAATGACCAAGTTATGGATGGGACATTCAATGTGATTTCCTAACATGGAGCTATCCTAAAGTATGGGACATTGCAAAATGGGATAGCTTTCTAGAGAAGGTTGGTTCCTCTTCATAATACTTCCTTCTAAGACTACTCCTAATGCAATAAAATACCTATATAATCCTATTCTAACATTCCAATGAGACAGGAGAGAGAAACTTTCATGAAATAAAACATACACTAGAAGCGGTGATACACCAAGAAAAGGAGTGTTATACATATTCCCAACCTTGTAAAATGGAAAAAAATGTGCTTGGAGTGGATGGAAATGCACCATAGACCAAATTGAACACATTACACCATTCTCAAACATACACAACAACACGAAAACCGTGTAATGGAAACATTGTTACACAGACACACGATAATAATCGGAGGAAAGATAAAAACAACAAACCATGAGAGGCTAGAAATATTAACACAGACATAATTTTATTGCTCCATATGAATTTACATAGTACATTGTAGTAGGGAGAGGCAAGAGTGCCATTAAAATTTTAGTGTGAAGGCCTTAAGCCCCAAGAAATTAATAACATGTTAGTTGAAGGAAAGGAGAATAGGGGGTGCGTGCAGGAGGAAAAATGACCAACTCTTTACAATGTTGCAATCCTTTTACATGTATAGGAAGAATTTCCAAGAGAGAGGGAGAAATTCAGATTCCAATGTGCATGTTGTTCCATCCTCTGCTTACATCATCTATATGGTGTCTTCGACGTTGTCCATACCCCTTATACTTTACCTTGTTGGAGAAGGAAGTATGCCCATTCGCCATTAATGACCTCCCACCTACCATGCTATTGTTCATTGTTCACCATTTTCTTAGGTCCAAAACCTCCAAAATTCACTTTTATGGTTCCATGTTGTAGATCTCCAAAACATCTCTCTAATGACTAGGATCTTGTGAAAATCTGAGTTACATAGCTCAAGATAAACCATTTCGGTTTTGGGGGTTCTGTAATTTTGGGGTTTCAAACCTCCAAAAATTCATTTTTTCATAGCTCCATTATGTATATCATTTCCCCACCTTTCTCGTTGACTGCAATTTTGTGCAAATCGAACCACCAGAGCTTGAGTTATGGCATTTTTAGTAGAAGAGGGTTTTGTGTGTATTTGGGTCGGTGCATGAGTTAATGGTGAGCCAACTCCTCGAGATTCTCGGTGAGCTCTGCGGCGAGCTCCTACTTTGCATTTCATGGTGATCCTTACCACCTTTCTCATATTATTGTGTTTCCTACATGGGTGGGTGAGTCATTTTCCCCACCACCGAGCTCGATGAACTACCTCATGGGTTCTCTCGAGAACGCCCTCTTGTTCTCATCGGCCTTAATCAAGTCCTCAACATATCTTGTTTGTGTTATTTTGAACTCCTCCATCGAATTTCATCCTTGTGGCCCATTTTTACATCTCCTACTTTACATCAATGGCTAGCTCGTTGCCTCGCGATCAACATGTCCCCAAGCTCTTGCATGAGAAATACTACACGTGGTTTCTCCACATCAATGTCTTCATGCAACCTACTTCACCAACCCGGATGCCATTCCCGCATTGGTCTCATGTTGATTCCTCATTGTCCACTAAGCCAAACCCCGAAACTAACTCTCCTTTGTGCTTTGCCAATTCCTACGATGAGTTTCACTTCACCGTGCAAAGGTTTGGGTAATTCCTCATATCCAACTCGCTACCTCCACGTGCCTCACCAATCACCCTACCAACCAGTGCACCTCTCTCGAGTTACAGCTTGGCCATTGACTCACCTACCTTAGAGAAATTTGGAACTTTCCATGTCAAATTTTTGGACTTTTTCATTTCAAGGTGCATGAACTAGTCATCGATCCACTCATCAAAAGATTAAAATGTCAAGAACCTCAAGTATAAAATTCAAACTTTGGGTTTTGGACATTTTTTCCCACCCATAGGCACTATTCATCAACCCACTCGAATTCTCCAAGTTCCTAAAACTCTAAACTCCAAAATTTAGAGTTCAATTTTCGACATTCCTCCCTGTTTTCACATGGAAGGAATCCCAATCGTCATTTTTTCCGAAGTCTAAAAACTTTAATGTCTCACCACATTCGCATCTCTCGAGATTTTGAATGGGCATTTGTTTCTCCTACGTCTTGTGCACTTTTTCAATCAATATAAGTTGGCCATGGCCAACCAAAATGGGCACCTTAACCTTTTTTATGTTCCTATGAACCACCGAGTTAGCTCAACTTCTCCTCATGCAAACCTACTAACTATCCATCGAGCTCCATGACTATGTCTCCCCACCAACCACATGACAAGATGATCCCATGTAACTCTCTACGAGATAGTCACCGACATAGCTCATTTGAGTAACAAACCCTTTATCATGAGCAACATTTTCTTTCTATCTCACCTTTAAGCCCTTCGCACATTCGAGCCTCCATTAACATAGCCGATTTGTTCCTACCTGCTATGCGTGTGAGCTCAATGCTTATGAGTTGTGTTCCCAATTATCCATGTCTCCATCAAGCTCCCCATCATTCAATTTCACCGCTTCGCAAATAAAAATTCAAAGTGACTATGGCTTCATTCATCCATTCATCATGAACTCGGTTATTTCTTTTCCATGTGTCGTTCGATGTTTCAATCCCAATGACTCATCTCGAGCCATTCATCTCCCGAGCTAGCCGCACCACATGTTAAGCCAAGCCCTTTTTGTTCGCACCACAACTCTACATTCCACTTGAGAAGACTTGGCACCATTATTTCCACAGTTCAATTTTACTCGAGCTCATCTCTCTTGTGATGCAAGGTTGGCTTCACTCGGCCGAGTTCCACCTATGAGCTCACTCGAACTCTCGAGCTACTTACATGTTTTTCGTGTTGTCCACTTTCCAACTTGGTTAGCTCACACCTATTCCTTTTTGGGGTTCACCTTATCCTTTCTCTTCCATGATAGCCTATATGTTCAACTCACGAGCTCACCTACTTTCTCCCCTTCACAAGCTTGTTTTACATGTCATGATTTCTCTTGCGAGATGACCTTTCAGCAATTTTACTCATCCACGGTGACAATCGATCGAGCTCTTCATTCATCCACCTATCGCTTTGTGATGCCCCCTCACTCGAGCCTCTCGCATCATTCTCCCCAACTTGGTTCCCCATGAGTTAGCTCATCAAATCAATGCCACCTTGCAATTTGGACCTCGATACCAACTTAGCTCGGTGATCCCATTTTAACTCGATACCCCTAGGGGCCATTTTTTTCAACATTTTCCCCCTCGGACTCTAGATCTTCAAATTTAGGATTTTTTCAAACAAGAGGCTCATTGAGGTTGAGTGTGATGAATTTTAGGCTCATTACACATTTGATCATTTTTCACTTTGAGACCAATCGATCAGTTCAAAACCCATAAGAGGAAAAAAATCCTCAATTAATTTCCAACTCTCCAAATGCTCCCAAATATTCCCAAAAACATGGTTTTCACCTGTAATCCCCGAGTTACCTATGTGGGCCCCTCGGTACCTAGGTCAAATACTCCATGTTGTATTTTTTTCCCAGGGGAAATGGATAACAATTTTGGTGACTCGCGGGGACATCTTCCTATTAGATGTTCATATACTAATAGCCTAGATCCTCCATTGGGCACGAGACATAAGTGATAACTTGTAGCTAATCTAAACCTCTGAACTCTACCTCAGAGAATTCTTAGTGTTTTTAACCCTAAATTGACCCACCGCTTGCATAATCCTAATATTTATAAGAAAATTTTGAAGTTAAAATTATGAGAGTGGAAAATTGTTTGAACTAGAAGTTTCACCCTTTTCCTTCTGCGACCTGATCCGTGATTGTTTGACATGCATAGCACATTGCACAATTTTAAGTAAAACACTTAGTGAGTTCGGACATCATGGAACTCTATTAAATTCTAAAAATTTCCTTCCTAAATGGCTACTTGGAACACTATTGCTAAGGTTGAGATTCCTTACAAATCCATAAGATTTACAAAACTCAAAATGAGTCAAGGATTTGAGGTTAACTTTCTACTTTCATTCATGGGGATTTGAATGATTTAATGGCTGATTTTCAAACATAGACATGTTTGTTTTTATGAATCATATTACATGTAATACAACAAATTGCCATTGGGATAATTTCTCCACCTGCAAAGGTGCTTTAGAAGCTCAAATATTGATCGGAAAGAAATGAGAGAATGAAAACTTATAAAACTCATCCCTTATCAAATTTATTTGTTTTACATTTGAAATGATTTGAATATTTCAACTATTCCCTATAAATTTTAGCTTTTGTAACATAGCATGGTATGTGGGAGGCCTAACTTTGAAACATTGTGCGCTATGTAAGAGAAAACACAAGTAGAACTATAAACAAAATGACAAATCATACATGTTCAAATGAGACATGCAGAGTGTGCAAGAGCACTTATTATGCTAGAAAAAAACCTAATCCTACCCTACACTAACTGGAGAAAGAGGAGACATCAAAAAAACCCGACACTTTGGTAGCGAAAAGTAACTTCCCTTTCTCACAATTTGGGACCATGCAACTGATTTTGCGATAAGCATGGCCATGTGGATGAGTGAAAACTTACGTAGACCCAATTTTTCATCCAAATCATCAAGGCATCAACTAAAAGAAAAATAAATACCTCCTCAGAATGATCTACATGGGGCTCATGGAGGTGTTGTAGATGATGTATCTGATCCTTCGTACCCTGGGACTCATCCTCATGTTCAAAAGTGAATATGACTGGTTTTGGCAACTTTGATTCTATCTCTAACGAAGCTAGATATCTTATGGGGCATGGCCTGGTCCACCAAATCTTCCCACTACTCTAAATTCCAATCTCAATAAGAAAATCTTTATGCAAAATTTCCTATAAAAGGTGGTTTTATGTAAGTTTATTTCCTTCTTTTCAAACATCTACAGAAACTAATGTCCCCTTTTAGTGAATGGTATGAGAGAGATGACATCCTTTTCCTTCCTTTCCTTCCTTCTCCTTATCCATGGCGGAGTTTGGAAGTTTCAATTCCTCCAATATTGGCTCAAGAGGATTCCTATAAAATGTAGGTTGTTCTTCCATGATATCTTCTTTGGAAATAGGCTCATGGTGTTGGAAAGTGAATGATGGAGAGGAAAAATTGAAAAGTTCCATGGGCTCTTCCATGTCAAAAAATCTTTCCAGATCTCGAAAAATGAGCATCTTCTTCATTATCCACATGTGTCAAGGGTTCAATCTCTTCCATGATGACTTCTAAATTTGTAATCTATTCATCATGGAATTCTTCATTTTCAAGCATGAAATTTGAAAATTCAAACTCATCTCCCGAATCATAAACTGGGGATGATGAAGTGGGAGAAGGGATTGAGGTTGCTTGTGTTTCCTACCTTGTGCTTCAGTCCTCTAGAACTATTTTTTCTCCTTATTAACATGTGTATGCTCCTCCTCTTTTTGATTTGTATATGCCCTTCCCTCTTCCTTTGCTGATTTTTCAGCTAATAGTTGGTCAATGATCTCTAAAAATAGAGTGCCCTCATGGACACTACACTTAGAACAGACACTTAATTGTTGATCTTCCTCTTCTGTTCTTGCTTTGTTTTTACTGTTGAAACCTTAGCTTTCACCACATGTTCTTCTCCAACCTTGACCTCCTTTGTAGGTTTGACCAGAAAGGGGATCTTTTCTATTCCTAATTTTAGCCCAACTCCTCAAAAATGTTGTCATTTCTTCTCTGTTGGGATCCTTCTCTTGTTGTGCCTCTTGACTAGTTTTTGGATTTCTTCCTAACATGGACTTGGGAATGCAAGAGGAGGGGTGGGTTGGGATTTAATTGATATTTTCAATGTTGGTGGTGGATGGGAAGGTTTTAATTTTTCTCTTATAGGGGAACTTGGATTTGGAAGGGAAAAGGGTTAAAAATTCAAGGTGAGATGGAAGATTAGGAGATGGAGAAATGGGTTCCATGTTAGGGGCGATGAACATGGCAAGAATATTTGATATTGAGGCTCAGGCTAAGATATGTAAATTAGGAAGTGGGGAGGGGGTTGTGGGATGATAATGAAAGGTTTCCCATTGACATGATTGACTGACATTGTCTACAAAATCTTATATCTCCTAGATCCACTCTGTGATCCTTGGAAACATATCAACTATGAAGTCAAGCTTCGGTTGTGGGCTATAATGTCTTGGAATAGGGGCAACCCATTGACAAGGGGTCCTAAAACCAATCTTACATGTTTGTATCTAAGATATAGCCCTTAACTACAACATCTTTGCCTCTAATTCTTTAGCTTTCAGTTACAACTCAAAATCCCTAGTTGTAGGATATCCTCC
Source organism: Taxus wallichiana var. yunnanensis (assembly GCA_018340775.1). Classification (NCBI taxonomy): domain Eukaryota; kingdom Viridiplantae; phylum Streptophyta; class Pinopsida; order Cupressales; family Taxaceae; genus Taxus; species Taxus wallichiana. The sequence goes on along the minus strand of CM031242.1, from coordinate 470,485,764 downwards.
AAAATTTGCATACCCCTACTCATAGTTTGGTGAATAACCAAACTGGTCTGCATTCTTCTCATAGGGATATGCCCACTGTTGATTTTCATCATAGTATGGATCCGAGATATGGCTAATAATAGCTTTGAGAATGAACTTTGTGATCTTAGAGGTGGGTGGAAACTGTATGGTTTCTATTGTAGTTGTGAATCCCACGATGTAAATGAAGCCATGATTGCACAACTTCATGGAATGGAAGAAAAAGAGATGTGGAAGAAAAAATAGATTGAAATGGGTGGAAAAGAGGGGGAAAGTCTGCAACTTAGAGAGTGGGTTTTTACTAAATGGAGTCGTTAGTTGTGCATACATGTGTCTCCAAAAGCGAGATTATGCCAAGAGCACAACAAAAATTAACGAAATGTAAATAGATACATGTATTCACACCTTGAAGGGCCCAAAAATGGTTGTGGGATTGGATCGTATTTAGCTGCCAAATCTCTAATCTCCAAAATCTAAGTTTTGAAAACTACCTCCACTTGAAACCCTCTGAAATCCCAAAATGCCATAGACACCGAAATCAAATGTAGAATCTCCAAAACTCTGAAATTCTGAAAGTTTGAAATCTGAAAACCCCAAAAACTCCAAAACCTCCAAAGTTCTGAAATCCCAAAATTCCAAAATCCCAAAATTTAAAATAAATTGAAATTCCGAAATCTCAAAATTCAAAAAATTATGAAATTCTAAATGAGAATACCCTTTTTATCTTCAACCTCCAATCTATCATCTATGAAAATTTGAGCCCATTTTACACATGTAAAACCCTCAAAAATGATTTTGAAATTTTAACCCTACACGAAAACCTCCAAATCTAAAATCTCCAACTTTTGAAATCCAAAGTATAGGGGGCTCTGAAATTGACTTGTTTTAGACTAGGCTTCACGGTGATGAGATATTGAATGGAAAAACTATAAAAATGAAATCCCGACTTCAATGTTGTCCCACTTTGGGTATGCATAAAACTATTGAGGCAAAATAACAAAGACCCCCGAATGACCAAGATTTGGATGGGGCATTTGGTGTGATTGCCCAACATGGAGCTATCCTAAAGTGTGGGACATTGAGAAATGGTATATCTCTCCGAATAAGGACAGTTTTCTTCCTAATCCTTCTTACCACAACTACTCATAATTCAAAAAATACCTATCTAATCCTATTATAATATTACAAGGAGATGGGGAGAGAGAAAATTGCATGAAATACAACCTACACTAGAAGCGGTCATACACCAAGAAAACTAGATAGATTCTCGATCCGTGAAAAATGGAGAATAATGCACTTGGAGAGTGTGGTCACTCACCATAGACCAAATTGCACACATTACACCATTCCCAAACAAACACAACAACACCAAAACCCTACAATGGAAACATTAGTTACACAGAACACTGATAGCAATGAGAGGCAAGATGAAAACAACAAACCATGAGAGGCTAGAAAGATTAACACAGACACAATTTTATTGTTCCATATGAATTTACATAGTACATTGCATTAGGGAGAGGAAAGAGTGTCATTACAACTTTTAGTGTGAAGGCCTTAAGCCCTAAGAAATTCACAATAACCTAGCTGAAGGAAAGGAGAATAGGGGTGCAGAGGAGGAAAAATGACCGACTCTTTACAATGTTGCAACCCCTTTACATTTATAGGAATAATTTTCAAGAGAGATGGATAAATTTAGATTCCAAAGTGCATGTTGCTCCATCCTGCCTTGCGTTAATTATATGGTGTCTTCTCGAGGTTGTCCATACCCCCTATATTGTGCCTTGTTGGAGAAGGAAGCATGCCCATTCCTCATTAATAGCCTCCCACCTACCCTAATATTGTTCACTATTCACCATTTCTAGAGGTCCAAAACCTAATAAAATTCAATTTTGATGGTTCCCTATTGTAGATCTCGAAATAGCTCTCTAATGAGTGGGCTCTTACGAAAATCTGAATTGTATAGCTCAAGATACACCATTTCAAGTTTTGGGACGTTCTATAATTTCGGGGTGGTAAAACCTCCTAAATTCATTTTTTCGTGTCTTTATTATGTAGATATTTTCCCCACCTTTCCGTTGACTATGCATTTAAAAAATTGTACCACCAGAGCTTGAGTTATGGCATTTTTAGTGGAAGAAGGTTTTGTGTGTATTTGGGTTGGTGCATGAGTTGATGACCACTCTGCGGGTGAACTCTGGTTTTCATTTCATGGTATTCCTTACCACCTTGCTCCTACCATTGTTTTTCCTACATGGGTGGGTGAGCCATTTTCCCCACCACCAAGCTCGATGCACTACCACATGAGTTCTCTGAGCACCCCCTCTTATTCTCCTTGACCTTGATCAAGTCTCGAACATAGCTTGTTTGCATGATGTCGAGCTCCTCCATCACATTACATCTCGATGGCTACTTTTTTATATCTCCCGCTTTACATCAATGACTATCTCGCCACCCCGTGGTCAACACAACCACAATCTCTTGCATGAGAAAAACTCCATGCGGCTTCCCCACATTAAATGGCTTACCACCTACTTCACCAACCCCACGATGACATTTCTGCAGGTGGGCTCATTATGGTTCCTCATTGTCCAAAGAGCCAAACCCGAAACTAACTCTCCTTCATGCTTCCAGGCTCCTACGTTGAGTTCTACGTCACCATACAATGCTTTGGGTAATTCCTGGAACCAAGTAAATTTACCTCCACGTACCTCGTAAATCACCCTGACAATTGTGCACATCTCCCGAGTTACATCCTGGCCATTGACTCGCCTACCCTGAAGGACTTCAGAACTTTCCATGTTGGGTTTTCATACTTTTCATTTCGGGTTGCATGTAACTATTCATTGGGCCACTCGTCAAAATATTCTAAAATGTTGAAATCCTAAATTAAATTCAAACTTCACATTTTAGACTTTTGTTACCCACCTTGTAGGCACTATTCATCGGACACTTGACTTCTCTGAGTTCCCAAAACTCCGAACTTTGAAATTCATAGTTTAGGTTTTGAATAATTCTCCTGTTTTCGCATGCAACGAATCTCGATTGTCATTTTCCTGAAGTCTGAAAACATTAATTCCTCGCCGCATTTGCATCTCCAAGCTTTTGAATGGGCCATTTTTTCTCGACATTTTGTGCACTTCTCTATTCAAGCCGAGTCATCCATGGCCGACCAACTCGCCCCCTGACCTTTGTTTTTCCCTTACAAATCGACGAGTCAACTTGGCTTTTCCTCGTGCAAACCTATGAACTCGCATCGACCTCCATGACTACGTCTCTGCAATAACCGCATGACAAGCTGATCCCATGTAACTCTCTATGAGCTAGCCGACCGACATAGCTCAAAAAAGTAATAAACCCTTTACCGCGAGCAACACTTCCTTTCTATCTCATCATTGAGCCCTTCGCACATTTGAGCCTCCATTAACATGGAGGAACTAGTCCTACCTGCTATGCTCGTGAGCTCGATGCTTATGAGATGTGTTCCTAATGAGCCATGTCTCCATTGAGCTCCTCATCATTCAAAATTGTTTCTTCACAAAAAAACTCTAAAAATCTATGGCTTCATTCATCCATTCACTAAGAACTCAGAAAGTACTTTGTCATGTGTCGATGATGTTTTGATCCCGATGACTTGTTTGATCCATTCACCTCAAGATTCAACACACACCGGATGTTGATCTAAGCCCTTTTCATTTACACCCGACTATGCATGACACCTATGATACTTAGCGTCATTATTTCCATAGCTTGGTTTCCCAAGCTCATCTCTCATGTGATGCAAGGTCGGCTTCACTCATTGAGTTCCATGTACGATCCCACTCGAACTCTCTAGCTACTTTTCTATTTGTCATGTCATCCACCTACCAACTTGGCCAACTCGGCCTATCCTTTTGTGGCTCATCTTATCCTTTCTCTGTAGGTCTAACCTCTATGCTTAACTCACGATCTCACCTTCTTTCTCCCCTTCATGAGCTCGTTGTGCATGTTATGAATCCCCTGCGAGATGACCTTTTTGTGGCTTCACTCATCCATGGTGACATTTCTCAAGCTCTTCATTCCAACCGTCTCTTCATGATGCCCCCTCGCTAGAGCCCCATATCATTCTCCCTAACTTGGTTCCCTGCAAGTTATCTCACTAAATCAAAGCCACCTTGCAATCGCCCGATACCAACTTGGCTCATTGAGTTTCTCGTAGATTAGCTCAAAGAATCCTATTTTAAATCAATGCCCCTAGGGGCATTTTTGTAACTTTTCCCCTAGACTTTGGATCTTCGAATTTAGGATTTTTTCAAACATGAGGCTCATTGATCCCGAGTGAGATAAATTTTGGGCCCATTGCACATTTGACCATTTTTCACTTATTTTGGGCTGAAAGTTTGGAACCCTTTTTCATTTGAGACCAATCTAGTCTATTCAAAACCCAGAAGAGGAAAAAATTCCTCAATTGATTTCCAAATTCTAAAACGCTCCCAAATGTTCCCGAAAACATGGTTTTCATCTATAATCCCAGAGCTACTGTGTGGACCCCCGGTGCCTGGGTCCAATACTGCTTACTATCCATTTTACACAGACGGAAAATGGATAACAATTGTGACGACTTCGTGGGGACATCTACCTGCTATATTTTCATACACCACTAGCTTGGAGCCTCCATTGAACAAGGAGTCATAAGTGATAACCTATAACTTATCCAACCCTCTAAACTATACCTCGAAGACCACTTAGTATTTTTGAACCTGAATTGTTTTGTTGCTTGCACTCCCAGTCTTTATAAGAAAATTTTGAAGTTAAAATTGTGAGAGTGGAAAATTGTTTGAACCAAAGAAGTTTCACATTTTTCCTTCTGCAACCCTAATATGATGATTATTCGGCATGCATAACACATTGCATAATTTTGAGTAAAAATTTCACTGAGGTGGGACATCATGGAACTCTATTAAATTCTAAACTTTTTCCATCTTGAATGGTTGCTTGAAACACTACAAAAGGTTGAGACTCCCTACAAATCCATAATATTTCAGAATCTGAAACAACTAATCAAGGATTTGAGGTTGATTTTTTGCTTTCAATCATGGGGGTTTTGAATGATTTGAGGGCTGATTTTTAAACCTAGGCATGCTTATGTTATGAATCATGTAATGCAACAACTACCATTGGGATAATTTATCGACCCTATAAAGGTGCTAGAAGCTCAAAGATTGATCAAAAGGAATGAGAGAATAAAAAACTTATTAAAGTTATCCCTTATCAATTTTAGTTACTTTGCATTTGAAATGATTTTAAGATTGCAATTATTCCCTGTAACTTTGATATTCTCAGTAACATATCACGGTATGTGGGAGACCTAATAAAATGTGATGCATTGTGCAAGAGAAAAAACGAGAAAAACTATATAAAAATCACAAATCATACATATTCAAATGAAACATGTAGAGTGTGCAAGAGCACTTGTTCTACTAGAAAAAAACCTACCCCTACCCTACACTAACCATAGAAAGAGGAGACTTCAAACAAACCCTGACACTTGTAGGGAAAATTAACTTCCCTTTCTCACAATTTGGGACTGTCTGACTGATTTTGTGATAAGTATGGCCATGTGGATGAGTGAAAAATGATGTAGACCTAATTTTCCACCCAAATCATCAAGGCATCAACTGAAAAAAAAACAAATACCTCCTCGGAATGGTCTACATGGGGCTCTTGGAGGTGTTGTAGATGATGTAGCTTATTCTTGATACCCTAGGACTCATCCTCGTGTTCAAAAGTGAACATGACCGGTTTTGGAAACTTTGATTCTAGCTCTAACAAAGCTAGATATCTAATGGGGCATGGCCTCGTCCACCAAATCTGCTCGCTTCTCTGAATTCCAATCTCAATATGAAAATATTTATGTAGAATTTCTTGGAAAAGGTGATTTTCTATAAGTTGATTTCCTTTTTTTGCACATCTAGAGACAACTGATGTCCCCTTTTAGTGAAGGTTTTGAGAGAGATTATATCCTCGTGCCCTTTTTCTTCCTTCTCCTTTTCCAGGATCAGAGTTTGGAATATTCAATTCCTCCAATCTTGGCTTAAGAGGATTCTTATGAAATGCATGTTATTCTTGTGTGATCTCCTTTTTGGCGCAGGCTCCTAGTGTTGGAAAGTGAATGATGGGGTGGTAAAATTGACAAGTTCTATGGGCTCTTCCCCATCAAAATACTCTTCCATATATGACAAATAAGCATCTTCTTCATTATCCACTTTTACCAAGGGTTGATCTATTCCATGATGCCTTATGGATTTGCAATATGTTCATCATGTCATTATTCATTTTCAAGCATGAAATTTGATAATTCAAACTCATCTCCAAAATTAGAAACTGAGGATGATGAAGTGGGAGAAGGGGTTGAGATTTATTTTGTTTCCTACCTTGTGCTTGTGTCCTCCGTAATTGTTTTGTTCTCCTCCTTAACATGGGTATGCTCCTCCTATTTTGGATTTGGATTTACCCTTCCCTCTTCCGCCGTTGATTTTTATTTGATGGTTAGTCGATGATCTCTAAAAATAGAGTGCCCTCACGAACACTACAATCGAACAAACAGATTGTTGATCTTCCTCCACTTGTTATTTCTTTGCTTTTGTTATTTCTACAACCTCGGATATCACCACCTATTCTTCTCCAACCTTGACCTCATTTGTAGGTCCGATCATTAGGAAATAAGGGATAAAATATGTAGAATAATCCCTCATAGAATCGCAATGTGAGTAAGTTTCCTTGAAACTAATATGCGTTTCTCCTAAAGTATTATAGGTCTCAAATAAAAGTGCGTAGAATAAAATAACACAACATAAAGAGATAGTATTTAATTTGGTTCACCCAATTTGGGCTACGTCCACAAAGAATCACTTGCTCGGATTTTATTACAAGACACCACTCTCTTAATATAATATTTAGATCCATTTGGAGCTATGCTCAACAAACTCTACTGGAATTCACAATGAATTCAAAACACATCTGTAATGTTTACATTATGTCTACCATATGCACAAAACCATATAAATAGACAATCGCTTAAGCAGGTTTTACAAAATCGTGGTATCAAAACCATGGGCCAAAATTGTCCCATAAAACTATGGGTCAAAAAACCCACCCATATGAGAAAATCATGTTTCCCGATATATCGGGCACGTTTTAAGGCCCAAAAAAAATTTCCCCCGAACCCTAGTAAGACAACATGGAAAGTGTACAGTACTCTTAGTGTACATTCTTCAACACTTTTACACATGAAAGCATGCTCCACAACCTAACACCGACCAACATGGGGTTCTTCTCTATTCCTAATTTCACAAACCAACTCCTCAAAAGTGTTGACATTTCTTCTATGTTGGGATCCTTCTCTTGTTGTGCCTCTTGACTGGTTTTTTGGATTTCTTCCCGACATGGACTTAGGATTTAATTGATATTTTCAATGTTGGTGGTGGATGGGAAGGTTTTGCATTTTCTCTTGTGTAGGGAACTTTGATTTGGAAGGGAAAAAGGTAGAAAATTCAAGGTGAGATGGAAGATTTAGAGACAGAAATGGGTTCCATACTAGGGGTAGCGGGAAAGAAGCTTGGATATTGAGGTTCCATATGAGATGGTTTCAATTGGGGAGTGGAGAGAGGGTTGTGGGATGACAATACAAGGGTCTCCCATTGATAGGATTGACTAAAATTTTCTACAAAAGCTTCTATCTCTTGGATCCACTTCGTAAGCCTTCAAAACATATCGACTATGAAGTCAAGCGTAAAAAACTCAACAAATGCAAATTGATGCATTACGAGCTATAATGTCTTGGAATAGGGCCCACCCATGGAAAAGGGGTCCTAAAACCAATCTTACATGCCTGTATATGAGATATAGCCCTTGATTACACCATATTTGCCTCTAATTCTTGAACTTTCGAGTGCAACTCAAAATCCCCATGTGTAGGATATCCTCCAAAATCTGCATACCCTGCTCATAGTTTGGTGAATAGCCAAACTGATTTGCATTTGTCTTACGGGGATATTCCCACTGCTGATATTCATCATAGTATGGATCTAGAGGTGGTTAATAATATCCTGAGAATGAACTTTGTGAGCTTGGAGGTGGGTGGAAACCGTATGGTTTTTGTTGTAAGTATGAATCCCATGATGCAAATGAAGCCACGATTGCACGACTTCATGGAATGGAAAAATATGAAGAGATGTGGAAATAAAAATGGATGGAAATTGGTGGAAAAGAGGGGGAAAGTGTGTAACTCGAGAGAGTAGGTTTTGACCAAATGGAGTTGTCAATTGTGCTTGCATGTGTCTCCAAAGACGAGATATCGCCAAGAGCACAAAAAAACTTGATGAAATAAAAATGGATACTTGTATGCACACCTTGAAGGGCCTAGAAATGGTTATGGGATTGGATATTTTTAGTTGTAAGTGATCTCCAAAATTTGAGTTTCGAAACCGGCTCCGCTTGAAAACCTCCAAAATCCTAAAATGCCACAGACTCAAATCCGAAATGCAAAATCTCCGAGACTCCAAATTTCCCAAAGTCCAAAATCCAAAACCCCAAAACGCTAAAACCTCTAAAGTTCTGAAATCCTGAAATGTCTAAAATCCCAAAATGTAAAAAAATTTGAATTTTCAAAATCCTGAAATTCAAAAATTCTCAAAATTCTAAAATGCAAAATTTTGGATTTTTAAGAATACCCTTTTGATATTCAACCTCCGATCTATCATATATGAAACTTTGAGCCCATTTTGCACCTCAAACCCTCAAAAAAATATTTTGAAACTTTAACCCTATAAAGAAACCTCTCGAAATCAGAACTTTTGAAATCAAGTGTGAGGGAACCTATGAAATTGAATAGTTTTTAGACTACGCTTCACGGTGATGATATCTTCAATGGAACAACAATAAAAATGAAACCTTGACTTCAATTTTGTCCCATTAGGCATGCCAAAACTATTGAGGAAAAATCACGGCACCCCCTGAATGACCAAGTTATGGATGGGGCATTCGGTGTGATTTCCCAACATAGAGCTATCCTAAAGTGTGGGACATTGCAAAATGGGATAGCTCTCTAGAGAATTCAGTTCCTCTTCCTAATCCTGACTACCAAAACTACTCTTAATGTAATAAAATACCTATCTAAGCCTATTCTAACATTCCAATGAGACAGGGAGAGAGAAACTTGCATGAAATAAAACCTACACTAGAAGCGCGTTAGAAAAACTCCCAACCCTGCAAAACAGAGAAGAATGCACTTAGAGAGGGTGGTCATGCACCACAGATGAAATTGCACACATTACACCATTCCAAAATAAACACAACACCAAAACCCTATAATGGAAACATAGTTGCACAGACAAAACACCTGATAGCAATAAGAGGAAAGATGAAAACAACAAACCATGAAAGGCTAGAAAGATTAACACAGGACACATTTTTATTGCTCCCATATGAATTTACGCAGATACATTGCATTAGGGATAGGCAATATTTTCATTACAATTTTTAGTGTGAAGGCCTTAAGCCCCAAGAAATTCAAAACATTCTAGCAAAGGAAAGGAGAATAGGGGTGCAGAGGAGGAAAAATGATTAAATCTTTACAATGTCAGTAACCCCTTTACATTTATAGGAATAATTTGTAAGAGAGAGAGAGAGAGAGAAGAGAAAATTCATATTCTAATGTGCATGTTGCTTAATTCTACCTTGCATCAGGTTTATGGTGTCTTCGAGGTTGTCCACGCACCTGTACTTTTCCTTATTGGAGAAGGAAGCATACCCATACCTCATTAATGGCCTCCCACCTACCATGCCACTATTCACTATTCACCATTTTTAGAGGTCCAAAACCTCAAAAATCACTTTTATCGTGTCATGTTGTAGATCTCCAGAATAGCTCTCCACTAACTAGGATCTTACAAAAACCAAGTTGTCTAGCTCAAGATACACCATTTCGTGGTTTTGGGGTTCTATAATTTTGGGGTTTCAAAACTTCAAAAATTAATTTTTTCATGTCTCAATTATGTATATATTTTCCCCATCTTTCTTTTGACTATGAGTTTGTGCAAATCAGACCACCAAAGCTTGAGTTATGGTAATTTTAGTGGAAGAGGGTTTGTGTGTATTTGGGTCGATGCATGAGTTGATGGCGAGCTAAATTGCCGAGAAACTCATCAATATGTTCGCAAGCTCTACGGGTGAACTCCTAAATTGAATTTCATGGATTTCCTTACCACCTTTCTCTTACCATTGTGTTTCTTGCATGGGAGGGCGAGCCATTTTCCCCACCACTGAGCTCGATGCACTACCTCATGGGTTCTCCGAGCATCCCCCTCTTGTTCTCCTTGGCCTTGATCAAGTACCGAATATAGCTCGTTTCCGTGATGGCAAAATCCTCCATCACATTTCATCTCGGTGGCCCCTATTTACATCCCCTACTTTGCATCAATGGCTAGCTCGCCACCTTGTGGTAAACACGTCCCCAAGATCTTGAATGAGCCAAAATCCACATGGATTCCCCACATTGAATGGATTACGACCTACTTCACTAACCTCGGATGCCATTTTCTGCATTGGGGTCATGTTGGTTCATCATTGGCTAGCGAGCAAACCTCGAAACTAACTATCCTTCATGTTGTCGATCCTACGTTGAGTGTTTCTTCACCATGCAATGCTTTGGGAAATTCCATGAAACCAACTCACTACCTACATGTGCCTCAGAAATCACCCTACCAACCATGCATGTCTACCAAGTTACATCCTGGCCATTGACTCACCTACCCTCAGAGGACTTTGGAACTTTCCATGTCGGGTTTTGGGATTTTTCATTTCAGGTGCACGTAACTATTCATTGAGTAACTCATCAAAAGATTCTCAAATGCCAAAATCCTCAAGTCTCAAATTTAGACTTTGGGTTTGAAATTTTTTCCTACCCATAGGAACTATTCATTAGCCCACTCGACTTCTCTAAGTTTTCAAACTCCAAACTCGAAATTTAGAGTTTGGTTTTCAAACATTCCTCCATTTTTCACACATAATGAATCCCAATCGCCATTTTCCCCAAAGTTTGAAAACATTAATGCCTCGACGCATTCACATCTCTCGAGCTTTTGAGTGCGCCATTATTTCTTCGGTGTCTTATGCACTTCACCATTCAAGTCGAGTCAATCATGGCGGACTAACTCAACCCTTGACCTTCATATTTTTCCTTACGAACTATTGAGTCATCTCGTCTTCTCCTCGTGCGCAAACCTATGGACTTGCCATCGATATCCACTACTACATCTCCCCACCAACCACATGACAATCGATACCATGTAACTCTCTCACGAGCTATCCAACCGACATAGCTCTATTGAGTAACAAACCCTTTACCACAAGAAACACTTCCATTTTATCTTGTCATTGATCCTTTGCACATTCAAGCCTTCATTAGCGTAGCCAAGTAGGTCCTACCTATTATGCTCATGAGCTCAACACTTATGAGCTATATTCTCAACGAGCCATGTTTGTATTGAACTCCTCATCATTTAACGTCCCTCACTTCGTAAACCAAACTCCAAACTTCATGCGGCTTCATTCATCCATTTTCTAGGAACTTGGTGAGTTCTCTTCAATGTGTTTCCGATGTTTTAATCCCAATGACTCATGCAAGTCATTCACCTCCTAATCTAGCCACACCACATGCATAGCCAAGCCCTTTTCATTTGCACCCGACTCGCATGCCACCTATGAGAATTGTGCCATTATTTCCATGACTCGGTTTTCCAAGCTCATCTCTCCTATGATGCGAGGTCATCTTCACTCACCAAGTTCCACCTATGAGCCTACTCGAACTCCCAATCTACTTGTCTATTTTTGTACCATCCACCTACCAAATTAGATGACTCGTTATATTCCTTTTATGGGCTCGCCTTATCCTTTCTCTTCCCGATCCGCATGAATGTTCAACTCACAAGTTGTCCTACTTTCTCCCCTTCACGATCTCATTGTGCATGTCATGAGTTCCCCATATGAGCTGACCTTTTTGTGGCTTCACTCATCCACTGGCCGACACTCCCTAAGCTCTTCATTCCACTTGTCTCTCTCGTGGTTCCCCCTCACTCGATCCCCGCATCATTCTCCCCAATTGTGTTCCCCATGAGTTAGCTCGCCCAATCAATGTTGCCTTTGCAACTGGGCTGATACTGACTCACTTCTTTGAGTAGCTCAAGAAGCCCATTTTAACTTGATGACCCTAAGGGGTCATTTTTGTAACTTTTTGTCCCCGCACTGGATCTTGAATTTAGGATTTTTTTAACAAGAGGCTCATTAAGGCTTAGTGAGATGAATTTTAAGCCCGTTCTAAGGGCGTTTGACAATTTTTTTTTCATCTCTTATTTTGGGCCAAAAGTTGGCCCACCGGACTCTTTTTCACTTTGATACCAATCTTGTCTGTTTAAAAATCATAAGAGAAACAAATTCCTCAATTGATTTCCAAATCCCAAAACACTCCCAAATGTTATCGAAAACATGGTTTTTACCTCATGTAATCCCCGAGTTACTGTGTGGGCTCCATGGTACCCGGTCCAATACTCCTTGTTGTCCATTTTTCCTAGGGAGTGAAATGGATAACAATACTTGAAGAATGAGATGACTTCGGAACCAACATTTTACCTTTCTCCAAAATTGTGCCCATCCATTTACTATTTCCTCGTCCCCGAATGTTGAGCTCTTAAGTCCTTCCGATGGATTCTAGATCAATATTGTTTCTTGGTGTAACTTCCTTAATTGGGATTGATGAAGTGTTGGGATCCACCATATGTTGCATGTAGGAGGAAATATTCTACACTTATTCCATCTCTTCAATCCATTTCTTGTATTCTCGGTTCCTCGTCACTAAAGCGAGTGGAAGATCGCTGGAAAAATGCTTGTCTCCTTCATGGGTGGTTAGGCCTAGTGGAGTGGTGCTCATTTTGTAATAAAAAGTGTCACTTCTTCCACTAGCTTGATTAGAAAAGATAGATTTCAGATTTTTGTTCTTTCCTAATAGCCTTCTCAAAGATTTCCTCCATGGTAGATGGACTGCACATCCACCTCACCCCCTATGATTGGGTTGAGTCCCATAATGAACTTCCTAATTATTAACTTCTCATATTTTTGATATTGGGAACATACTTCAATATTCTTGTAAATTTTTCTCAATATTTTGTTACACTAAGCTTCCCTTGCATTAAGTTTTGGAACTCACTCATTTTTTATCAAAATAAAGTTGGGGTAGCCAACATTGATGAAATTAAATTTTAAATTGCTCCCATGAAATGGAAGTTGATCCACCCAAGTTCAACCTTTTTTTATCCCACCATGATGATGCTTCTTGGGAAAGCTGAAAAGTTTCCCAAATTGTTTTAGTCTCCTCTGAGAAGTCTCTTATTTCAAAATACTTCTCCATTTCACTCACCATGATTCAACCCCATCTCCCAAGGTTGTTCCATCAAACTTTGGCTGAATTATGCTCTTGATATCACAAGACATTTTTGCCATCTGTGCCTTTTTTTTTTTTTTCTCATTATACATATTCATCATGATGTTCCTCTTGAGGTTCATCCTCCATAACCAGCTCCTCTTTAGGAGGCTCTTGTTCACTGTAACCCGTTGTTCTAAAATTGTTATTGGCTCTCGTGTGTCTCGGAGGAGTTCAAGAATTTCTTGAAACTGTTTAGCAGGTGGAGGACCTTTGGCATTTCCTGAGGCTTCCCCTACATAAACCCTTTTTCCTCTTCGGGCCATTTGTCCTTGATAGAGGTAAGATAAAATATATTAGTGAAGTAGAGATATAAGGTCTAAGCACCGAAAACATACAACTCTAATACCAAATGTAACAACCTAAAATTTAACACCCAAATTAGTAGGAAATGTTTTTATAACAGCATTTAGACATTCCTCTACATATAAAAATCAGATAACTAGCTATAGCTAGTTAATGTAGCAAGTCAAATTAAATTAACAATGAGGATACATTCCTCTACATAATTAAATCAGGTAACTACCTAAAGCTATTTTATGCAGCATATCTTAGTAATGTAATCCATACTATAACATAGTGATAAACATTGTACAGTTGTAAGGGTTAAATATCCCTGATCTCCACAATCACCCTTAACATTCGTTTGAATGTCCATACTTAGCCTCACTTGGTTTTACCGCATTGCTGCGTAATGAGAACTTGTGATTGATTCTCTAGTGTCTACCTAAAGTTCATTTAGTAAACTCCATCATGTATCCTACACTTTAGGATTTGAGGAATCACGGTGATGATTAGACAATGTACCTAGAAAACACATTACTTTGGCCAAAGTTTCTTAGTTGTACTATGTATGCTTAGTAAAGACGAGTGCACATAGCATCTAAAATTTTCTTCCCATCACCTCACCATCGTCTCATCATAGTTATTTAGATTCATTAAACTTAAGTAGGTGAACCTATTAAGACTCACTTATTTCCTAACAAGTTCAACTACACAAGTTTGAGGAACCCCCAATGCCCGCTATTGGTTACCTATGGGAGGCCAATCCGCTGCTTAATATGTTACCGTATTAAGCACTCGATGAGCTACTCATAGGTAGGCTACATCATGCATGGATAATGCGCCCAGCAAGGTTCATAACCCTCATGTTTAATTCACTACTTAACGAGTATTAGTGAATGCAATTAATTACCTTGGATTAAAAGATAAGGTCACAAAGTGATTATCGCCTTGTTGCCTCATTCATACATTCTAAACATTTTGATAGAAAAAGTGTATTAAATCCTTAGTCAAGATTCCCATTAGGTATTACTAGTCCTAAATATTCATACCTTATCTAGATTTTATACCCACTAATCGAGGTTATATTTCCATTATTTAGGATTGAGCTCGTATCTGTATCTTGTTTTAAGCTAGGTAATACCCGCTTAAGGTAAACTTATTTTGCAATACGAAGTATGGTGAAATATTTTACGTGATTTATAATCTTATAAGAAGTAAACTAACTTTGAATGATGAGTTTTTCATACTTCTCTTTAAAATTCCTTCAACTATGGTTGACTAGGCTAGTATCATTTAAGGACTAGTTGTTTATCACTTTATGATTAATTTGATAATTCACCAAGGTAGGTTTTTACCTTTTTAAAGTTATTACTAACATTGAATCATTCAATTAAATTCTTGAATAGATTATTATCTTTTATTCGCTTTTTTACACCCCTTTTTCTTGTTTGATCCAACATGCCTCTAAAATTAGATTTTATTCCTTTTTATAGTTGATGCTTGACATTGAACTAATCACTTAAATATTGACTACATAGTTATCAAATATATACTTAATGAACAACCCTTTGATTGGACCAATATATATCCCAAAGTAGGTTTTTATTTCTTTTCAAAGTTAAGACAAACTTCATGTATTTTTCCCTTCAAATTACATAATCATATCTCACTTGACATTCTTTCCATCTACCCAAAATAACTCTTTACGTCAATGGAGATTCAACTAGATATGGGGTACATATTTAATAACATAATTGTACCCATTAAATCATAAGATACTTAAACATGAGAAGCCTTAACTTTATCGAATATATCATTTTGTTTCCCAAACCCATAATATGACAAAGTATTTATACATATACAAATCAGCCATCATATTTATATATAACAAGTCTCATCCATCAAAGGACTATTACAAAGTACAACTTTCCCAAGGAAAGTTTATTTAATCATAAGTACAAGTACAATAGGATCCAAGATCCGTAATATAAATCATCCATTCTAATGTCAATCTTCACAAGCCGGAGAAAGAATGTCCACTCATCGTTACTAAACATGTGACACTAGTTTTTTTGTGTCAGTTCAAATAACTAGAAAGAAGTCAATCTACATTCTTAAATAAGTTTTTGATAAATAAGAATATTAGTCGTCATAACTTAGATACTCTAATATTGCAATGGTAATGCTTCAAGACGCTTAAGGAGCTAGAATCTTCTAGCAATCCCATAGTTGGCGATGGAAGAAGCTTGGGGAATATATGTGAATCATTCCCAAATGATCACTTCACATATAATCCTCCTAATTCTTCATTCACACACCATGCGATTGACGGTGGATTTGGGATCCCAAATTGTGTAGGATCCATTATCATTACACACAAGAATCAATCCAATCAACGAATTTAAGCTATAACATTTAAGGAAATAAAATATTTCTTGCATCGAACATAATTGCATATTGATTCTCATGCCATAAAATTCATCCATATATTTTAAATCCATAAAATTACTAAGTATAGAATTCTAGAAAAAAATTGCCAGAGTTTCCCCTTGTATTTTCCACTTTTAAAATTTTCCGAAATCAATTTAAACTAACTTAAATAAAATAAAGGAATAAATGCTTCAAATGAAAAGGTATGGATCAAGTGATCCAACCCTTTGAGTAACGAGGATCTCGGGAAAATAAAAAATGAAATGAACTAATGACAAGAAATAATCTTACCCAGTTGATCCATCAACATTCTTTTACCTTTATATAACATTACCAAATGTCCTTGCGAGAGGGTGTCAAGCATCTATAGCTAAAATAAGGACTGCATTATCAATTTCTTCCTTTTAATACCAAGGTTAGTTCACTAATCATTTCATACTACACAGAAAGCAAGCATTTCAACCAAATTTCCTTTCCAAACAATAAGACCAACTTAGTATTCACTGTAACATCAAATAAGCATAAGAAATAATATTTTATTGGGGGAGAACTAGATCAAAATTTGTCATGAATATCTTAGTCATGAGGTCCTCTTAGCATTCATATGAACAAACAATTGAACACCCGGATGAAGACAAGTAAATCCATCATCAAAATTTAGCTTTAGTATTACAAGGTCTTAAACTTTCATTGTTATTATTTCCAAGTTTTAATCTACCAATTTTGAAATAAAGTTTTAGAGTAAGAAGAAAAAGATACAAGTAACTTTCTTTGAAGGGATTTGATATTCCACAACAAATTCATAGACCCATTCAAAATTTACTCTACACCCTTATTAAAACCCCCATCCAGATATCTCTTTCTTTCCAAATTAAAAGAAAGGAACAACCATTCATTTTTTTAATATTTATGGAACAATTTCCAAATACGAAAACCCACAAAATTTCCAGGTTATATTCCAAACCCAACAACCATGCAAATTTTCCCACAAGAGTACAAGTCAAAAAACCCTCAAAAGACTTTACGCTAAAGTAAAGTACACAACACCACAACCAAATGATTTCACAAAATCCTAAAAAAATTAGAGAAAAATAGATTTATTACAAGGGAGAAGCAAGGCATTCAGAACAACCTGTCATACCCAATTATTTCTTTCAACCTTAAACATCTCAAATTGGAAATGAAGAATAAAAGAGCCCAATCGATTTCATAACAAAAATAATAGTTCAAAAATTCCACAGATCAAATTTGTTCAACTATTTGTTCAAACCCTCATAAAGCAATAACCATTTTTTTTTATAGGATAACAAAATGTAAAGCCGGATAACGAAATGTAAAGCCATAGTTTTTATAGAACGAACCAGATTCAAAACCCAAAAAATTCACAACTATTTCCTAATATATTTAGTAAAAACCAGTCAAAATGTAAAACTGACTAAAGAGATAACAATCTAATTATTAATCAAAAACCGAAGAAGCATAAGATAAACCCCGACCTGGAAACATTTTTTTGCCCACGTTTTAGCTTCCAATGCTCTCTACTCCCTTTCCTAGAATCGATTTATCCTCTTTGCCCAAAAATTCAAGCTCCCACAACAAAACAAACCTCCATTTTTCATTCCTCTTTAAGGACATAGGATTTCCCATGCAAATCAATTCTATATGCTTATGCAGCGAAATATTTTCCAAAGTTTCTCCATGAGTGGAGATAACTGAATTCAGATGAATGCAAACAAAACCAACTCCACTTCATTTCCCCTTTCTCTCCACGCATCCCCAGAAACCATATCATCTTATCTCTTACCTCTGCCAAGTGGATGGTTTGGGAAGTCCTTTACCATTATGGGAGGGGATTTCCAAGTCCACTTTGAATATACAAACAAATAATCACATTCTTCCCACATATGTGAATGTCCACTAAAGTGGATTTAGAATTTTTTTAAAATTTGACCAAAGACTACGATATTCAATGATCACCACCAAAGTTGAGCTCATAATAATCCAACATTATATTTGACCACACACCCTTTGGAAATCCTTACCATTTTGCATTTTAATTTAATTCAAATTTAGCACATATGTTAAACCATTCGATGGGCATGGCTTCATATTCCCCATCTGATCATGATTTAAAAATAATAATATTAAAATAAATTCACCACTTTAATGTTACCACACATTTCCACCAGGGCTTTTAAGCCTTAAATATTTTTTACCAATAAGTCAACTCAAAAATGATTTACGCAATCGTAAAATAGTTACCACAGTGACACAAATCCTTCCATGCCTCCAAAATGAACGCAATGTGCAAGTCGGCTTAGGAGCGACATCACCCTTAGTCCATATGGGCACCAACTTAACATAATGTTACGTGGCGACCATATCAATTAAGGATGGTTTCATCCTAATTGACTTGATGCCAAACAACAAAATCATAACCAGACAAAAATGTTCCGCATTAAAATAAAACGCATTTAATACTAATAACAATGTGGTATTTAGTTTTCTAAGTAATTAATCTTTAATTAAGTACTTAGATGACTAAGTATCATCATCCAAAAATAATATTTAATTAATCGAATAAACATACAATTTCCCATTATTCATATTTATTTGAATAATTAAATGTCGAATAAAAATGATTAATTAGCGGGATGTTACAACATCTATATCCAATCCATCATATCACATCTAATCTACTCCAGATCAACATCTATCACAACATTTAATCTAAATCCACCATATATTCCTAGCTATCCAAATTCATAAATCATCATCTTACCTAACATACAAAAGCATCACATCAATATCCATCAAATCAATATCCACATTGGCAAATATTTATCTATCACATAAATCTAATCTAACATATACATTTTCCATCTAAACCCATCACATCTATTCTAATCCAAGTCATCTCATATCTATTATCATGCCATCACATCAAATTATTTAATCCATTCATCACATCACATATCCATGACAACATTTAATCGTTCTAAAATCTAAAATCTAATCTACACATCACATCATCATATAAATTATCATCATGTATCTAATCCATATATCACATCACATATCCATATCTATATCTAATTATTCTAAATCTAAAATCTAATCTAATCATCATAACACATATAAGTCACGACATCAATATATATATATATATATATATATATATATATATATCAAAAAGTGTTCTATACATCCGTGATAGGCCTCTACTTTGCTCTATCTCAAAAATATATACATCGCTATCAAAATATATGTACAACGCTCACCCACTAAGTGGTGAACTACAGATCAAACACTCTAAGCACCGAACCCCGACCTCCCGGAGTAGGGGCTTGTCCTCCTCCATGTCCACCATCTTCCCCTCGCCATCTAGATCATGCTCTCACCTCAGGCTGCGCCACGCTATCTCGTGTTCTCGGATGGTGTTGGTCGTGTTGATATCCTTGGTCTCCTCTCTCCTGCTAGGTATGTTGCATACCACCGAACATCTGGTAGTTGAGTTATCACAATGAGCTCATAATAGCGCACCTCCTCTGCCTACCGCCATGCTAATGACAAAATATTAGGTGGTGTCATCTCAACAACTCCATGTGAGGCCTCTTATGCCTCACTTCCTGTTACCTCAACTACAGATCCAAGATCTCCATGATTTTCCTTGTAGGCCTCTCTCTTCTTGAAGTATTTATCCCATTGTTGTATAGTCATGTCTCTCTCCTGTGCAACCCTGCGGCCTTATGTCGTGTTGTTTCCCTCTCTGACGCATGGCATCAAACTCCACCTATAGTCTCATTATCTCAGGTTGTCGCTCCCTCATCTCTACCCTCCCCTATGCGTTACCTCCTCCTCTTTTGTCAAAGACGCCTCCTCCCCTCCTACCGTGCCCTCTCCTCGGCCACCGGGCCTTCCACACCTCCATCATCCACTCTAAAACCATGCTCTAACTCCCACATCATCATCACTATCCCATGGATCCCCTGCCTCCTCTAGTGGGTCTTCCATCACTGGAATAGGAAGAGCCCTCTTTGGCTCCTCTCATTTGTATCTAATTGGTGCCCCTAGCACCGCTTTGTATGTACCAATGCAAATTGTCTCATCACCCATGGAAACTAAACTTCCTCCACCATATCTCGCTCTCTTCCCCTGTACCCATCGGACCCTCCTCATACCAAATATTTGAATGTATGTCTTTAGACATGTAGGGAAACCTCTCGTAGGGCCTCCATCTCGACATCATCGATGTCCAAGCTCCCAATCTCTACTCATATCACTCCTCACTCGTCACCCATGGAATCACTAGTGTCCTCACAATGACTATGTGTTAATACACCCAACAATGTAATAAGAACCAGACATCCATGCATGTCATCTTCCCATATGTATACATCCATAACTCATAATACACATGCGCTAAAAAAGTAAGCAACATCAAACACAAACACTATCATCTCGCTCCACTATGTCACCAATACCCCGATAATTGCCATGGAAATATAGGTCCTCCTAAATCTACCAAAGTATAACATGAAATTACCATCATAACAATACAAATTAGTCATCTCCCCGGTGTTTTCAGATTATATCGTGCCTCTTTATGAAATGCCCTAAAGTGAATGCAATTTATGGGGATTGGCTCCAAATACCATGTCAATACACCCAACCACCTCTTGTTGTAATGGGTTCTATCGGCTCCCCAGTATCGGTAATCTCAAAATATAGTACACGTCCTCCAAACAGCTATCATCTCTCCTGGTCTAGAACCGAATGTTCTAGTCCTCAAATCCCACCTATCAATCAGTGTTATCATCAACCTTGTATCTTTCAAAGACACCCTCGATAGTGGCGGAAATCCACCTAGTCCCACTACGATCAGGTGATTCCACTATGTGTCTATCACATCTCCTCTAATCTTGTCAAATAATGTCGGGACCCGGTCTCTCAAATACAAAGTGTCTCTGGCCTACAAAACAACCAATTAAATAATCACCCATCAACATCTCATCATAAAAAATCACCATTTCTATCAAATTAACCTAATCTCTACCCATTTGATGGCGACCTCCTTTGGGTCAACATCGACTTGCCTCTGGTCCTCAATGAATGGCCCACACTACCGACCGACCCTTCCCGCCTATCAAATTTCTAAAAAAATAAAAGACAACCGAAAACCAAACAAAAAGTAAAAACTAAGTTAGGATTTAGATTCTTACCACTCATTGGGTCCTCTAAGCATTTCCTTGATCCACCTTAGCATCCATATCCCTCAAATTGCACAATTATTTCTCTCTCAAAGCTCTCAATTTGTAAACTAAAGCACGGTGAAAATGAGCCCTATCATCCACCCTAGTCATTTATATAAGCACACTAACCCCGGGCCGCCATCGACTCGCCCGTCACTATCGACCCAATATAGTCGTCATCGACTCATTTTGTCGTCGCCAACCCAAACCATAATTTTTCTTCTTTTCCTCGTCTTGACCAATCTCCTCATTAAATTTTCCTTTCCTCCATCTTAGAATTGTCTATTATTCATAACACACTTTGGCTTCTCTGCTTAGCTCATCTTACCTTCTCGCCTATCTATATTACATCTTGCCGCCGCTTAGTGGCCATCATTATGCCCTTCTTAGGGCACCATTGCTGATCTTAAAGCCCACCCTCGTGGCCATATTTTATCCTCGTCCTACACATGACACATATTTTTTTTTCCTTGTGTTCGCAGAACATCGCGTAATCTCTTTCCCCCACTTTGTTATCCGTACATTTTTCGAGACCGTGATCTTGACCATCCTCTCATTTATTTGCACATACTTTAATGTATGCCTTTGACCCATTGGTCCCATGGCTTGTACATCCATCTGAGTGGATTCCCTCTATCTCACAATGAATTTTTTTGACTCGCAAGATCCATAGGTCATTAACGTCACCTCCATCGTAGGCCATGCTATGTTCCTACCGATGTGTTTCCAAGGTCACCGCCATATTTTTATTTTTGTCCTATCGCTGGTTATCCCCCTTCGCTTGGGGCATATTTCTATCTCTTTTCCTATCCTCTCCATCCTCTTTCTTTCCCCATTTATCTCTTTCAAACTCATAATCGATCCTCCTTCATGTCATCGATCCCTAGTTTGAGGGGGAGTACCACCACCATAATTTCTAGTTTTTATCTCGTGACTTGCTTAAACATAAACCACTTGACAAAAAGGGGCAAATGTAGACACTTCTTTTCAATACCTTGTCCCCCATCCCGCATTCGCTCCCTTTATCATCATCTTGCACATTCAAAACCTCAATTTCCCTCTCAAACCTCATTACCCATTTCAATTCCTTTCATCATACCTTAATCCCATTATTATTAAACCCCCTTTTATCATCTCTAATCCAATTACCCATGTATCACTTTAATCACCCCATCCTCACTTTAATAGTATTATTATTTTTATTTATCCCCATTTAATATCCCTAAGATTCCTCTCCTACCCTTATTTCACTTACCCATTAACTCCCCCTAATTTCTCCCCATGTAGTTTCATCCATAAAATAGCCCGCCACCTCTTTTCCCTATCGTTTTAACACCCCTTTTTTGAAATCAAATATGACCTCCAACTACCAAATGTGTAGTTTGCTCCAGTCATCGACGACTCATGCAGGTCATCATCAACCCTATTTATACACCTTCACCCCTCCTCTCAAGATACGGGAAAAGTCTAGGTTTCGAGCCATTTCATGAAGTTGGTGTGCTTTGTTGTTCTCGTGAACCACAATCTGCAACTTGGTGTCCTCTCTAGAGTCTTCCATGCCATCCATGGAAGCTTGAAGACCTTGAGTTTGCTTGGGAATCCTCTTTTTGGATTTTTCATTTCTTTCTTGCAGGTTTTTTCAAGCTATCTTGAAGCTTAGTTGTCTCGTCATACTTCTCTGATCATTTTCAAATCCCCTTTTTCATCCTTTCGGCTCATCAAACTCACATATCCTGCTTTCGGTTGTTGCCGACCCATCCCTGTGCTAGCCCTATTTTATCTCTACATCATCATCTGTCCTCACCCCATTACTTCCCCTCATCCAGAGCACTATTTCTCAACCACTCATATGCTTTTCAACCCCGATCTGGTCTTCTCGGCCTCAATCGCCGTCAACCTAACCTAGCCATCATCGACCCTACCAGCTCCCTCATCGACCTACCTCCAACAGCATCACCTATTTTCATCACTAGCCTCAGCATTAGATCCAACATCTCTCAATGCGGGTATTAGATTTTTTTATGCACATCTTCTCAAATCTGCACTTTGGTCGTCGCCGATCGTACCATTCAATGTTGAGTCGTCGTCGACCCGCTCAAAGTTTTCTTTGTGTATCAGCATTTCACATTATTAGATCTTCATTTTAACATCTCTAGCTTATATCATATCTATATTTTAGACTATTATCTACATCCTTTTATCAATTATCATTTATCGATCTTTATTATCAAACATGGGTTGACATCCATCCTAGGAAGCTATTGCTTTCTCGAGATTGACTTGGTCAAGAAACCCACCATCTTATTTGCTAATCATTTTTGTGTTAGTCTCTCTTTGTTGTGCATGTCAACAAGCTCACAACCGAGAGGATATTTTGCACCTGTGTTTCCATCACCATCTTCATCATCCACATCAGGAGGTCACCTAAACCCTCTCATAATTTGGTGTTTCTTGATTTCTTGTATCCCTTGCATTAACTTGTATAAAGAAGACGCATTCTCATTAAACATCCATAGTGCATATAAGTGCAAATGGATTGGTGGAGTGGTTGAAATTAAATGTAAGTGGGTTAGGATGAGTAAATGGGTGATGAGGTGTCTTAAATCAACCTTATTTTTTACTTTTTAGGTGTTTTGTAAGAATATTTGATTTTTTAGGATTTATTGTGGTTTTATATTGTTTTTGTATTTTCAACTTAAGAGACCTTATGCGTAAGGTGCATTTTCTAGTGTCTAAAATAATATTGGATATGGTTTTTAAATTGAAAATTTCACTTTTAGCAATAAAACACAATAGTCCAACACTAATGATACACAAAATAGGTGGAAACAACTACACCCCAAAATATAAGCCACGTCAAGTTATAAAAAGCCTAAAGATAGAATCTATATTACATCATCAAAAGAACATCAAAATCAAGGTTGATAATAATAATAAACTTAATAAAAGTTATTTTCAACCAAAAATGGTGATAAACTAAGTCATAAGCCAAAGATCATCAACCACAAAAAAGGCAATTAGGTAGTAGTAATGAATATGACAATTGAAGGAGGCGAAGGATGAGGGATATCATGCTTCCCCAACCACTCATTCGTAAAGGGTCTATTATGTTAGGCATGGGATCATACCCATCATTCTCGGTACCATTCTTCAATTTCATCACCATGTTGAGAAGGAGAAATGATGAGAGCTAGCCCGGAACCTTATCCTGGGAAATGACATATCAGCTACCACCACCACTTCCTTTGAGATGATCAAACACACCATCACCACAAAGAGATGAAGGTCAAGGGAAATGTGGAGAGAAACTCCGCTTGATCCTAGAGTGATGGTAGTGAAAACTCTAACCATAACCATAAGAAGGAGAACAAATGTGAGGAAAATCCAACGACACTTAATTAACTACACGAGTTCTCCCCCAAAGGTTTAAAAGAGACTGAGGAGCTTTACCTCCAAGTGGGCCTTCTCACTGGAAATAACAATATTAGTTACAAAAATACTTGCCCATATTTACATTATTAAAAATAACATGATTTGTATCTTTTCATATTTGAAAATATATATCAACATGAAAGACTTTCCAAAAAATGTATTTTGTAAACAACATGGACAAGTCCTCGAGAAGAATCTAGGTGAAGAATTCTCAAATAAAGGGTTAAAAAGATTATGAATCCATGTCCATGCAAATTGAGCATGGGGAGAAACCAAAATAGGTGTTTAACAAAGATCAACTTGATGACAAGCAAGGAAAGTGGGATTTGAAACCCCGCTTCTCTTGACCTATCTCCAACTAGTACACCCAATAGAGAACGCAGTAGAGAAAATGATATTTGTTGGGCTTAATATGGCTTTCCAAATATTAGCAAACCTTTTAGTGCATATGTCATCCATGGTCCTTAATTTCCAATGGTGATTGAGGGTTTCATCCTAAATATATTGAGGGGCTTGAAGATGGTAACCAATTTGGGGTTCAGACGAGGTAGGGAGTAATAGTAGGTTGATGCCAATCTCTCCACCAAGGAACTCTATAAAAACACCAATCTTGTAGAGAATCATCAAATATGCGCTTTGAATTTCAAAAATAGACTTTACATCCTCATTCTTAAGTTATAATTTATCCTTATGCATATCCCATGGAAGCCACTTGCGATAAATCGTGCATAAAATGTCATTGATAGACTTGATTCCCTTTTTAAATAGCTTAAGACTCTTAATATAACGGATCATGGAAAAGGAGACATTCTACAAATTAATATGTGAAGACCAATATGGAGAATGAGAATTAATAAAATTCTATTTCTAAAACCATCTCCAACCCAAATGACATTTGTTTTGAGTGATTTATAGGTTTTCCATATACTTTTGACCACAAACATACCACCAATTTTAACTAGCACACAAGTAAGAAGAATATTGCAAATCAAGCCCATTCCACACTTTTCGCCCAAATGAGTTCCTTGAGTAGTATAATGTCTCAATAAAATTTTCCAATCCTTGACCCATTCTAAACTTCGAATGATCCATTTGACCACTAAGACATGGCCTTGAAGTTCGATGTCAATGAGCCCAAGGCCACCAACTTCCTTATGTCAACAACAAATATCCTAGGATATCCTATGGAAACACTTATGACCTTCTCAATTTGATGACATAAAATCTCATAAGAACTTTTCTAATTTGCCATAGGCATCTTTGGAAGGATCCCAACAAGAGGAATAATAGACTTCAGTGGAAATCACCACTTTGGGACAAACTTAGAACATACCTAGTAGCGAAAGAGGCTTGGTGATCCAATATGTAATCTTTTTCTCCACCCTCTAGATAACATATGACTAAAGTTCAAATGGAAAATCTCGAAAAGCAAAGGGGATGCTAAAAAATTAAAATGCACACCTAGTTGGATCCAATGCCATTGATATTATTTTGACCAAAGAGGTTTGGGGAGAGTTTGTCTGTAGCATTGAGTTGTTCTCCATTGAATTGGAGAACCAAAAGCAAGGTAAAATAATGTTGAGGCATTCCATGGCATTCTTGATCGAATCTTCTTCTTCCAAAAGGGTGAGAAACCAATTACTTCAAAAATGCCCACTAATGAGTTGACCAAAATGTGAGAGAGAGATGTCTTTCACCAAGCCTCTAAAAGAGTAATCGGCAAGGGGTAGTTGAAACATTTCACAACAAGCACATATAGAGAGGGAGCTATGGGGAAACCTTGCCTAATTGATTTGTATAGCCTAGACATGTGTGATTGCACTCCATTGATGGGTATACAAGCTCTCACATTTTGAAATAACATACCGACATTATGGACAAACAAGGGGCCCAATCCAAGAGCTTGAAGCATTATAATGATGAAAGGCCACTCAATATTATCATAATTGTTTCTCTTCACAAACAAAGTTTTTGGTCAAAGGTTCTAACCCATTCCATACCTTCCCAAACATCAACAACATTGTCCAAAATATACTTTGTGTGAATAAAATAGGTTTGTTAACTTTTGACGGTAAAAAGAAGATGTTTAATCTAAAAGCAAGGGCTTTAGTAATAATTTTATAAGAGACATTCAAAAGAATGATTACCCCTCAATCAATAATAGAGTTAGAACTTATAATCAATCATTGGGATGAAGAATCACCCTTGCCTATATAAGATCCTCAAACTCCTTGGATATATAGGGGCACAAGTCTACCATAACCCATATATAAAGGCCCCTCTTAATATTGAGACATAGGAGGTCATGCCACCCCCTCCATATTATCTAGGTGTGGCATCCATCAGCACATCCCATCCATGAGTTGGTCTCCCAAGAATATACTAGTGGGTGTAGCAGATCAGAACGAACCAACCCATGTATATACATGAGAATGACGATAGAACTGCATAGGACGGTGGAACATTTACTCACCATTTCCGACTAAAAATAAAGTATACAATAGATCCCTCTTCCAATATCCCTAAAACATCACATCGAGTGCGTGCACATCATCTCTATGAAGCGTTCTTCGCCATTTAATTTATCTTTGCCTATGTATGCATCGACTCGCCATCCAAAATCGAATTAACAGATAGCCATAGATATCTCAGCAAGTTTGGCAATTATTCAAGTCTCGAGGAACGAGATAAACATTGGTATCTTCAATTTGTCATTGGATAATCATAGAAGTCGTTCTCAGATCGTGTGGCATATGTAATTACGTACAGAAATCCCATTCAATGCCTCTAGCTTGGTTTTCCTCCTTTCATGCCTTCTGCATTGTCTGGAGAGGCCACATGGACCTACCCACTATGGGGGATTCCTCAACTGACGACAACATAAATTGAATTTGCAGGCATCAAGATTCCTTTCCGTCCTCTTCAAAATTAAAAAAATCCCTGCAGTGGGTCCGTTTGACTCTAGTACCCATTTGAAATGTGATAGCGTATCTGTATAAATATTAAGTTTAGATGCAGAGGATTCAATAATTTTACAAGAAACCCAATTGTGCAAGATGCATACTGTGATCTTACATCATATAATCTACTTAATTAGTAATGTCAGCCCAAAAAAACAAGACGACAAAAACAACAATGATGGCAATGATTCTGGACCTGAGGGGAGAGCAGTATTTCCTTTTTTATGTCTATCTTTTACCTCCCTGCTTTCGGAATGTGTGCGTACGAGTTGCCTTAAAGTGAGGGGCACTAAAACCCTTTCGAATTTTGGACCCCTACACAAAATTACATTAAAACCAACTTAGTAGTATTGAAATCATACAATAAATATTCAAAACCCACATAAAATGTGCCCGACTGCCGGTATTTGAATTGGACCTGATCAATACTGAGAATACAGTATCTTTTCTCTTTCTTCATGATCATGGTGAGAATACAATACCTTTTCCCTCTATCTTTTCCCTATATGTGAATAAAAACTGGTGGGTGTAATATTTTGAGGTTTAATGCCCTTAACTATGGAGGGTAATGGCAATGGAGATGCAGAGGGAGTGGAAGAACAGTCCCCAATTGAGGAGGTTGCCTTAACTGTCCCTGTAACTGATGACCCTTCTCTGCCTGTCATGACATTTCGCATGTGGACTCTGGGAATCCTCTCATGTATCTTGCTCATGTTTTTCAATACTTTCTTTGCCTATAGAACCCAGCCACTCACTGTTTCAGCCATTTTTGCACAAATTATTGTTTTACCTGCCGGAAGATTCATGGCAGCTGTTCTTCCGGAGAGGTCAATGAGGGTCCCTTTGATTGGTTGGGAATTCTCTCTCAACCCTGGGCCTTTCAATATGAAAGAGCATGTACTTATCACAATATTTGCCAATGCCGGTGTTGCCTTTGGTGGTGGAGATGCCTTTTCAGTTGGAGCCATCAATGTCATGAAAGCTTTCTACAACAAGAATATAAGCTTTGTTGCAGCATTGATCATAGTTATAACAACACAGGTATTTTATTCATTCACCAACAATTTTGAAGAGATTTTCACTGATATCAATGATTTTGTTTTTGAGCTCGTGAGGCTCAGGGCTGAAATGCTAATGCACACTTACTAAGACACGGGCGTTCATTGCTCTGACTCGAAAACATCACAAAAGGAAACTGAATGTGAAGTGGGTATCTGCATATCTGAAAGAATCTTGGGGAATTAACTCGTTATTGCAAAACTGAAAGCAATGCTTTTTTCAAGCATATGATAACCAGGCAATCAACAGTTAAAAAATTTAATACTTTAGTCTTCTTTCGATCAGCTTATTTTGTTCATGTTTTATATGCATTCATTGGCACCAGAATGTGTGAGATGTAAAACTTCCAGCAATAATGAGAGCTTGAGTATTCATGCAGGTTTTAGGTTATGGGTGGGTTGGTCTCCTACGAAAATATTTAGTAGAACCAACACATATGTGGTGGCCCTCCAACCTAGTACAGGTCTCTCTGTTTAGGTAAGGTGGAAGCATGCTATACAAGTTCAACCAATAAAGATAACTTGTAATCTATTTTAATGATTGTTTATTGCTTTCAAGAAAAATGATATTGACGAAGTACTAAAAACTTAGAGCATGTCTGAGCAATTTTTTCAGCATTGTAGTTGCTAGATTTTGATACTTGAAGGAAATATTTAGCTATTAAATGCTATTAGAAAAGTTGATTCTTTACCTCGCTGCAAAAGCAGAGTTTGGTAATGTGGCTGAACTCTAGAGGATGACTCATTGCCATATATTGATTCATTGCATGTAGCTGCAAAAGCAGAGTTTGCTTGTGTGGGTTGACTCTAGAAGATGTCTCTTTGCCATATATATGTAATTATTTTGTAATTTATCAAGTAAAACATGAGGCGTGCTTTTAAGAAAAGAATATTTTAGCATTTCTGGGAGAAACTTTCAAATCACCCTATCAATAATCATAATCAACTGCCAGAAAGTTGCTAATCAGACCTACGTATCAATGACCAAGCTTGTAAATTTTCCACCATACTTCTCTAAGTTTCATTTAGATTGATAACTTTCGAAGAGTAATTGTAAACCAATGTTTCAGTAAAAAGTCTTACTGAGGAAGCTTGATTCACATAATTAACTGTCATCAGCAGTGCTTATTGCGTTGTATGAATACAAATTTCTGACTTCCATCTTTTAAGATTGTTTTTCACTATTCTAGTAAATATTGAATATAAGAGCATCACTTTTGTTCTTTTATATTACCTGATCAAAGAGTTATGTGAATGTTTTATCAGGACACTTCATGAAAGGGAGAAAAACAAAGGTCTCTCACGCATGCAGTTCTTCACAATCTTTATGGTTGTCAGTTTTGCATACTATGTATTGCCTGGATATTGGTTCACAATCTTGTCATTTTTTTCATGGATTTGCTGGATAAGTCCACACAGTGTCACAACAAATCAAATTGGTTCGGGATTTCATGGTTTGGGCATCGGTGCTGTGACCCTAGATTGGGCTGGAATTTCATCATATCTTGGAAGCCCCCTTGTGACCCCCTGGTTTTCCATAGTTAATATTGGCGTTCGATTTTTCCTCTATTTATATTTTCATTCCTCTATCATATTGGAAATTTGACATTTACAATGCAAGGAAATTCCCCATCTTCTCAAGTCAATTGTTCACGGCGACTGGTCACACATACAATACAACATGTATTCTCACACCAGAGTTTGATTTGGATGTTGATGCTTACAATAATTACAGCAAACTATACCTCAGCACATTTTTTCTTTCTCTACTGGATTTGGCTTTGCAAGGATTGCAGCAACACTTACCCATGTTATGCTCTTCAATGGGAGGTGGGTTCCATCACAAAACCTTTTGTCAGTCATATTTTAATTGGCATGATGAAAACAAGTTTCTTTTATTTTTACGAGTTTAGCAGAAAATTCAAGCACAAATACATCAACAATTATTACCTCTATCCCCAAGTCATTACTAGCATGCATTAGGCTTCCTATTCTTTTTGCAATCTTTGCAATTGCATTGCTCAAATTTCTCGAATCATACCTTTACAAGTAAAAATCTGACCAACCCTTCATATGCACAGTGAAATCCTTAAGCAGAGCAGATCTTCAATGAACACAGGCAGACCAGATGTGCATGCACAGTTAATGAGGAATTACAGGGGTGTACCTCAGTGGTGGTTTCTCATCCTACTGGTGGGAAGTATGGCTCTATCAATCATGCTCTGCATTATATGGAAGGATGATGTTCAGCTTCCTTGGTGGGGTATGTTGTTAGCATCTGGAATTGCGTGTATACTAAGCCTTCCCATCGGAGTGATTCAGGCAACTACAAACCAGGTTGAGGATCCTTCTCTCGTCTCTTTCTCTTGTTAAGAAGGCCCCTGAAACACGGTTACTTGAGAACAAATGTCTGTGTGTACATTTAACAACATGATTATGAGTAATAGCTCTTCAAATTAGAAAAAAGTTGAATGTGCTTGTATAGAAATTAAAGTTAAATCTTGTTTGCACCCAAATGAAAAATCGGTGGCGTTACCAACATAATTCTCCTTCCTCAAGGGCAATGAACTACTGCTATTGTAATATCCAGTAAGAGTAAACAGGGCTACTGGGAATAAAGCAGATTCTTGCTAAAACATATATGTTTTTGTTGTTTAAACAGCAACCAGGCTACAATGTTGTTGCGGAATTTATTATTGGGTACTTGTTACCAGGAAAACCAATAGCCAATATACTTTTCAAGACATATGGAAGGATCAGTACGACACATGCACTTTCTTTCCTAGCTGATCTCAAGCTTGGGCACTACATGAAGATTCCTCCACGATGCATGTATGTTGCTCAGGTGTGGCTATTTCCATTTTCCTAGACTGAATGTTCATGACTAAATATATAATCATTTTGCTTCCGTATGTTATAGCATTCGATTGCTTTACAAGTGGACCAAACAATTTCACTTTTGAGACTAACTTATGAATCTGCAGCTTGTGGGCACAATCCTTGCAGGCACCATTAATCTGTGCATAGCGTGGTGGTTGCTAACAGGAATAGAACATATCTGTGATGTGAACTCTCTTCCCAGTGACAGCCCTTGGACATGTCCAAAGGATAGAGTAGCATTTGATGCATCTGTGATATGGGGCCTGGTCGGTCCCAAGCGACTGTTTGGACCACTTGGGCCATACAAAAATTTGGTATGGTTATTTCTTGTGGGTGCATTTCTGCCTGTGCCAGTGTGGATTCTAAACAAGTTGTTCCCAAAGACAAAATGGTTGAAATTGATCAATATACCAGTGCTTTTGGGTGGTTTTGCAAGCATGCCTCCTGCAACTCCTGTCAACATTGGGACATGGATCATCATTGGGTGCATCTTCAATTACTTCATATTCAGACTGAGGAAAGGATGGTGGCAGAGGTATAACTATGTCTTGTCAGCCTCTCTGGACGCAGGCACAGCATTCATGGGAGTGCTGCTTTATGCTAGTTTGGGTAGTGAGAAGAAGAGTATCAAATGGTGGGGAACACAGATAGATCACTGCCCACTTGCTTCCTGTCCTACTGCCCCAGGTGTAGCTGTCAAAGATTGTCCTCTCTTCTGAGTTGCAACTATTTGCTTCTGGATTCGGAGTTCTGTAGTCTGTATAATCGTCTAATCCCATTTACTTGAGGTCAATTCTTTTGGTTCAATAAAAGTATGCAGGATCAAGATTGGAGGGTGAGGTTATTATGGATTGTTTTTGAGGATTCAGAGTTAATTTCATGTTTGTAAACAAAACATTGTACACAATGATATAATGCTTAATGTGACAGCTTCAAGGTCTAGTTAATTATGCTGCAATACTAATACTTTCAGCAGAATGGAACATGGACAACCAAAGGAACGACTAAATAGATAAAAAGATATACATGAGACGTGTCACTGATCTTAGCTAACACACTCTGTGCTTTGAAAATCTTTTAATCACATCATATTGTAAAATTCTTTTTTTATACAATGAATAATAAAAAAATTGAGTGCCTCACCCAACATCCTGGTTTGGTGAGGCTTTACATTTACAAGAGAATTGATCAGTGTTCACGTATACTATTTTGGTGTGCATTGACATTTACAAGATAATAGATGGGTGTTCAAATCTCACAATGGCAATATTCTATGCAAAGCAAACTTAAAACTTCCGCTTGAGAGAAGCTACATAAAATCAAAAGAATTGTAAGTGCCTCACCCAACACTCCAGTTTCGCACGGATTTACAGTTACAATAGAATTGCTGCATGCTAAATCTGCAAATCTATTAAAACTTCAAGTTTGGAGAGTTAGAAATGTGGGATTGAATTCATTGTTTCTACCATTAAAATTCGTTACTGGCTATAAATGTGGTAAATAAGGCTGATTTCATTTTCCAATCTTTCAATTTTTAATAAAATAAATAAATTTTCAAAACATTGTTATTAAAAAAGTTGATAGGAATCTTGACCTACAAACCCTAAGATTTAGACCAATAGCATTCAGAAGAAAAAGACCTTGTAAATTAAAAGATGACAAGTGAGGGGCTGGTAGTTGACCAGGCTCGTTTATTCGAGTACCCGTGCCCTATCTCTACTCTCTATGGGAGGTTGACTCCGTTGGACAGTTGAGTAGAACTTGTTGGATCTCTATCTATATCGGGACCCATGCCACCTGACTATACAGAAGCCACCGCCGCCTTATAGCCTATATAGAGAGAGAGGGGAGGGGCAACCTCTCTTCTTGCCCCTCCCCTCCCCCTCTATATAGAGTATAGGCATAGGCATAGGCCGGATCGGAGCAGCCCTCTCTATCTGGGTTCTCTTGGCTATCATCCGCTGCACCGAAGGGGGATAACAGATATACACTTATCGGCTGGAGGGAGTGTCCTAGTAGTTGAACCTACCGGCCCCAAATATAGAGTTCCCCAAGATAGAGAGAGAGATACAGATAGAGAAGGCCCCCTATCTGGTTTATCGCTCTTGATTGTGCCGAACGGTGAAGTGATTGTGCTGCTACGGTGAAGTAAGTGATTTCCAGAGAATATATAGGGCGGAGCCCCATCTGTTTATTGTATTAATTGAACCATCGATGAAGAAGTTATCTATAGTAGCCAATAGCCCCCTCGGCCTCCCCATAGAGAGTTCAAGGCCTCCTCCCCCGGGGAGATCTAAAGAATCTCCTCCGTTATGGGGAGGAGGGGAGACCCTTCCCCTCCAGATAGATAGATAGAGAGGAAAGGAGATGGAATCTGAGAGCAGCTCTTACACATCAGAAACTTGAAAGGTGATGTCATTATAGCTCATTATCACCAAAGATAGAACTCATATATCAGAACAAGAAAAAGTATGCATTTCAACTCTTCAGATTGGGAGAAATGAAATGGCTTGGAGGAGACATATTCCATGCCAGAGGTAAATCACCCAACTCTCATGAGCTAATTTGTAAATTTATGGTGTTGTTTTTGCTTTCAATGGAGGAATTGCCAAGGTGGTCATGAAGTAAACAGAGGAAAGAGGACATGTTTTTTAGAACATGGTTTTCTCATAGCAATTTTCAGAACATGAGAAGAAATATTCAATGGAGTCGATGATTCTTTGGAGATGCATGGCTATTTCACAGACCATGGATACCATATTTTTAATGTGGGAAAGAATGTATGGACTTCTTAGCACATTGGAAGGAAAAACTCAAAAACAATAGGGCAAGAAAATAGGAGAGGTTATTGGTGACCCACATGTGTGGAGATCTCCAATGGACAACACTATAAATTGCGGGAATTAGTATGTGTAGGAAAAAGTGTAGACAAGAAATCAGAAATAAATATAACATTGTTCGGTATCATCCAAAAGATGTATATTGAGTTGTAGCATAATTTTCTTTAAAAAAACATCTGGTACATGACATTCTCTTACATGACATTCTCTCGAAGGAGATGAATATCTATCTTCTCTAGTGACTCAATCTATGTATGTACCTACCACACATGTAATTGCTTATACACAATGGAAAGAAAGTTTTATGGAAGATGAACGAATGCTCTTCCACATGTAACCCTTTACCTTTTGACAGTTATGGTTGAGTTGCATCAAGAAGTAATGGCTAGTCCTTTTCCATCGAGTCACTTGGGGGATATACCCCACAAGGTAAGGGGACAAAGATGAGTCCAAGGAGATTTTCCATCTGCGTCATCTTGTGCCAAAAGGAAGAAGATTGGTGATGGTGTTGACCTCACAATAGGTTTAGAATTTCCACCTAGATCAATTAGCATTGCATAATGATAAACAACATCCTAAAGCCCTGTCGATACTTATGCAAGGTTGTATATCAGACTTGAACTTTCGAAACCAATTCATAAGGCAGTCTGGGTAGATATACCTCTCTAGGAACATAAGTATACCCTGACGATTACAAAAGTTTCTGTTTAAATTTCTAAATTTTCATGAAATTGGGAACCTTGGAAGAGATTGGACAATGAAGTAGGTGGAATAAAGAAAAAAGAAACATTCGAACTATCACGGCCAATCATTCCAAAGAATTACAGCCGATGCTCATGCTCGTGATTTTTCTACTCAAGAACCTCATGTTCCCATTACCCAAATTTGTTTGCATTTCTACCATCATCAACTAAAGGCTGATCGGCTCTCAAGTCGCTGAACCAAGTAGGCCATGGCCTTTTCACCACCACATCTCCTAAATGGCACTCATCAAAACTTCAGCTCTGCTGTTTCAAATGATCAAAATCAAATCCTTAAAAGAAGATTTGAGAAGCATCTTGCAAGAGCATGCAAAAAGTTTATTACAAGGCCAAATTTATCAATCAAAGGGGAGAATGGTTGTTTTCTCAAGGTAGACACACCTCGGAAAGTCTCCTTTGTTGTTGAAAAAATGAAGCAAAGTTTGTGACTTTTTTTTAAAGAATGAAATGAATTGAATTGGTATATAAGTTTGGCCACAATCTGCTACTAGCTTAAATTGATCAACTCTTCATAAACACCATAGTAAAATACAATAAAATAACACCCCCTAAATGCAACTGCCCTAGACAGTTGCATAGTTTGCCTAGGCCTTAATCCCCCTCTGGGTATTGATTATGAGAACATAGCAGGCTTCAGATTTCAATTATGCCATGCACACGGAAACTCAGAAAGAGGCTGCCCTCACAACGAGAAACAAGTCAGTTAAACGATGATCATGAAAACCAATAAGAAGATTACCTCTAGGAATAGATTCAGCATAAACAAACTGAAGGACAAACATCTCAATCTGGAAAACAAAATACTAACTACATAGAAAAAAAGGAAGAGCAGGAAAACCTATCCTCCCAAATCAAACACGATTATTCATTGAAATCCATTCATAGATCTGGCAGATAAGGATATAAATGAGTTGCACTATTTTCCATACTCCCAGAGAAATTGAAAACTAAATCTAGCCACAGAAATACCTGCAAATTCAGGCAGAAGACAAAAAGGTAAGCCTAAATCGTCAATATCATTTTCCTCAGAAAATAAAAGGAGGGTTTGTTACGTAGCAAAAACTGTTGAAGGTCTTTTGAATTTGGAAAACCCCAATTCCATGCAGATGGATCCGGATTTCGCTCAGGAATTACATGTGTGGTGCACTGGATAGAAAGGGAAACAATAGATAGCAAAGAAACTGGACAGGATTGTTGTCTCTGATCACTGGTTTTGTTCTTCTTACCAAATTCAAACTCCTGTCAGTAAATCTACACTTTCAGATCATTTGGCCGGTCACATTGCACCTGGAGCTTTCAGTAAATGTATCAAATTACATTTCAAATTTGAAAAAATGTGACCCTCACATCCAGAATCTTAATGGGAATATTGCAAAATGGTGGGCAAAAGCAAACAACTTGCAATGTACGTGTAAGTTTATGGAAAAACTCAAATATCTGAAATAAAATTTGAAAATATGTAATAAAGTTGTGTTCGGGAAGGAATTCCAGGGATAATGAAATACAATGTGGTCGAGAGGATGTTCAAAACTATATTGGTCATTGGGGGACGGGGGTTGTTTTTAATGAAAAAGGATCTTATATTATATCAAATGCAACATGATACAAGATTTTTCCAGCAAAAAGTGGGCGGTATGAGAGCACGCCCCAAAACCACAAACAAACTAGGTCAAGCCTAGGAAAGCAATGAACACACTAGGCAGAGCCTAGGAATACATCAAAGGAAAGTTAAGCCGTCGCAAAGAAAAAGATCAGCAGAGGGGGCTCGTGATGATCAAGCCGGCCAGACCAGGGAAGGTCCTTGTCGGCGTCAGTATGTCCCAACCCGAGCCCGAAGGGTCCTCCTCTTCATTATCGCCACCCACCCGTGTGGACAAGATGGCAAGGGGAATCTCGAGGGAACTTGTTCGAACATGGTGGGGGTGGAGGTGGCGATTCCGCCTGGCCATGGGGTGTGCGACTGAGCAATCGGCGAGCCCCAACCGAGCCGCCGAGTTGGGGGAACCCTGGGCTTGTGTTGGCGAGCTGGTGGGGAAACACTCCTTCACGGTTGGTTATGCGAGGATCGGTGCGCACGACTAAAAGAACGCCGCTGGGAGTAACTTCGACGACCTCCACGAGGACGACCGCCACGAGGCGAGAGAGCCGAGAAGGTGAAGGTGGCTCTCGAGCGACATTACACGGGCGTCACCCCAATGTCGCAGAAGAGTCTGTAAATGCTCCACCTCTAGAGCCACCTTGTTGACCTGGACTTGAATCTGCAGAAGCACATTGGAGATAACCATCGATTTATTATACACTAAAAATTGAGGATCAACTTCAATATTAGCAAAGAAAAAAGTATTTCGTTCTTTCCATAACCAAAACAAAATTTCCCCTCTGAAAACATGTCAAATCTGGGAGAACATATGCGAAAGTTAGGGCTATCTCCTAAAAGAATGTGTTTCCATGTGAAACATTCTAGTCAGAGGGGGAAGAAGAAAGAATGAATCCAGCCTAAGCCCATTGGGCTTTGGGACAAAACCAAAATAAGTGCAACAAGGTTTCAAGGTGGCCACAAAATGCAGACATTTGGGGGCCGGACACCAATTTGAACAAGGCGGGGGCCTATCAGAAGACCTTGATGTAAAAGACACCACGAAAGTGTGCAATTTTGGGCTCCACACAGTAGACCAAACAAGTGTCAAACCTCCTTCTCCAACAAGAGGGAGAAGAATGCAATCCCCATCTAGTGTTGAGTTTTTCAACCATGGGTAAATGTGGGGAGAGCCAACGATAGCCCTTACTAGCAGAGTAATTCCGAAAAGGGGTGTCCACAAACCACTTCCATCCCACCAAGGACGGAGGAACGCACAAAGATTTTATGTAGCATATGGTCGGGACCGAATTGGTGATTTCAATGAAACTAGCACGATCTTGGGTGGTGAGTCGAAAATGAGCTTTGAGCTCATTCCAAGGAACCTAGGATTGTGTGTGCTTGCAAAACAAATCTTGAATGGTATGAATTCCGTGTTTGAAAAGCTTGAGCGCAGGAATTCCAGGGACTTTTGCAAGACACCGATCCTGGACTTGAATGACAGGCGACCACCACAAGGATTGTTGATTGATGGAAAGGCCATTGCGGAAGCCATTGCCTTTCCATGTGCCCGCTTGATGCGTTCCCATGCTTTCCAGATACTTTTAAGCACGAAAGTGCCAACAACTTTGATAGAACTAGAGCAATGAGAAGATTGGCAAACCCCAAACCCTTCCAGGGGCGGCCATAAGGAGAGCCCTCCTCGATGCCATGGCGTAGAAGCACTTTCCACGCTTCTTGACCTTCAATGCATCGAATTATCCATTTCGCACAAAGTGCTTGCCCTTGTCGCAATATGTCAATAAGACCCATCCCCCAAAGTCACGGGGAAGGCAACAGGTCTCCCATGTGACTCTGTGAAAACCTTTGCCAGAAGAGGCATTAGCCCAAAGAAAGTCTTTGAGAAGCTTCTCCAATTTCGATATAACAACGAACTCTAAAAATAACATGTTAATGTACTTAGCTTAACTTTTAAGCATTCTTAAAAAGTAATTATTTTATTTGTTAACTAAAGAAAATTATATTAATTTACATTATTCTAATGACTATTCATTTTACCCATTTTTACATTGACTAAAAATAAGTAGCAAAATATTCCATATTGAAAAGAAAATCGTTATCGATGTAAAATGTTTTTGCTTTATGGTGTGCATAGGGTATGCATCAAAAGTTGGTGGTAGGTGTATTGTCGGTAGGGTTCTTCATCCAATTCAATTAGGGGAAAGACACATGTCCCCGAGTACCCTAACTTTAGGGGCGTCTCAATAAAATTAGGGGGTAGGAGGGGATTTGAATTTGTTTTGCCACTAACAATTTTGTGGTGATTTTCAAAATATAATATTGTCACCTTAGCACCACGTCGCACACCAAGTGGTGGGCCCGTAATCCAAGGCCCATTTAAAAAATTAAAATTTGACCTCGAACCAACAAATAACACTTCTCGTGTAAAAAGTTACATGTAACCACATGGCACGCAAACAAAACCCCCTCCACATCTAAACCAAAATGCATTCAATTCACTTCATTCGCCCCTTTTCACTATGCAAGCCTCCACTGTCATTCCGACCTATGTGCCAATGTTGCATTCAATGTTTCCATTCATTGCTGTACACTTTGCATTTGGCGTGCACACAAGGGAATGGGAAGTTGAATATTCATGTCCCTTTAAACCCTACAACGATGTCGAATAGCTCACAAAATAAGTAGATCGGGATTAGAGCATGGCGCTTCCTACACTATCTCACTCCCCATTTCGATTCACCAAATGGATCATTAGGTGAGCTCGTTTCCTTAGTTGATTGTATATTTTCTTTGTGGGTTTCATGCAATGAGCGCATTAGCAAGCAATACTAAGACTAGAAATATATTTTCATTGTATGTTGATTTATTTCAATGCATGTTCTTGTTTAATCTTATGTTAGGCACGAACTTTGTTGACGCGATGTTGAAAATGTCCAAAAATATTATTTTTCCAAGCATACATGCAAAACTAATTTTTTTCAATGTTTATTCGCTTATTTCAATGCATTTTTAAATCCCCATTTGCCAAGAACTTTACCAATACATTGTAATAATTGTCTAACAAAAAGGATTTTTTCATGCATGTGTCTTATAGTTTCATATTACAGTCATGCTATTGAATATATAGTGTTATTATTGAATATACACTTACATTAGCGGCTATACTTTTGAGTTCAATTAGCATATCAACTGACAAACGGGTTTTGTTCTGAACTAATGTTTTTTCAAACATGCACGTTGAACTAATGTTTTTCAATGTATATTCATTTATTTCAATGCATTTTTATCCTTCATTTGTCACGAACTCTATTAATATAGTGTAGTAAATGTCTAAAAAGGGATTTTCACACATGTGTCTTATAGTTTCATATTGTAGTTATGTTATTGAATATACATTGTTATTATTGAATATACACTTACATTAGTGGATATACTTTTGAGTTCAATTACCATAACAACTAACAAACGTGTTCTATTCTAAACTAATGTTTTATCGTGCATGTAGGTTGATCTAATATTTTTAGCGTATATTCACTTATTTCAATGCATTTTTAATCCTTCATTTGCCACGAACTTTGCTAATACGATGTAGTAATTGTCAAAAACGAGTTTTTCCACACATATGTCTTATAGTTTCATAATATGGTTATGTTATTGAATATATAGTGTTATTATTGAATATACACTTGCAGATACACTTTTGAGTTCAGTTACCATAACAATTGACAAATGGGTTTTATTCTGAACTAATGTTTTTTCAAGCATGCATGTTGAACTAATGTTTTTCAATGTATATTCACTTATTTTAGTGCATTTTTAATCTTTGTTTGTCATGAACTCTACTAATACGTTGTAGTAAATGTCTAAAAATGGGTTGTTTCACACATGTCTTATAGTTTCATATTACAATTATGTCATTGAATATACAATGTTATTATTGACTATACACTTACATTAGTGGAGGGTAAGTGCACGAAGTTGGTGGACAATTCCATGGACATAAAAACTTGAAATAAAGGAACCGCGATCGCGGTTCCTGAATTCTAGGTTCAGTAATTACCAAACCTAAAACCGCGATCGCGGAACTCTGAGACAAAATTTAGCAGTCCCGCGACTCCTTATTTTCCTCATTTTTCATTTCAAACCGCGATTTTTCCTAAACGTTTTTCACTCGCGCTTTCAATACCACCTCAAAATTTCTCATCAGACTTCTGGATAGCAATAGATTTAACCATGCCGCCAAGACGAGGAGGTAAGTCCCTGATTGTAATCATTTTTTTGCATTTTAGGTTTTTTTTTGCATTTTAGGTTTTTTTTTTGCATTTTCATGGGTTTTTTGAAATGTTTGTTTATGTATACAATTTTCTTGTTTTATCAGTTGGTTGGCAAGCTCGAAATCGTGCAAACCGTCAAAACATTCCTCAAAACCCCTCGAACATTCCTCAAAACCCTTTGAACATTCCTCAAAACCCTCCTCCAAACATAGATCCGCCTCTTGGGCTCCTTCTGTCCCCACTGAGCCAAAGAAGAATGCAAGATAATATCATTGGAAGAATCCGAGAAAATAAAATTGTCATTGAGAACCTAAATCAAACTATAAGACAAAACCATGCTACAAATCCATCCCGCATGACTTTAGCTAATACATCGCAAACATTGATTGGCGAAGTCAAGTTTCAGAACCAACCAAATACATAGATGGAACACCTTTAAGTGATCAGGTGGTGGTATGCGGATAAACTATCCCATACGGCCGCCAAAGACAAAAAAATGGAAAAGACCTCATTTGTGCATTATTTACCGACCCTAGAACCAATGCCCCCTGCAGTTACTTGCAAACAGTTCCCAATCCATTGGTGCCATGATGACAGAATCAAAAACAATTTTTGGGACCGATGGTGGATGGTTTTTGATTATCCACCATGCAACAAAAATGAGGTTCCTCTTTATTTTTTGAAGAAATTATATTGCGAGTTCGTGCTCAATGAGGTCCCGAATTATTTTGACTTTTCTGACTTTTTTGGTCGAGGAGGTGGCTCTGCACAGAGTAGACTTGGTGCACGCATAGGTCAGCCTAGGATCCCCCATGCCCCAAAACCCCCACTACCTTCAGTTATCCCTCCTACAATGAAGGAGGTTGTGGAGATTGATACATTGCATGCATTGAGGGAGCTCACTGACACTCTCACCCAACATAGTGACTAGATTACATCTGGTGATGTTGGTGGAGGCGCCAATTCTAGTGCACCACACCACTGTGGATCATGTGGTGCCATATGCACTGCAGGCGAGACATCATTTGCTGGTTCACATGATTTATTTTCTATAGATGAGATGTTGGGGAATGTTTTTGGAATTGGTGCCACTGATATTGGTCTTTCACAGGTAAATTTCAAATAAATTTAAATTATATATATATATATATACAATAGTTTAATTCACATGTTTAAATTTAAATAATATATATATATCTCAAACATGTAAATTAAACTATTGTATATATATATATATATATGATTGTACGTCATGTACATACATGTAAAAACTAAATTTTTATTTTATTTTAAATAGCAAGAGCCAGTGAAGGAAATATCCGACGTCGACATGTTTGGCAGTGCGGTGGCGTGTTTCAAATGTAAGTTTCAAGTTGTACAAACTTACAAATTTTTAATTTCATTTGATTGCACTAGATTATTATTATAATGTTTCACGTGTATGTTGTACATGTATTAATATTTTTCTCTTTTATACACAGGAGCCTAGCGGGTCATCATCTGCTCAGGGAACTGAGGCTACTGGCATGCCTCACATGAGTTTTACGCAGGTTAGTAAATCTCTTTACACTTTGTTTCTAATTACTAGAAGTTCACGTGGATTACATGCTTTGGACCTCTGTCATGTAGATTTTAATATTGATTTGTACATGTTTTTTGTATAGCTTATGACTGCTAGAGAGACTCCTCCATATATGCAGACTGTGGAGGCTGCTGTAGATACTGCCATAGCATCTGCAGATCCACTAACTGAGGTACAATTTTTTAAATTTGTTAAATTTTGGAGGTTCATTATTTCTTATTAAACTTAAATCTACAATATCAAATTTTGTAGGTATATGTGAAATATTTAATTTGAAAATTAATTATTTGTATGTAGCTTACCCCTCGCGAGTCTATTGTTGTTCCTGAGACGCGTCAACAACAAATTGATAGGGATCATGACATTGCGGTAAGATTTCACATGCATTTTAATTAAATTGTACAAGTTTCTCAATTTTAAATGTATTTTAAAATTTTGGGTGTTAAAAACTTGTTGTTTATGAATGTGCAAAGTTAGGTTGCAAAGCACGCTTAGAGACACCTAGGACCACACGAGATGAAATCCATAGTGGCATCTCCTCTCACTACATCCCGGCTCGTGGACGTGCTACTTCTAGTAGGGCGAAGAGAGGGAAGATGTTTTATGAGTAGATTTATGGTCCACCTGGATGTACATATGTGGTTATGAGTAGATTCATAGTCCATTGTATATATATAGCCTTTTGCGACTGCATGTGGTCCCATATGTACATTATGACACGTGCTTAGTTCGAGATGTACACATACATTATGAACTTATACATATATATTTTCAGAGACGTGCGTCTAGAGCACACTTTGTTTGATTCTTATATATATATATATATATATATATATATATATATATATATATATATATATATATATATATATATATATATATCCATGTGTGTTGGTTTTCATATTTATGACTTTTTCAGTTCTTCTTTAACAAGCAGTGTAACATTGGGATGCATATTTCTTAACTTCTGCTTTATGGGTTTAGCATCTAATGGAAAACATTAATATTCATATTCTCATAATAATGCTATGAAAACATTTTTTTCTTTTGTTGAAAGTGAAGCTCCAAGATTTATCTATTATTTTTCTATATGTTCTTTGTCTTGTTTGTTTACTAATGACTCAAAGAGGATTTCACTATGAGACTTATGTTTGTTTTTCTTGCAAGGATTTTCAGAAGTAGTCTTGATTTTTCTTATACTCTTTGCATTCAAGTGTCCACACATATGTACTTTTTATCCAAAGTATGCACAATCATCTAGGTTGATGGGAAAATATTTCTTATGATCCCCCTTCAAAATAGAATCCCTGATTCCCATGAATTCTGCAAATGTCTCATCATTATCAAATAGACATTGAGAGATCTTATATTAATAAGGCATGTTGAGGACTTAATTTATCATCTAGACCATTCTTTTGATATGTTGCCTCCAACAATGTTAAGGGATTGACCAATGATGGAAATTTCTTATTACCAGTTTCAATATGCAGATCTGTTTAGATAGGACCCACAAACCACAAGCACTATTTTGATCTGACGATGAGTTAAACAATGAGCTCTATGTATAAGGGTAACTTTTTCTCTTGGTTATTGCGTGGGATTGGATTTTGATGAAAAGAGATATGATCGTTGGAGTCAAGGTGTGTACTAATTTCTTGAAGGTGTCTGAGATCTATGTTTGTCGACACCCCTTAACTCATAAGTGTTTTATATAATATTTTCTTATGAGCAATGGTGATTTTGA
This sequence comes from Taxus wallichiana var. yunnanensis, assembly GCA_018340775.1. Lineage (NCBI taxonomy): Eukaryota > Viridiplantae > Streptophyta > Pinopsida > Cupressales > Taxaceae > Taxus > Taxus wallichiana. The sequence continues at coordinate 470,441,138 of CM031242.1, read as the reverse complement.
GGAGATATAGGATCAAAATTCTAGCTGGTGTCTTTTCCAATTATTCTATTAAGTTGTATTGGACTTGTTGCGGAATAGGTAGGGGATAAATGGTATTACCAAACTAGAATGTCTTGTATCCACATCACAACTTTTCTCTAAGATCCTAATGGTATTTACTTGTTCATTAGATGAATGGACGCATCCTATAAGGGATTAAAATTGTTTATCATTTTTTGGATAGATGCAGGTAGTATTCCGATAGTCATTACAAGCTTGTCCATGATCTGAATTTTTGTTCTTTTTATCTCCATGGTTAGGATATATGGTTATTTGAATATACCCATCTTCTCGTTAGGACCATGTCTAAATTCTTTGCAAATTGTTGTAGCAACATATCTTTATCAAATGGGTAAGGAAATAGCTTTTTGTATAGATATTTTCTATTGTGTCCTACATTTCTTTCTTGTAAAGTGGTTAGCGTATTCTTCATTGAATGCAACTCTTGTTGAATCATTTTTTCCTTTGTGGGTGATATATTGGTCTATTCACTTTAGCAACTTTGAAATTTTCTTCATTAGATGGATAAATGTGAAATTCACCTAACTTTATCTTGAGTCTATCCTTGCATGTATTCCTATTCAAGTAACCTAAGGTCACTAAATTTTGAGCGAGTTTTAGTATTTGTCTTTGAATGATCTCCTCTTCGAATAAGGGATCATCTTCATCATAAAATCTAGGAGGAGGTGAGTCTTTGTGACTATGTTCAATCTTGAATCTACGTGAAGCCTTAAAGTAAGGTTTTCATGAATCACTTGTTGGTTTTGGTGGGTGATCCTCAACATTTTTTTACGTTTTATTGAAGTGGAAGAAGATGTCCATTTCTATGAGGGATGGTCATTTTGGATCTTCGCTTTGTGATTCATGGTCTTAATCGCCACTTCATAGTCTTTAATAGTCTACCTCCTAACTCAAGGACTCTTGCAAGTACTTCGTCTCTATTGTAGTAAAGGAGCTCATGAAAGAAAGATAGATCTAATTTGTTTTGGTCTTCGTATGAATTAGAGTATTCTCCACTATGAACAACCAAAGGTTCCGTGTCTTTGACTTGTGAGAAGAGGGTTTCTAAATATTTTCGACTGAATGGGTATGTTGAATTAAAAGGATTTACCTTTAAGTTGGGTTCATCTCGTTTAGACATCATTTTTGTGATATTTGGCATCACTCGGACTCTGTGGCAACTAGAGAGGCCTCGTCTAATCTGACACCTCGGTTTAGGGACCCTCTACAATACCCTCTCTCGGTTTTTTCCTTCTCATTTCAAAGGTTTCTCTCACCGCCTACTGTTTACAAACGCGTGAAATAGTGCAGTTAGAGCCAGTGTAAGGTTGTTAAACGCTATATTTTGCAAACGGTGGGTCGTGGCACTGAACCAAATGCGCTGGCATGTTTGGGTGGCCAGGTGAATGCTAGAGGAGGTGGTGTTTTAGTGCGTGAAAGGGTCGTTGCTTCCGGCTACTTCGCCGTGCATAGTCCCTTAAGAGCCCCGAGACCAAAATATCATTCAACTTCGACGAGTGACTACTCGTACTTCGTGGCACCTAGAGAGGCCTCGTCTAATCTGAAACCTTAGCGTAGAGACCCTCTACAATAGCCTCTCTCGCTTTTTATTTCTCATTTCGGTGCTCTCATTGTCCTACCGTTTGCAAACGCGTGAAGGAGTGCAGTTGGAGCCAGTGTAAGGTTGTTAAACGCTATTTTTTGCAAACGGTGGGTCATGGCACGTAACCGATCGCGCTAAAAAAATCTGGGTGGCCAGGGAAATGCTAGAGGAGGTGGTGTTTTGGTGTGCAAAGGTTCGTTGCTTCCGGGCTACTTCGTTTGGGCGTAGTCCCTTAAGAGCCCTGAGACCAAAATATTGTTCAACTTCGACGGGTGACTACTCGGACTCCGTGGCACCTAGAGAGGCCTCATCTAATCTAACACCTCGGCGTAGGGACCCTATACAATAGCCTCTCTTAGTTTTTTCCTTCTCATTTCGGTGCTCTCGTTGTCCTACTGTTTGCAAACGCGTGAAATAGTGCAGTTGGAGCTAGTGTAAGGTTGTCAAACGCTATATTTTGTAAACGGTGGGTCATGGCACCGAACCTACTACATCGGCACGTCCAGGTGGCCAAGTGAATGCTAGAGGAGGTGGTGTTTCAGTGCGCGAAAGGGTCATTGCTTCTGGGCTACTTCGTTCGGGCGTAGTCCCTTAAGAGCCCTGAGACCAAAATATCATTCAACTTCGACGGGTGACTACTTGGACTCCGTGGCACCTAAAGAGGCCTCGTCTGATCCAAAACCTTGGTGTAGGGACCCTCTACAATAGCCTCTCTCTATTTTTTCCTTCTCATTTCGGTGCTCTCGCTGTCCTACTGTTTGCAAACGCGTGAAATAGTGTAGTTGGAGCCAATGTAAGGTTGTCAAATGCTATTTTTGCAGATGGTGGGTCATGGCACCGAATCGAATACACTGACACATCCGGGTGACCAGGTGAATGCTAGAGGAGGTGGTGTTTTGCTGCGCGAAAGGGTCGTTGCTTCCGGCTACTTCGTTCGGGCGTAGTCCCTTAAGAGCCCTGAGACCAAAATATCGTTCAACTTCGACGGGTGACTACTCAGACTCCATGGCACCTAGAGTGGCCTCGTCTGATCCGACACTTCGACGTAAGGACTCTCTACAATAGCCTCTCTCTATTTTTTCCTTCTCATTTCGGTGCTCTCGCTGTCCTACTATTTGCAAACGCGTGAAATAGTGCAATTGGAGCTAGTGTAAGGTTGTCAAACGCTATATTTTGCAAACGGTGGGTCATGGCACCAAACCTACTACATCGGAATGTTCGGGTGGCTAGGTGAACACTAGAGGAGGTGGTGTTCCAAAGGCGCGAAAGGGTCGCTTCCTCCGGCTACTTCGCTCGGGCGTAGTCCCTTAAGAGCCCTGAGACCAAAATATCGTTCAACTTCGACGGTGACTACTTGGACTCTGTGGCACCTAGAGATGCCTCGTCTGATCCAAAACCTCGGTGTAGGGACCCTCTACAATAGCCTCTCTCTATTTTTTTCCTTCCAATTTTGGTGCTCTCGATCTCCTACCGCTTGCAAACGCGTGAAATAGTGTAGTTGAGCCAGCCAGTAAGATTGTCAAACGCTATATTTTGCAAACGGTGGGTCATGGCACCAAACCGACTGCGCCGACATGTCTGGGTGTCCAGGTGAATGCTAGAGGAGGTGGTGTTTTGGTGCGCGAAAGGGTCGTTGCTTTCGGGCTACTTTGTTCAGGCGTAGTCCCTTAAGAGCCATGAGACCAAAATATCGTTCAACTTCGATGGGTGACTACTCGGACTCCGTGGCACCTAGAGAGGCCTTGTCTAATCCAAAACCTCGATGTAGGGACCCTCTAAAATAGTCTCTCTCAGTTTTTTCCTTCTCATTTCAGTGCTCTCGCTGTCCTACTATTTGCAAATGCATGAAATAGTGCAATAGAGCTGCGCAGTGTAAGGTTGTCAAACGCTATATTTTACAAACGGTGGGTCGTGGCACCGAACCAACTACGCTCGGCACATCTAAGTGGCTAGGTGAATGCTAGAGGAGGTGGTGTTTTGGTGCATGAAAGGGTCGTTGCTTCCGGCTACTTCATTCAGGCGTAGTCCCTTAAGAGCCCTGAGACCAAAATATCGCTCAACTTCGATGGGTGACTACTCGACTCCGTGCCACCTAGAGAGACCTCATCTAATTTGACACCTAGGTGTAGGGACCCTCTACAATAGCCCTCTTGGTTTTTTCCTTCTTATTTCGGTGCTCTCGCTGTCATATTGTTTGCAAACGCGTGAAATAGTGCAGTTGGAGCTAGTGTAAGGTTGTCAAACGCTATATTTTGCAAACGGTGGGTCGTGGCACCGAACCGGCTGCATCGGAACATCTAGGTAGCCAGGTGAATTCTAGAGGAGGTGGTGTTTTGGTGCTCGAAAGGGTCGTTGCTTCCGGGCTACTTCGTTCGGGCATAGTCCCTTAAGAGCCCTGAGACCAAAATATCGTTCAACTTCGACGGGTGACTACTCGGACTCCGTGGCATCTAGAGAGGCCTCGTCTAATCAAAACCTCGAAGTGTAGGGACCCTCTACAATATGCTCTCTTGGTTTTTTCCTTCTCATTTTGGTGCTCTCGCTGTCCTATTGTTTGCAAATGCATGAAATAGTGCAGTTGGAGCCAATGTAAGGTTGTCAAACGCTATATTTTGCAAACGGTAGGTCGTGGCACTCAACCAATCGCATCGGCACATCTGGGTGGCCAGGTGAATGCTAGAGGAGGTGGTGTTTCTGTGCGCGAAAGGGTCGTTGCTTCCGGGCTACTTCGTTCGGGCGTAGTCCCTTAAGAGCCTTGAGACCAAAATATTGTTCAACTTCGACGGGTGACTACTCAGACTCTGTGGCACCTAGAGAGGCCTCATCTTATCTGACACATCGTGTAGGGACCCTCTACAATAGCCTCTCTTGGTTTTTTCCTTCTCATTTCGTGCTCTCGCTATCCTACTGCTTTGCAAACACGTGAAATAAGCGCAATTGGAGCCAAACAGTAAGGTTGTCAAACGCTATATTTTGCAAACGGTGGGTCATGGCACCAAACCTACTAAGTCAAGCACATGCGGGTGGCTAGGTGAACGCTAGAGGAGGTGGTGTTTCAAAGTGCGCGAAAGTGTCATTTCTTCCGGTCTACTTCGTTCGGGCGTAGTCCCTTAAGAGCCCTGAGACCAAAATATCATTCAACTTCGACGGGTGACTACTCGGACTCCATGCCACCTAGAGAGACCTCGTCTAATCCAAAACCTCGGTGTAGGGACCCTCTATAATAGCCTCTCTCTATTTTTTCCTTCTCATTTCGGTGCTCTCGCTGTTCTACTGTTTGCAAACGCATGAAATAGTGTAGTTGGAGCCAGTGTAAGGTTGTCAAATGCTATATTTTGCAAACGGTGGGTCATGGCACCAAACCGACTACGCCGACATGTCCGGGTGGCCAGGTGAATGCTAGAGGAGGTGGTGTTTTGGTGCGTGAAAGGGTCGTTGCTTCCGGGCTACTTCGTTCGGGCGTAGTCCCTTAAGAGCCCTGAGACCAAAATATCATTCAACTTCGACGGGTGACTACTCAGACTCTGTGGCACCTAGAGAGGCCTCGTCTGATCCAAAACCTCAGCGTAGAGACCCTATATAATAGCCTCTCTCAATTTTTTCCTTCTCATTTCGGTGCTCTCGCTGTCCTACTGTTTGCAAATGCATGAAATAGTGCAGTTGTAGCAGCGATAAGGTCACAAACGCTATATTTTGCAAACGGTGAGTCATGGCACCAACCGATCACACCGCACATCTAGGTGGCTAGGTGAATACTAGAAGAGGTGGTTTTTTGATGCGCAAAAGGGTCGTTGCTTCCGGGCTACTTCGTTTGGGCGTAGTCCCTTAAGAGCCCTGAGACCAAAATATCGTTCAACTTCGACGGGTGACTACTCGAAACTCCGTGGCACCTAGAGAGGCCTTGTCTAATCCGAAACCTCGGTGTAGGGACCCTCTACAATAGCCTCTCTCGGTTTTTTCCTTCTCATTTCAGTGCTCTCGTTGTCCTACTGTTTGCAAACACGTGAAATAGTGCAGTTGGAGCTAGTGTAAGGTTGTCAAATGCTATATTTTGCAAACGGTGGGTCATGGCACCGAATCGACCAGGCCGGTGCATCCGAGTGGCCGAGTGAACACTAGAGGAGGTGGTGTTTTGGTGCGTGAAAGGATCGCTTTCTTCCGGGCTACTTCGTTTGGGCATAGTCCCTTAAGAGCCATGAGACCAAAATATCGTTCAACTTCAACGGGTGACTACTTGACTCCGTGGCACCTAGAGAGGCCTCGTCTGATCTGACACCTTGGCATAGAGACCCTCTACAATAGCCTCTCTTAGTTTTTCTTTCTCGCCCGGTACTCTCGCTGTCCTACTTATTGCAAACGTGTGAAATAGTTTAGTTGGAGCTAGTGTAAGGTCATGCCACACGCTATATTTTGCAAATGGTGGGTCGTGGCACCAAACCGACCGTGTGTCGGCACATTTGGTTGGCTAGGTGAATGCTAGAGGAGGTGGTTTTTGGTGTGCAAAAGGGTCGCTTGCTTCCGGCTACTTTGTTCTGACGTAGTCCCTTAAGAGCCCCGAGACCAAAATATCATTCAACTTCGATGGGTGACTTCTCGGACTCGTGGTACCTAGAGAGGCCTCTTCTAATCTGACACCTTGTGTAGGAACCCTCTACAATAGCCTCTCTTGGTTTTTTTCCTTCTCATTTCAAGATTCTCGCTGTTCTACTTGTTTGCAAACATGTGAAATAGTACACTGGGAGCCATTGTAAGGTTGTCAAACGCTATATTTTGTAAACGGTGGGTCATGGCACCGAACCGACTACATCGGCATATCTCGGGTGGCCAGTGAACACTTTAGGAGGTGGTGTTTTGGTGTGCGAAAGGGTCGTTGCTTTCGGCTACTTCTGCTCGGGCGTAGTGCCTTAAGAGCCATGAGACCAAAATATCGTCCAACTTCGACAGGTGACTACTCGGACTCCGTGGCACCTAGAGAGGCCTCGTCTGATCCGAAACCTCGGCATAGATACCCTCTACAATAGCATTTCTTAGTTTTTTCCTTCTCATTTCGGTGCACAAGCGTAGGTATGGTCTTGTAAACACTTGGGGAGGAGTCGTTTTCAAAATTTACAACATTTTCAAAATTTACAACTTTTTCAAAATTTACAACATTTTCAAAATTTACAACTTTTTCAAAATTTACAACTTTTTCAAATAATGAAAGCTTCTCTTAGCTTCGAGAATTTAAAATTCTTTACTAACAGTGCCAACCACGTGAAGGTGGGAGCTTTTCTGGCACCATTAACCTAAACATAAAAGTGTTAGTCAAAGAAATTTAAGTTTCAAATCAAAACCATATACTAGATCTATATATGTACAAAATACACAAATTTAAAATAAAATATATTCAAACTTAAATCTAGATCTTTAAACTAAAAAATTTATATATATATTGAAAAGAAATTATATATACCAGACATTCAAGCATTGTAAATTCATTCCATTGAACCATCGTGATCGGATCTACTCTAAATAGCAGATAAGATTGCTTCATGATCGACTCTCGAACCTTCTAAAGAACGTTGTTATTAGGCCTTCCTCGATATCTATACAAATGAATATTTGTCACTAGAACTAGATGTCAATATAAGATTATTTTCGTGTGTCTCAAAGTCTTCAAACACCCAAACAGAGGAGTTTTTGAATGGATACCGTCGAAGCCAAGTTCCAGTAACTACCACTGACCCTGTAGGATACTCAATATCTTCGCCATCTATAATAGAGAAGTCAACTTCTTTCTTTCCTCGATGCGACAACATAAGAAATAGTCTATTCCTTCTTCATTGTCTTCTGCCGCAATTACTGCAAACACATGTCCTACAAAAAATAACCAAGGTCAACAACTCAAATTTAAATTACATATTAAAATTTCAATGGACATAACTCAATACAAAAATTAAATAAATAACCATAAATACCTTGTCACACCAAAATCGAAATTTTGTCAAATTCCTTGGATGTTGTACCTTCATCTGAAAACAAGTCCTAATGCTTGTGGAGGTTGATAACTAGGAAGCCGAGTTAGAGGCCTACAAATCCATCCTTCTACCCATTCTTGTGAATCACACTCAAGAGTGACAAATTCGATACAAGATGCACAAAAACATGTCAACTTTCTTGTCCATACGGCCCACAAGTAGCGCCCGAGCTACAAAATGAGTGCATATCACTGACCCAGAGAGTGTCATACAATCCTCATAGTTAGCAATATGTTGTTCCTCTATCAACCAAAAATATCTCATGAACTATGGAATTTTCTTGAGAACCTCGGGCCATGTTGTCGAGACACCATTCCACTATGCTCTTTGTATCTTTTAATTTAGCACCATCTTTGTACTTCAACTCTTCTCTTGAAAAATCTCTTTTCACACATGCCCTCGCATCGTCATGCTCTCCTTTTCCATGTCCAAATTTCAAATGAAACTCTAAATATGTTGCACACCCATCTTGACGTGCATTCTACTCATCCAATAAAATATTTGTGCATTCTTAAACTGAGACGTGCACATATCTGACCATATATAATGTTGTTTGAAGTGGATGTCCCTATCAGATAAGTTTCCATAAAATCATTGGAAACACCCTTACACAAATTAAGTAGAATGAGTATGATCATCACTGATATAAAAGTGGTACTCTCTTTAAAAAATTTGATCATTCTCTGTACTGTCAGGAGAATGTAGAAATGCTATATGCACAAAAATGACAACTTGTACTGAGTTGTAATATTGCGATTGAACCTTCATTTATGGTTGCAATGTGTAATTCTCTGCAAAATCGACCACTGAAACAATAGTACCAATAGGAAATGTGTCTTTGCATAGCTTGAATTGTTCATCCAACCATCGAGCTCTATGTGTATGCCTCACATACTCATAAACAATTTCATCCTTAAATTTTCTCATAAATTGAAAAATGGGCATTTGTTCTGTAACTAGCTCACACCGTTTCGACTCTTTTCCATCTTTCAACTGGAATGCAACTGATTTATATTTATCAAACTCAATTAAATTATGTCCTATTGTACTTTCAATTTGCTTATGGATGCAACTTTCCAATTTAGGTAATCCGCCGCATGTACTACAACTTTCATCTAAACAATCCTAACTATAAAAAAATTGTCTAACTTCTTTCTCACAAAATATAGTAGGAATGAAATCCCTGGAAGATATTGGTGGAACTTGAACACCACATTCGATAACATAGTTTTAGAATGAAAATTAGAACGAATACATAAAAATTTAGCATAATGCATCACAAATTCAACATGTTGCCTACAACAACAAGTGGTGCGAGCATGGTTGATTTTCACATAGAATGGTTTCAAAATTTCAAAAAATGTTGACTAATTTTAATTTTCAGATTCTCTTATTCAAACTTACGAAAAATTGAGTTTGAGTCATATCTAAGAAATGCTTTGATGTGGCTCACGATTAGTAGAACCAACTCTCCATTTTATAACATCTCTTGTATTGGGTGAAACTCTAGTGTTATCATGCCAAAATTTAATAACTTCTCTTATAACATCGAATTATTTTTTTCCTTACGCAGGTTTCTAGCAGAAAATGCCCAAAAATCGGTATTATTGAGTGATTGAAGGATATTACATCTTTCAATTGCTTTCATTAGAGTTTTTCGATTAACTTGCAACATTCAACTTGTTTGCGTAATCAAATGTTGTTTTTTTATTGATTCACTTACAACACTAGTAGCAAGTACACGACGCACAATATTACTATCCCTAGTGCGCCTCTCGACACCAACAAAGGTGATATGCATCATGAAGGTTTTCAACAATTGTAGAGGTTTGACCACGTGATATTAGATGTTGTTAATCATAAGGTGTTTAATGTAAGTCTCATTTTAATCAATTTCATCAAACTAACCAACAATCGACATCTTTGGGAATCATTTAAAATTTCAAAATGATTATCCCAAATTTCAAAGTGGCTTTCTTTCTGATTTGTCGCTCGTAAAGTTTGTCGACATTGGTTTCAAAATGTTTTCATCAATTTTAATAAAAAAATTAGGTTTTTACGTAAAATCCTAGGTGTTTTTGTCAAATTTTACTTGTCTACGCTTCAACATGAATTTCCTTATTCACATTTTCATTGTCTCCTTCAATTTCAACATTTGTTACATCATGAGTATTTAATTCTTCTTCAACATCGACAAAAAAACTTCTTCATCACGAGTATTTAATTCAACTTCAACATCGACAAAGAGAAACATTACCTAGTTCTTCATTGCTTACAATAGTTGGGATTGAAGATGAACCTCTTCTAGATTCACGAAGTTTTCGCATTCACTCAACATTTTGAATTTTGTTGGCCTCTAATTCGTTTGGTGTTTTTTAACTTAATGACTTCCTTTTTTGTCTCCCATGATGTTTTGCTTCCTAGATAAGAAAAACATGCGGAAAAAGACAGAATTTTGCAGTAATTCATATGGTAAGGTCAGAGAGTAAAAATCACATGGTAATTCAGACATTGGGATGTGTGTAAATATGATTTATGAACCGCGAGCGCACTTTATAAACCGCACTCGCGGTTTATGTTAAAAACCGCGATCACATTTTATAAACCGCGATCATGTTTTTTATAAACCGCGATCGTGGATCTATCTCCAACCTAAGCCTAAAAAAATCTTTGTTTTTCCCCAACCTAAGCTATGGAAGGTCATTATGAAGTGTAAAAGGTTAAAAAACCTCAAATCTGTTCTTCCAAAGACTTGAACCATGCTAAAAAACTGAAAACATTTCACAAAAATGGTGCCATCGCGTAGGGGAGACTCTTAGCTTCGTAGAAATATTGTTTTTAAAGTGAATAGAATAAGATAAATATCATTTTATAATTTTTTACTAACAATAGGTCTTTAAGACATTTTTTCCCGTGAATGTTCATGTCTACGTTTAAGACTCTAACTTTTGTTTCGCTTATCAAAATATGATAAAACTTATATCATCCCAAGCGTGGACAAATTATATACACGTTAAAAAAATATTTGATTTTGATATTTTTTGATATAGTTATGGCGGGCAAACGGAAAGCGCTTTGTTTTCTAAATATTTTCAGACCACTTTCACAGAAAAAAGCATTAAAAAAAAAAATTACTAAAAAAATACAAAATAAAATTCATTCCAAGATAGACAACTACATCTAATGTTTCACCAAAGTAAAAAAAAAATAACAGATTTGGTCATCCAAAATGCGGGCAAACGGACTACAATCTTATAAGTTTAAAAAAAAAAAAAACTAAGTCATATAATTTTAAGTGTTTAATATAGTTAAACTTGTCCGTTTTTTAAAAAATTAGTATTTTAGAAACTAGATTCCGAATGATACGATTCATATTCATATAAATTTTTCTAATTTAGAGTGCGTGTATAGCTAATAATCCCTACAAGTTGAGATTTTGCTTTTTTGCAATATGACATCCACGGATGACCCTATATTTGTCCATCAACTTCCTGCACTTACCCTGGATATACTTTTGAGTTTGGATACCATAACAACGAACAAACCAATTTTGTTTTGAACTAATGTTTTTCAATATATATTCACTAATATCAATGCATGTTCTTATTTTCAGTACATATTGAATTGTTTCAGTGCATGTTATGAAAATACACTGTTGTTATTGAATATACATTTATATTAGTTTATTTACTTTTGAGTTGAGTTATCCTAACAACTAAAAAACTTGTGTTGTTCTGAATAATTTATGGATATACATTGCATATGTGAAAATACATTGAATGCCGGTCATCATAACATAGGAAGAATATATGAATATATAGAAGTGTTGTGGTTTTTCTTTCAGGAAATGAAAACTCCGAATATACATTAGCATTGTGTTTTTAAGTAGTTAATATATGCATATCCATAGTTTATTTTATATTGAATGATAGAATATGTAGTTGTAACTTTTTTATTTTCTACTATGAATTCAAACTTTTAATGTGCACTCAAGTTGTCGAATATACATTGAATACACCCCACCCTAACATAAATTAGTTCATCGATAGTTTCGTGCCTAGAAACTATTACCTCTCCCCTAAGCACTTGAATGATTGAATTTACGCCTATAATTATTTCATAGAAATATGTGTTCAAAGGCAAAATTTACAAACATTTATTCAAAGGTGTACATTCAAAAGAGTTGCGTGTATGTCGATAGTTTGTAGCTACACCTAAACACATTCAAACTTTGTAATCATAATTTTTCTCTTGTCACTATACATGCTTCCTCTATCATTCAGAACTACATACCACTTTGCTCCATTCAATGTTACCATTAATTGTTGTCATTTTTTCATAATATGTAGTGCCCACTCCTCTTCGACATTTATATGATTATGATTATGCTTATTATAGATTAGAGTTTTGGAAATTTCTATCACAGTTTAGATATTGACAGATGGACATTGTTATTTTGATTAGTTAATTTATAGACAATATGGATGTTAGACTTATGACATGATTTACAAGATGGATTATATGCATATTTGGATATATTGAATTGTTGATTTTGAGCTTATATTGGACTAATGCATTTATTTTGATAATTATATGATGTTAGATGATGTATTTGATGTCGTGATCTTATTGCTAGTTGATAAAGTAATGAAATTGAAATAATTGAAATTGTGAACGATGACAAATTACTTGTCTTGGTTTAAGTTGCGATAATTGATTATATGTATATGCATGTATTTTTATTATTTCGATGTTGTTAATATGGCCACGAGGCTAGAAAGGTATTGTCTTGACTTTTGCAGGTGTTCGCAACACAATAAACCAAAGGGGGATAAGAGACCAATAGTGAGAGAATATGGAGTATTGGCAACAGTCACCATGGCAACACATGTATTCGTATGTTGTTTGTTGTTGTAGTTTGTTAGGAGGTCCCCATTGGGGGTGACCTCAAAAGTGACCTTGGGAATGTTTGTAATTTGTCTTGTTGATTTTATTTAATTGTGAGTTATTGTATTTTTATTTACATGTGGAGTCACTTTTATTAATTGTGTTTAGCACCCCTCTTAAGTTAATTTAATAGTGTTTATCTAGTGCTAATTAGGATGTGACAAAAGGGGGGAAATAAATGTGAGTTGGTAGCCTTAATGTGTGTTGGCTTGGAATGAATTTAATTTGTTTTGGGGTAGTGTGTACTCAATCTTCCTTGTGAAATTCGGATTTTGTCCCACACCTTTTAAAGTCACCCACCCACCTAGCCTATGATGTGAGGGACTTATTTTAGGTCCTATTTTGTGTTTTAATGAAGGAAAAGGGAAATTGATTGCACTTTTCTTACATGGGTAATTAATTTTTTCCTTAAGGGGTGTGGGTTGGGTTGAGTGTGTAAGAGGGTGGTCTTTTCCCCAACCACCAATTTATTATACTTTGGGGTTTGGGTTTGACCATGGTGATGTGGGGTGGAGAAGAAATGATGTGGCATCCTACATGGAGCCACATCATCTCCCTCTCCCTCTTTTCTATTTATTAGAATTTTTGTGAAGTTTTGGGGTTACTTGCTTGGTTTTGATCTCTCGTTTAGAATGCTTGCTTTTGGAGTTGAATATTTCTTGGAATTTATTGATCTTGAAGGATTTTGGGACTTTCTTGTGGAGTGGATTCTTTCTATGGCAAGGTAGGGTCTCCACCCTTATTTTTCTTCTCTTTCCTTGAATGTTTTGTTGTTATTATTATTGTGTGAATGTTGTTTGAAAGTAAAAGTGGAAGCCTTGTCTTTGTTGCCATGGTTGTTAAATATTCCTTATTGTCTCATTGTTGGGGCTGGGGCAAATGAGAAAGTAGGCTTCACTTCCTCATTGGAGTAATGGTTGGGTGGAGAGTGTTTCCTACTCCCCCATTTTTGGTTGTGTGTTTGATCTTGGAAGAAGGTGGAGCTCAAAGGAGGAGTCATGTTTCTTGTAGAATTTGGAGAAAGAATCAAAACTCTCTTGTTATATTTTATCATGTTGTCTCCATTTTGTATGGAGGGCTTGTAAACTTGTATTTGTTTAAAGTGAAGTTTTTGTGTTTTATTATCAAAATGTAATCTTAGTTGATATTGTAAATGAAAGAAAAATTTTGAAAATCATTTCATTACTTGTTGGAATGAGGGACTATAAGATTGTTAAATTGAATCAAGTTCATTGAAATGTGATTGAAAAGGAAACAACTTTGTTCTCATTTTAGTTGATTTATTTTCTTCAATAGGTGTGTTGTTCTCATTTTAAAACTATTGGGAAATCTTGCTACAAGTTATTGTTTGAAATGATTGAAACTTGTATTGTGTGATGATAGAAAATAGTTAATAATTTCCCCTTAGATCCCCTTTAAATAAAATAATAAAATCTCTCAATACAATTTAATAAATTAATTTGATTTAATTTTAAAACGTGAAAGTGTGGCCATTAATTTTTACCTAGTGTTGTGAGTAGGTTTTTTTAAAAAATAATTCCATAATTTTTCTAGTTTGACCTATGTTCATCTTAGGTTTCGTGCGGGTAAATTTGTGGGCGTTACATAACACTTCTTAAGCCCTTATAACCTACAATAGCGCCATTGTGGAATAAAACCAAGATTTTTTGAGGGTTTCATTATTGTTTCTTTTTCTAATTTGCTTTCTATTTCGAAATGCCAAGTGAGTCATCAAGATGTCCCAATTTTAATTATTTGTTTGATTTCTTCTTTACATTTTTCTTGACTGAGCACATTTGTAGCTAACACTAGGATTCCATTTGTATTTTCAATGTGTATTAAATAATTTTAGTTTTTAATATGAAATGATAAAAAAGTCTAAACATGTAGAGAATGTCTGTCTATACATTGAATATAAGTTTAAATGTACATTGGAATTACTGAACATACATTAAATATATAGGTATAAATTTACATTTTTCAAATACAAATATTGATCTCGGTGTTGCACAGTGAATGTGCTCATTTCTCATGGGTTCATTTTTTCCGATTCCCTAATGTATACAAGGAAAACTAAAAGCAACAAAGAAATAAGCAAATAAACAAATGCAAACCTTCATTTGAGTCTTCTTGCAACCTCAGATGAGATAGTTGAAGTGTTACTACACTTGTTGGATCTCTTGGGATAGTTTGATTGTGGATGCTCCAATCTTGTCTCCAAATGGAAGAAGAATGCTACAAGAAAATGAGTGATCACAAGGACAACCTTTCGGTATGAAAATTCAAATGGAAAATGAGCAGAGTTTTTTTGCAAATTCTTAAAGCTTCCAAGGATGAATTATGAAGGATTGAGCCTCATATTTATAGCTAAAGGAGAGGTCATGGATTGTGGATCAAGGTTTGAATGAGTTGCAAGAAAATGAATGCATTTTCCTAATTAGCAAGTTGATTTGGTCTGTGTAGTTGGATGGTTTGAATATTCATTTAAGGGGAAATGAATATTTGGTTGGCTTTTGATTTTATTTGAGAAGGTGGTTGTACGTGAATATTTCGCTTCCACCTTTATAGGGTTCTAGAACTTGAGTGGAGTGAGATAGTTCAACTTGAGTGAGTTGGATGGTGAAGTGGAGATAAGTGGAGGGTGAGTGGATAATTAGATATTTATTTATTTAAATAGCTAATTAAATTAGCTAAGGGATATAAACGTATGTACTTTAAACATGATAGGATTAATTAAATTAATTCTAAAGCTCCCCTTATATGGCCACTTGACCTAGAAAGGTTTAGGGTTTCCCAATCTCCTCATTGCTCTTGTTTCTATCAAATTGGTCAGCAATTTCGTCCTCAAAAGTATTTGGAAATCATAGGAGAAAATCAAACCATGGCTCCAATGGAAAGGCAATGACTTTTGCAATGGCCTCTCTGTTAACCAACACTCCTTGTGGTGGTCTCCTATCATTCAAGTCCAGGATCGATGTCTTGTAGAGGTCCCTAGAATTCCTACACTCAAATTCTTCAAGCGAGGAATTTGATCCATTCAAGACCTCTATTACAAGTGTATCCAATCTTGGTGTCCTTGGAATGAGTTAAAAACTCATTTCAAACTTACTTCGTAGGATCATGTTTGTATCAATGACATCATCTCTTTTGTCCCTAATCATATGAACCAAAAAATTTTTGTGCATTCCTCTCGTCCTTAGTGGATGGATTGGAAGTGGTTCGTGGACACCCCTTTTTAGAATATTCGGCTAGAAAGCTTATCATTGGATTTCTCCACATCTTGCCCATGGTCGATAAGCTCAACACTTGGTGGGGGCTTCACTCCTCTCCATCTAGTTGGAGAAGGAGATTCGACACAATCTGGTTTGCCTATGTAGAACCTAAAATTGTGCACTTTTTATGGTGCATATGACATCAAGATCTCCCAATTGGTTCCCGTTTAGTTCAGATTGGCATCTCATCTCCCAAATGCCCTTTTTGTGGGCACTTGGAAACCTTATCGCACCTGTTTTGGTTTTTTCGCAAAGCCCAATGGGCTTGGAATTAGATTCATTCATTCTTTTTCCCATTCTAGCTAGATTGTTTTACTGAAACATATTCTTTTAGGAGATAATTCCATCTTATCCCACTTGTTTTCCCATATTTTGCATGCTTTCATAGAGGAAATTATTTTTTGGCTATGGAAAGAAAGAATTCATTTTTATTTTCTAATGTTTAAGTTGATCAACATTTTTCTATTTATAACAATTCGATGGTTATCTCCAATGTGTTGTTGCAGATTCAAGTGCAAGCAAATAAGGTGGCCCTTAAGGTGGAGCACCTCCAGACCCTTCGTGTCATTGGGGAGATGCCCCCTGTAATGTTGCTTGAGAGCCACCTTCACCTTCTCAACACTCTTTGCCCCACAACGGTCGTCCCTGTGACATTCATCGGAGCTGTTCTCAACGATGCTCTTTCAACCATGTTTTTCAGTCTTCATGCACTCACCAAGGAGACCTTTATATCCCCTAGCTCACCACCAAGGTTGGCGCTCCCCCCACTAGCTCATCAAATCAATGGGGCTAGCCTATCAGCCCCCGAGCCGTGCTCTCACGACGGTGGTGCATCCCGCCCCGCCTCTACCTCCATCGCAAGTTTCCCTAGACGACCCTTGTCATCTCCCCCACGTGGCTTGCTGATGACAATGAAGATGAACTAGGGCTCTGGTTGGGAAGCGTCGGACACTGGAAAATACCTTTCTGGTCTTGGTTGGCCGATGACCATGATCCTCCATCTATTGGTCACCTTTTTGTTGTCAGTAATGTATAGATTCAATGTTTGTTAAGTTGTTTTGTTGTTTGTCCTAGGTTGATCCTAGTTTGTATGTGGTTTTGGGGAGTGCTATCATACCACCCATTTTTTGTTGAATTATCTTGTATCGTGTTATCATTTTTAATATAATATAAGATCTTATTCATAAAAAAAAATTAATTCTAAAGGGATGTAGGTCAATTCTAATGGAATGTGATAAGGTAGTGATCTAGAATGCATTCTAGAGATGGATTTGACATATTATGCAAATGATAGGGATAATTAGGAATGACTAGAAATAGGTATGTATTTTCTACATTTGCCCCTCTTTAAAGTATTATTACAAAGTAATAGCATTTTAAAGATAGTAGACACATGTAGATCAATGAGCGGATGACATGGAAGCATGGTAGACCTGCTTAAGATGCCTTGGTGAAGCATTTGGATGCCCCAATGAGTATGGATGTTAAGTGAATACCCCCTCAAGTGGATGGATGACACAAAAAGTGGTGGAAAGCCGCTTGACAAGAAGAAGGAAAAGGCAGATGATTTGAGGAGTAAAAGGATGATGGGATAGATTTTTCTTGTAACACGAGCTTTCGTTCGTATAGTGAAATTTAGAGAAACCTTATTTTTTTTGTTGTAGACATAAAATCACGTACTTTGGGTAATTATCTAGTCCTGATTACATACTACTATTCATGTGATTCCTAAGTAAGAAAAGTACTAACTAACCCATGTCTTTGGCCACCTTTCTTTGCTTTTTGTTGTTTCTTTTGGTCTTACACCCTTACTTGCTCAGTCTACCTTTTTACTCTTTAACATTTGTCATCTTAGACACTAGTGCCGCCAGGATGCCAGTGCAGTGCACCCTCGTTCCCTCTAGCCACCCCTACCCCCTTTGTACTTTACTCACACTTTTGGGTCTTGTCTAGCCGTTTGAACATTTTATCTTTTTGTTATTCAGAATTTTCAGGGTTAATTATGAAATTCAAGCAAAGGAATCATATAAATATAAATTTATGTGATCATAATAAGGGACCAAACATTAAGCACTATCTATCACCACCTAAGGTTGCATCCATCAAGGCATCTAAGAGCTCAATTACATCCATCTAGCTCCATCAAAAGGGACACAAGGGATGGTTTTCTACATCACACTTCATAGGAGGGAAGTTCATTCTATTCCATGCACACATTTATTACATTCTACATCTAGCTAATTTCTTGTTATCCAAGTGTGACACGCACAAGAGCAACCTAGGGCACAATTCCACACATACACAGAACTACATTGGGTCTGAGATGTAGTGTAGTGCTCAGTCGTAAGTTCACCATTGTGATAGCTAAGGATAGTCCGACCCCTCATTCTGCATCTTTATTTTTTGGGATTTGATGTCTATTTGAGGGTTTTTAGGTTCATTTTTCATTTCAGGTTTATAGTGACCTCGGTGATCTTAGTGCGACCTTAGAGTGATAAAAGGAAAATAAAGGTGAACACCTTGCGACACCTCAAAGGAGGTTTTTGAGCATTTCTGCTCCAAGAGTGTAGACTCGAATCGAACCATGGTTCCTATGGGCACCCCTATTGCTCTCCAAACACCCCAGTCCAGATTGTTCCTCCAATTCTACATTTTCTAGGGCTTCTATACAACACTTATTCCTCTATGTTCACCAATCAAAGATTTGATATAGTCTAGACTTTACTACAAAACAACTAAGGCTTCTTACCCTTTCTTTGCACTTAGGGTTTTCACTTTATTGCTTAGTTGCTTTGGGTGTAATTTTTGTATTTCATTGTTATTCATTTATTGCTGCTATAACATTTAGATTAGGCTCTTATTTACATTTTAGCTTAATAATTTTGGTGAACCCAAACTTGATCTTCATGCTCCTAGGATCCTCACGCTTTTATTTCTCTTCTTCCTAGGGTCTTATCATCATGAGTATGGGTAAGTGCACCACTCTGGGGGCAAAAAGTGAACAAAACACTCGAAAATGAACGAAACACATATGCGTTTTGTAATAACACGATCACGTTAAGTTTTCCTTGGTTTGGTAATTCATTAACTTATAACGCGCATGCGTTTCGTGCTATGAAATGTGTACACATTTTTAGATATGTGAAGTTTAGGAGGGCCTAAAGGAGCCATGTTTACTAAAATAAATGTTAAGTATAAGAAATTTCTTATACTTTATTTATTTTAGTAAATATAATAAGTTAGGGTCACTCTGCACCTGATGGAAGTGGTCTCATAGCTCTGATAGTTATAATCTAGAAGATAGTTTTTCAAAATCTAATCTGGTTAGTACTTACTCATTTTCAGAATTTCAGCAATGACCTAAAACTTTTAGGCCATATATATTGTAGTCGGTCTTTGTTTTGTGAAAACATATAGTCATTTTGTAGGTTTTTGACCTTCTAGATTGGATTTTTTCCCTACCACTTCTTGAATTAGTACTAATTTTGAAATTTGGTCCATAATTCATTTTAGTGACCACGAATCAACTCTCTGATACTTGTCTACTTCTTACTAAAATGAGATCCTCACTTTGGAGATAGAGGATTGTTCCCTTAATGGGATTTATGTCCAATGGAAAAAATGAGGTGATTGTAATGTGCCTCCTCCTTAAGGTTTGATCACACTACTAGGTTTTAAATGAGTTTTTACAAATAGTACCAAGTGAATTGCATCAAGTGAACTCAGATGATTGCTCATTCTTAGAAACATGGTGCTCCATATAAATATCATCCCTTCACCTTTCCTGACTCTAAAATCATCCTTTCATGGAATCAAATTCAAGATTATCATATGTGTCTTTTCTCATATGTATCTCATGGAGATAGACGATTCCTTAATACTTCACACATGATGGTCCTAGATACCTTGGTGGCATGACTAGCTCATTTTAGCTTGTTCTTTAAAGAGATTTGGGTACAATGAAAAAGTTAGGATATGATTATCATTAAGTCACTCCTTGAGCTCCATATTTCACCTTTAAATATGATGAATCCTTCACAATTCAATTTATTGACCAAGATGAAACCTAGGTGTAAGCATGCTTATGGTACATGGACACCTTTTTTCTCAATTTCTCCTCATGGAAATGGGTTTCCTCCTTCGGATAGGGGATGAATCCTTGAATGAAATTTGAGTATGAGTTACATGTTCTTGACCTCCATACTTCACTAAAACACTACAAATCACATTTTACGATCAATGAAACTATTCTAAAAATCTAATTTTGCCTACAACTCAAAATTTAGGTCCTATTTCATTTTGAACTTAGAGGGGCAACTGAAGAGTTTTGCAGTACCTAAAGAAATATTTAAGCCTTGAATCAATGTTGATTATTCCACCTTATAGATTATTCTAATATCCTTCCAATTCCTATTTTTTTCATCCTAAGTCTTTCTAGAACTCTTGGAATCATCTAGAGAAGTCATCTTTTACCATTTTAGCTTTCATTCCCTACACTTGAAAACCCGGTCTTAAACAAATTGCTCTGAATGATATTTTTATTTCCTAAAATTTCCTAAATTTACTTAGACATCTTCAATTCTCTCTAAAATCACCCTCGATGCTTTATATTTTCTCTAAAAACTTTTGAAGGGTGTTTAATTAGCTACAAAATGGCCAAAAATGGCCTTTTTAGGCCTTTGGAGGAAGTAGTCTCTCATCAAAATTAAATGAGTTGATCGATCACCTTAGACACTATTCCCTACACACCGAAATACATCAAGGTTCTTATTAGGACTTTCCTTTAGGTCGTGGTTTATGATTTATTGTTTAGGGATCAAGGTTTAGGGTTTAGGACACAGGGTTTAGGGTTAAGTGTTTAGGGCTCATGGTTCAGGTTTTAGGGTTTAGGGTTTAGGGCTCGGGTTTAAGTTTCACAGCTTTATGGTTTATGGTTTAGAGTTTAAGGTTTATAGCTCAAGGTTAAGATTTCAGGGTTTAGGATTTAGGGTTTAGGGCTCAGGGTTCAGGGTTTAGGTTTCATACTTTAGGGTTTAATGTTTAGAATTTAGGGTTTAGGTTTTAGGGTTTAGGGTTTAAGGGTTAGGGTTTAGGGTTTAGGGCTAAGGGTTTAGGTTTTAGGGTTTAGGATTTAGTGTTTAGGTTTTATGGTTTTGGTTTTTGGGCTCATGGTTCGGGGTTTAGGGTTTAGGGTTTAAGTATAAGGTTTAGGGTTCGTGGCTTAGGGCTTAGGTTTAGGGCTCGGGGTTAAGGGTTTAATGTTTAAGGTTAGGGATAAGGGTTTAGGGCTTAGGGCTTAGGGTTTAGGGTTTAGTGTTTAGTGTTTAGGGTTTAGGGTTTAGGGCTCATGGTTTAGGTTTTAAGGTTTAGGGTTAACGATTGAGGGTTTAAGGTTTAAGGTTTAGGGTTTAGGTTTTAGGGCTCATGGTTTAGGGTTTAGTGTTAAGGGTTTAAGGCTTATGGTTTAGGGATTAGGGTTCCATGTAGTAAAAAAAGGCTTTAGGATTTAGGGTTTAGAATTTAGGGTTTAGGGTTAAGGGTTAAGGGTTTAGGGTGTATAGTTTAGGGTTGAGGGTATAAGGTTTAGGTTTTAGGATTTAAGGTTTGGGTTTAGGGTTTAGGGTTTAGGGCTCAGGGTTTAGGGATAGATAATTATGGTTTACGTTTTAGGGTTTAGGGTTTATGGTTTAAGGTTTATGGATTAGGGTTTAAGTTTCAAGGGTAAGGGTTCAGGGTTTAGGGCACAAGGTTTAGGGTTTAGGTTTTAGGGCTTAAGGCTCGGGGTTTAGGGTTTATGGTTTAGGGTTAAGGGTTTGTGGTTTATGGTTTATGGTTTATGGTTTAGGGCTCAGGGTTTAAGGCTTAGGGTTTAGGCTCACCCATTCACTCACTGTAATTTTTTGTGTCTTACCCATTCTTATTAGTATTGACAAAGAGTATTCAACTAAAAAGGGTTCATTTGCTTCATAGGCAGAAAATTCAAAGGGAGTCATCACAATTTGATGCCTTTCATTTGCTAATATTTTGAAGGAGGGAAATACTAGATATCCAAGAACAATTTTGTACAAAGTGAAAGCACCCCAAACTCGAAAACAAATAACAAAGCTAAATAAGGAAGGCTAACACCATTGCCACCTAATTAGCTAGGGATCTAAGTCTAGGAATGTAACATTAAGATAAAATCTTAAAGGAATGCTTAACTAACATGAATCTAATTCAAAATCTAACTAAACATGCCTACTAATATGTTCAATTACCTAACATGGGCCTAAATAGACCTAAGAGGGCAATCAAATGGGTATGGTTTCTACTCCAAACAAGATGAAATGGCCTCTCCAAATGACTACATGGTCATTTTGGATATCCATCTACTAACCTTGTTGAAGGCTTTAGGAAAGGTTTCAACTTGGCTATAAATCATATTTGTTATATGAGATGCAAATCAAAGCATGGTGTAAAGTATAAAGGAATGAGGTGAGTTGTTTTTATAGTTTTCACTTTGGGAAAAACTAATATTTTGGTGCATGTGTGACTAAAAGCCCCAAATTAGATTAGAATTATTAATCATGATTAGGCCTTGCTAATCACAATTAGTGAATTATCAAGTGATTAAGATGTGAGGAGCCTTAATCAACCGCTTAGGGTCAACTAGGAGGCTAGGATAAGCATTTGCGAACTTCACGAGAGATCATTGGGAGGAAAGTGGGGTGATTTTGAATGGTTGCAAGAGGGGTTTGAGTCAATACTAGGGTATATTGACCAAATCAAGGGAAAATAGGCTTAATTAGCTAATAAACACTAATTATCTGTTTTGAGGAGGGTTTTGGCTTACGATTCATCGTAAAGTGGCATCCTGAATGCGAAAGGGGTTACACAATAAAAAAGCACTGTTAATTGGCTAAAGTGGTAAGAAACATTAGTTAATTAGCAAAGATCACTAATTATAATGAAATTGGAAAGAATGAGAGTGATTTATGTGCATTTGGCAATAAGATTGCAAAAGTGGAATTTAGGTGTCTACATTTGCCCCTATTTGAGGTGAAGTAAGTGACTTCACTTCAAATATAGTAGACAAGCATAAATAGGTAAATTTTTGAAGAAAAATTAGCAGGATGAAGGATGCCCCCTTGAGTGTCGATGGGGTGATAGAAGAAGTCAATCGACGATAAAAATATGATTGTAATGTATAGAGGAAAACAAGTTAGAATGGGTGCGAAACCCTTGGGTATTTAGAAGGAATAGGGATAGGGATAAATGTGGTTGTTTATTTCCCTGGGTGAGTTTTAGAAGAAAAATTAGTAATGGTAATAAATGATAATGGAGAAGAAATGATTAATGGAGAATATAGGACAAGCCCAATCTTTGCATCTAACCTTTCAATAAGCAACTTGTTTATATCATTTTCCCTAGGTCTACATCATCGACCTTTATTGAAATGATCCGAAATGTAAGATAACATGAAAAGCTAAATTACCAAAATTTGTCCAATGATACGTAACTCCATATAACATCCATAATGCAATGCAATACGAGAAAGTAAAACACCTGTTTAAATCAATGCAACGTACATAATGCAATGTAATTCGAGAAAGTAAACAAGCTAACCTAACAGAGAAACCAGTACAATCACATGCACTCAAACAAACAATGTTTAAGATAGTTGCACCAATGTTTTTGTTATCAAGTTGCAGTTCCCAAATGTTCGTGTTGTAATGACAAGGGTTAAAAATGGTGCCCCAAACATGGATACATGCGAGAGGAATAATAGAGGACACAAGTAGTCCCATGGAAAATTTTCATGCACTATGACACAGTCCTCTGGAAACTCACTCTTACACAGGAGGACCGACATAACATGCGACTTGGATTTTGTTAATGGAGGTAGATCATGATGATCCGCAAGTCATTTGAGACCGAATAAGAAAGAACTCGTAGAAATTTTCTTTTGCAAGACATATTTCGATGTTCAAGTATAATGCAATTGATACATGCTTCATCTGCGTATATATTGTTTACAAGTTTTTAAATTTTTACAATTTTTGGATTTTTAATGATTTTATCAATTTTTTTGAATTTTTTTATTGTTTTAATTTTTTGTTTTTTTACGGAAGAAAATATTATAGATGGAATAAAAAAGTTGTGAGACAACGTTAAAAGTGACCGTAAGGCAAAAATGCCCTATGTAGTAGAAAAGGCCGTGGAAGCAAAAATATGCCCCAACGTAGCGAAAATGTGCCAAAAATAATTATTTATTAAAAATAACCATCATGGCAAGTGTTAGAATATTTTTAGAAGATATATGGAAATTTCAAGGAACTTCGGGGCGAAAACACGTCGCGGGGAAAAAAAAAGGAGCTTATGCAGGAGAAAAGGAGCTCACACGCAACTGGTAGAAGAAATGCAAGGGCACCTAGGTGCCTATGCCTGGAGAAAATGTGATTTTGCACAGCGTAAGGGCGCTTAGGCACCTATGCCTGGAGAAAATGTGATTTTGCACAAACTGGAAGGGCGCTTAGAACCTATGCCTAGAGAAAATGTGATTTTACACAGTGCAAGTGTGCTTAAGCACCTACGCCTGGAGAAAATTTGATTTTGCACAACTCAAGGGCGCTTAGGCGCCTATGCAACACTAAGTGCATAAACTACCTTCCGGAGGCCATAAATTTTGCTCCCAACCTTGAAACGACTCTGTTGTTTTTTGTGTTAGAAAGGTATCAAAGTGAAATACGCAATGGTAAGATAAAACTTGGGTTTTTGAATTTATTATTACATTTTTTTAAGTTTTTGAGTTTGTTTTACCAATTTATTTAGGTTTTTGAGTTTTTTTATCAATTTGTTTGGGTTTTTATGTTTATTTGGATGTTTTTACTTTTCCACTAACATATTTGAATGTTTTGGGTTTTTTTGAAACATATTTAAATGTTTTTGAATTTTTAGAAGTTTTCAAAAGCTATGTTTAGGAAACAAAGAAACTTTGTTGCCCCCAAGGATGTGATGGGATGCACAAGGCGAATGCCACTCATATGCGTAAGAAAGTGAAGATACGAAATTGCCCCAAGTGTTAGATGGGAATATTCAACTAAAAATATTCACACACAAAAGTTGGATCATAATCAATATAGGTAGGTTCAATCATGATGATGAACGTAACCCAATGACATGCTAAGAAGGCACAAGGATGCCCCTAGTGTAAGCTGGCCAAGAAGCATATGATAGAAAGAAGTGGAAGATTGTTTTTGTGAAAGGGACAAATGTGCCTAAACATAGGAAAAAGGAAATCTTATGCACATGGATGTTCTAAATGAAGAAGAATAATGATGTGAATGTTTTAAATGTATCTTAGAAGCCTCATGATGAAGAAGCGATTAGCCAAAGACATGAATCATGAGACAAGATACAAACTAGAGTAAGAGTTTGAACAAGGTCCAAAAAAGACACTTGGTAACATACTAATCATGTTTTCTCATAGAGATCTAGTGTGTGCACATGGAATTTATTACCTCTTGGAGGAAATATTTTATAGACAACGAGGAAGACACCATAGCCAATGTGTATGAATGATTTATTTTTCAACATTGATTTTTTTTTAATGGATTGTGGAAGGAGAGTCGTACATTTCTCTACTTCAGGTCAAATGTCCATATCCCCAATGAAGATGCATTTGATTCTAATCACAACATTTCTCTATTTCTAGTCGACATTCATAGCCCATAGAGATTTTATTGAAATACCCCAAGAGAGAGCTATATATCAATTTGCTTTATTTTAGCATTTGCTTTCAACTTTGTGCTTTTTTATTTGATTAATTCTTTTTCTTTCTGAAAAATTATTTCAGCTCTCTTGTTTGACAAGGAGATAAGAACCACTGACGACTTGATGGAAGGAGGTAGAAGTGATTGCGATGACAACATTGGCTAGTGTCAACAAATATATAAAAAATTCTTCACAACAAGTTTTTTAGATGTTGATTGTGATAGGATCTCTAAGAGGTCAATCATTCTTTAATTTACCAAGGTGATAAAATACCAAGGTCAAATGGATACCATAGAGATAAATGTTGCAAAATGCGTGCGAATAGGCTAACAAAATATCATGAAGGGATGAAAATGGTAGGAAGACTTGCAAAAGAATAAAAAGGAAGGGAAGAAAGAACATCCATGTGTATGCAATACCTAATTGCAATGTGTGTTCGTTTACCTTTGATTTTTTGAAATGTTTTCTCATTTTTTTATTTTTTCTTTTTGAAAGGTGGGACCGAAAAGATCACTTGATGTGATAAGATTCGATGACAATGTTAGCGATTTCCTTGATAAGGAATACTAGGCGTGTTTTCTTATCAAGATTCATATTATCCCCGATCTCAATGATCGTGGTGAGCTCATACTCAATAGATGACTATGTTTTATCATGAAACATGGATTTTGTGTGCGGGATATTGAGGTCCCTATCTAGAGGTTTCTGCACTTTACACCATATTTGGTGGGTGCATTGGTGTGTATTTTTGAAGCGTGTTTGATTCTAAACTTTAAGATTGTTTAAATTGTTGGGAGCTTTGGAGCTCTTGGAAGTTTTGATCTTAGTCTAATGAAGAATTTGTTTGGGTTTCTTATAAGCTACTACGTGACTTTTCTGATCCCGAGAAGTGGGAGAAGAAAGTGGATGAATAGAATTGATGTGAGGAATGATAGTGGGCTTGCCACAATCATTAATAGAAGGAAAATGTGATGGATGCAAAGGGTATGGTCCAAAAATTGAAGAGGATGGGCTACCAAGAGGTGTCCCATAGAATGAAGATAAAGGACTACTGGGATGTGGCCCTAAGATTGAAGATGAGGGATTTCCTAGAGATGTCCCATAGATATAAGATGATGGGCTACTAGGACATGGCCCAAGAATCAAAGATGAGGGGGTTTTAGGACGTGCCCCCAGATAGACGAAGATGGGCTACTAGGAGGTGAGACACATATAGAAGAAGTCGACTACCAGGAAGTGTCCCATAGACTGAAGAGGAAGGACTACTAGGAGGTGTCCCATATATAGAAGATGATGAGCTACTAGGATGTGGCCCAAGAATAGATGAAGATGGGCTACCAGGAGGTGAGCCACATATAGATGATGTGGGGCTACTTGGAGGTGGCCCACATATAGAAGAAGATGATGGGCTACTAGGTGGTGACCCAAGGTAAGATTACGATGGAGGAATCCTAATAGATAAAGAATGATTAGGTAATGAGAAGATAGGTTGTGGATCAATGCTAGACCCAGGAATTTCATCACCCAATGAAGAATGTGAAGATGGAAGAATAAGAGGAGGATCATGTTCGATGATCTTAGGGTCTTCCTCTATTTTCTGAAAAAAGGCATCAATCTCTTCCTCCCAATATGTGAACATGATCTTAGGGTCTTCCTCTATTTTCTAACAAAAGGCATCAATCTCTTCCTCCCAATATGTGAACATATCGAGGTCTAAAGAGGTTTCTTGCTTGCAAACTTCTAGAGGAATGTCTTCATGTACCCTCATAAATTCTCTAATGGATTCTTCATTCTAAATGAATCAATCGGTGTGGGTAGTTTTTCTACCACAAGAGGTTGATTGGATGAATGTGACATGGGAGTCAACTTGGATGATTGATTAGAAGGACTTTGAGTTGGAGAGATCTTCGACGGAAGAAGGGGTCGTTGAGGTGACTGAGAAATGGGGTCCTACGAAGATAGGGAGGACCGTGACTTAGGAGTTGTATTAGAGGAATATTTGGATTAGAATCTTCAGAAGAATCAAAATAATTAGAATCATTAGGATTGGAATCTTCGGAAGAATCAGAATCATACCACTTACCATGAGTTGAAGATGGGGGAAGAGGTAAGTGAACGAGTTCTTTAGCGTGAAGAATCAAATGAGGTCTAGTTGTGATAGGCATCCTTTGATGGGAATGTTAAAACCTAGGTTCCTTACTATCATAAGTATGCGGAACTATATGATAATCAGTCTTTTTCGGCACATTCCTAGACATAGATAGTCCAGGGATATCACAGGGGTTATTGTGTTGACATGTTCAATAGGTGTATCTACACAACCAATGAGAGCATCAAAATGATTCTCCTCATTAGACACATAATTAAAATTCTTGTCCTGATTATGTTTAGGAAAATTATTCATATTGGGGGATTTGTTAGGAGTGGATGAATCCATCTCCACATTGCCACTTTCGATTAAGTCCTAGATGTAGTGTTGCAACTTCAAACACTTATCTATTTTGTGACCTTTAACGCGGTGGAATTGGCAATATTCATTATCTCTAAACCATGATGTTTTAGGCATGTCATCCTCATAAGGCATAGTTTCAGGATATCTAACCATATTAACTGCCTCTAGTTGTTTTAGTATTGATGACATTGAGTCAGATAGAGGAGTGAAAGTACGATGCTTATACTCCATAAGCGGAGCTCCCTTTGCAAGCTTCAAAGGAGTGTTGTTTTGAATGGCTTGTACTCGTTTAGAATATACTATCCCATCACTAACAACATTTTTTTCCTATTAGGGATTTTTTTTTATTATATTTATAATCATTATGATCCCGAGAGAAAGGTTTTAGAGTCCCCCTGCTAACAACACTTTTTCAATTTGAATCCCTTTTTTAATGACCTATTCAAATGTGTTGCCACAATGAATTTGCAATTGAAATTTAATATTTGGATGGAGGTTAGAAATAAATATACCGATTAACTACTATTTCGGTGTGGAGAAAGGAAAGTGACTAGCTAATCCTCTCCATTGTTGTAAAAACGCAGTGAAGTTTTCGTTATTTCATTGCTTGGCATTATAGAGATCTAACATGGTGACATCATTCTCAATATTGAATGAGAAATGTCATACAAAGTGTTTAGCTAATTCCGTCCATGTAGATATAGATCCCTTGGGGATGCGCACAAACCACTCTAACACCTATCCTCCTAAACTCTGTGGGAAGAGATAGATAAGATAGTTGTCACTATATGCAACTTCTTGGCATGCCATAAAAATATTTTATATGGTCATGAGGGTCACCTTTTCCCTTATACTTGTCAAATTTTGGAAAATCAAAGTGTTGTGGGAAAGGTACATGGATCATGGCCCTATCAAACGGATAAGGGCACAACTCGTTGAACTGGTATTTCTTATTGTTACCAGTTTTACCTTCTTGCAATGCTAGAAGGGCGTTCTTCATAGTTGACCACTCTTGATTGAAAAGTGGATCTTGCGTGGGTGGCATAGGTCTATACGTGGGATTAAATCTAGGTGTATTTCCACCCCTATTTTCTGTAAGAATATCTTCATAAGGATATCTTTGTGCCTCCTGTCGAGGAGTGTTTATTGGGAACTCGTGCAATAAAGCTTTAGGTTTGTCTTTTGGTATAACTTGTTTCAACACTTTGGGTTGTTCCTTTTGTATATGCGAAGCCAAACTTGCCAATTGGTGAGTAAGGGCTTGGACCTGTTGTTCTAACGTCACCTCTTGAATAGGTATTTCATGATGATTTTCATTAGGGGGAGGTTGTGCATGATGAACATGTTCCTTATTGTCTTCACAACATATTTTAACAAGTATTTGATAATCTTCATCATTTTCAAATGGTACCTCCTCATTATTCTATCATGCAGAAGTAGAGGCATGACCTGGATTTAAAATTTCATTGATAGTGTGATGAGGTTGGTCTACTTCTTCTTCTCCATGAATCATTCCAACAATGAGATAAGGGTCTAATGTAGGAGGTAACTTAGCTCCTAATTCCATAACACACATAAGAACCTCATGTTTGTTTTGGAAAATGTAATCGTCAAATTTGGCGGGACGATGTTCTAGATTCAAATGAGGAGAATATTCCTCTCCACCACTATGGTCAACCATGAGATTATCCTCTAAAAGAGGGTTTTCACCTCCAAATATATTAGATTCTAATCTTCGGGATCCCATTCTTGTAATAGGCATACTCGAGATAGGAGGTACAATGTGAAATAATTCCACTAAGGTTTACCAAAAATGGACCTAGGAAAATTTTGGCAGCGTAATGATGCTAAGTCGTCATGAAAAATGGTGACTATAAAATAGCCACAAATCACTAGGTCAATGCGATCCTAAGAACCAAAGAATAAATAATAAGCTACCCTAGTAAGGTAATATCTAACACAAGTTTTTCTAGAACAATACAATGATGTAAAATGCTCAACTTTAGTCACAACAAATAGTCTACTCCTTAACACTTATCTAGATGGGTTTTGACACCAAATAGTGACAACACAATATCACCAGTTAGGTCAAGTTTGCAACAAACAAGACCTAAATGATAAGAGAATGTTGACATGATCTTCTAACAAGGTATACTAAAAACTAGTTTCTAAATACTAACAAAGTCTAAGTCTTGTATAATGAATGATAACAATGTGAGTAGTGCATAACGCCACTATTTGGACATGTGCACCAAGATTTTGGAAAAGCAATATTTTTAGTTTCAAAATGATTTTATCGCAATGCTAACAATGTATCTTCAAAACTCACAAAATTCAAGACAAAGGATGTAAAAACTACGTCTAAGTATAGCAATAATTTGCTAAGCGTGCGAACAACATAACAATACAATATAGAGATTTAGGCCCAATTTCACAATGGAAACAAGACATAAATATCTCAATTGTATGGCTATAATGTGGGAAGAGTAACAACTCAAAAGAAGACAAGGATGAAATCACCTAACTATAATGATAATAAGTCTCAAATATGGGTCTTTGAGACAAGGGGGCCTACTAGATCGTGAGTACGTACCATGCACACTTTCAACACTTGTGCTCCAACATTGCAACCTAGTCATGTAAGTAGAATAAAAAGTGGTGGACATGTGATATCTAGTAGTATCTGGTATATGTTGTTTTTTTTGTCCAAAAATGGGCAACAAGAAAACAAGGGTGTAGACCAAATGGTGTTGAAATAAACTTGGTGTTATTTTGGCAAAGTTTCACTTTGTCTTAGGATAAATGAAAGACTGGGAAAAAATGACACTAATAAGATTTCCTAATGAAATATCACATGGTTTAAAATTTAAGAGATTATTTCCCTTGTTTGAAAACCAAGTGTTTGAATCTAACAAAGTTGTCACATTGTGAGAGCTCTCAAGTATAACAACTAAGAAAAAACAATGGCTCCAAGCCGGCAAGCGTCCTAGGTGGTTCTCTCTCTATTTTTTACATGTTTACTTTTGCGAGCTCGATTTACCAAGGTTTCCCAAGGAGTATCTCAAATTTACTTTACCCCCTTTAGTATAATGAGCACCAAAGTGCATTTAGTTATCCTTTCACTGGGGTCGCAATGGAAGTAACTTTGACTCTAATCTCACCAAGGCGTAATAGTCAAGTCGGTAATATGGAGCACTTTCCTGTTTCGTTCACAATGTTCCCTCTTGCGTGAACTACTTTAGGGTTCCTAGGACCATCCCCATTATTGTAGCTTAAGGCTTATGTGAAAGAGGTTATGTCCTAGTTAAACGGACGAACCAACTCTTAACCAAACCCGTAAATACAATGTGATGATTGTGGTGTATTTTTTAATCTTTTAGACTAAATTTGGTTTTTATCACACTCCTTTTGGTAACCTACAATCCCACGTGTAGTTAGAAAAATTGTTTAGGTCCTCCTTTCTTTGACTAGTGGTATTTCCTTCACACAAATGGTTAGTAGTTCCAAAAATATTCACAATATCATAGGAAAATAACAATGAAAAATGCTTGTAAATCAACTAACTACCATCAAACTTTGCAAAAAGCAAGGTTTATTCTCAATTAATCCAAGTGCTTCTTAATGAAAGACTAAAATTTCTTTTGATTCCCAAGATCACACTAGTTACAAGGGAAGAGCATACACAAATTTTATTCTTGCTTGTTTATGAAATGAAAAATCTCTTTAAACTAAAAGATCAAGTATATGTTAAAACATGCAAGTTTGTTCCCTTAAAAAATGAAGGATGATTGTTCCTACTTACTCTCAAGAAGCAAAAAGTGGTTTATAGGTGTTTTTGGTTCTCAAAATCACACTAGGTGCAAGAGAAGAGCATACACAACCCTATTCCAAACTCAAAACAAAGTATGAAAACATATCATATATCAAACCCTAAGCCAATTTTGTTAGGAATTTGCTCTTAATAAATTGATTGCTCTAAAAATCAATCCTAAAAATACTGAAATTGAAAATTTGAAATTTATGAAAATTTTACCTTGATGCATGGGTGCCCCTATGGATGCACATGCACTCACAGCTTTTGCACATGCACATGCACTCATAGTGATGCACAGGCGCTCTTCTCATCACTTTTACACAGGACTAAAAATGCATGTGCACTTGTAATGAGGTACAAGCACCTGTAGTCATACATGCATGCTCAAAGTGATGCACAAGCACCCCTCTGGATGCACAAGTGATCACAGTAATGCACATGCACCTTTTTCCTATAGGTGGTCAAAAATCTAGGTTTTTGAGTAGATTTCTTGAAAAAGGTCCAATCTTTGGGATTTTGGGTCAATTTTGATAGGGCTTCACCTCCTTATATCCTGAAAAGAACATAAAAACACAACTTCTACCACTAATCTAGTTGAAACAACTACTTAGCTTGAAAAATTAATCTACAAAACTTTGAAAATTAATCTAAAACTTTGAAATTAATCTAAAAATCTTGAGAAACTAATCTAAAAATATTGAAAGTACTCTAGAAATCTTGAAATTAAACTAGAAAACTTGAAATTAATCTAGGAAACTTGAAACTAATCTAAAAACTTGAAATGAAAAACTTTGAAACTAAGTTAAAAAGCTTAAAAATTGAATGCAATGGGGTATTGTCCCACCGGGTGTGCCAAATGAAAGCACCCCAAACTCTACAAAGAAAATAACAAAGCTAAACAAGGAAGGCTAACACCATTTCCACCTAATTAGCTAGGCTCTAAGTCTAGGAATGTAACATTAAGATAGAAGCTTAAAGGAATGCTTAACTAACATGAATCTAATTCAAAATCTAACTAAACATGCCTACTAATATGCTCAATTACCTAACATGGGCCTAAATATACCTAAGAGGGAAATCAAATGGGTATGGTTGCTACTCCAAACAAGATGAAATGGCCTATCCAAATGACCACATGGTCATTTTGGATATCCATCTACTAACCTTGTTGAAGGCTTTAGGCAAGGTTTGAGCTTGTCTATAAATCATATTTGTTATATGAGATGAAAATCAAAGCATGGTGTAAAGTATAAAGGAATGAGGTGAGTTGTTTTTATAGTTTTCACTTTGGGGAAAACTAATATTTTGGTGCATGTGGGACTAAAAGCTCTAAATTAGATTAGAATTGTTAATCATGATTAGGCCTTTCTAATCACAATTAGTGAATTATCAAGTGATTAAGATGTGAGGAGCCTTAATTAACCGCTTAGGGTCAACTAGGAGGCTAGATTAAGCTTTTAAAGCTTGTTGAGATGTTGTGGAGGAAAGTAGGGTGATTTTGAGTGGTTAGAAGAGGGGTTTGAGTCAATACTAGGGTATATTGACCAAATCAAGGGAAAATAGGCTTAATTAGCTAATAAATGCTAATTGTCTATTTTGAGGAGGGTTTTGACTTATAATTCACCGTAAAGTGTCATCCTGAATGTGAAAGGGGTTACGCAATCAAAAAGTGTTTTTAATTGGCTAAAGTGGTAAGAAATGTTAGTTAATTAGCAAAGACCATTAATTATAATGTAATTGGAAAGAATGAGAGTGATTTGTGTGTGTTTGGCAATAAGATTGCGAAAAAGCAAAATTTAGGTGTTTACACAAAGAAATGTTACCCAATACAACTATCTTATTTTTCCCATCGCATGGGAACTATTTCACTCACTGTAATGTTATGTGTCTTACCCATTCTTATTAGTATTGACAAAGAGTATTCAACTAAAAAGGGTTCATCTGCTTCGTAGGAAGAACATTCAAAGAGATTCATCACAATTTGATGTCTTTCATCTATTGATATTTTGAAGGAGGGAAATGCCAGATATCCAAGAATAATTTGGTACAAAGAAATGTTTTTGACACTCTTTTGAATAATTCTTTCAGTTGCAAGTTGTCGAGAACAAAGGTTTCATTCGAAGAACAAAGCTTGATATGTCCAATGCTTGTGTAAGCTGGAAATTTGAGAGGATTTCTGAGGTTCAATTTTATTTTCCAAGATGCATTACTCCAATGTTTGAAAATATTTCTCCAGATGCAATGAAATTCTAATTCAAACACTCAATGATTCCTGAATGTCCAATCCTGCCACATACCTCAGTATTCCTCGATCCTTGGATATAGGGAGACATCATTACTTGACTTCCATTTATAACGATAGAGATATTTGTAAATTTGTGTTATGACCTCTAAATCTTTATGAATTTCAAGTTGTTTGGAAATCACATCACACCCTTCACTAGGCTTGATGACTACCCCTATCTTTTTGAAGGCGCTTTTGAAAGCATCCATGGGTTTATCATATAAGGAATTATAAATGAATGGAATATCACTAAGTCGTAGGCCAACCGATTCCATTCATAACTAAAAAGAAAGATTCACTGGGCGATTGATAACCCCTTTGTGTTTTTAGTCATTCCCCTATTGCTATGCTTATTTTAAACACTTCAGAAAATTCTGTCAAATTCGTTATCCATTCCAGTAGCGGAAGAGCTTTCTCTTTCTCCAAAGGAGAGGATATTGTAGGCAACCTACACCTCCAAGTTGTTATATTCTCTATGTTTCTTCCATTTCCATTGAGATTTAGGGTTTAGGGTTCGGGGTAAGGTTTAGGGTTTATGGTTTAGGGTATAGGGATTAGGGTATATGGTTTAGGTTTTAGGGTTTAGATTTTAGGGATTAAGGATCGGGATGTAGGGTTAAAAGGCTTAGGGTTTAGGGCATAGGGTTTAGGGTTCATGGTTCGGGGTTTATGGCTAAGGGTTCGGGAATCATAGTTATGGATTTAAGGTTTAGGGTTTAGAACTCGTGGCTATGGATTCGGGGTTTAGGGTTTAGGGTTAAGGTTTTAGGGTTTAGGGTTTAGGGCTTAGGGTTAAGGGTTGATGGTTGAGGGTTTAGGTCGTAGAGTTTAGAGTTTAGTGTTTAAGGCTCACGGTTTAGGGTTTAGGGCTCAAGGTTTAGGGTTTAAGATTCAAAGTGTTTAGGGTTTAGGGTCTAGGATTTAGTTTTTATGGTTTAGGGTTCAGGGTTTAACATTTAGGTCTCATGGTTCATGTTTTAGGGTTTAAGGCTTAGGGCTTAGGGCATAGGGTTTAGGGATTAAGGCTCGGGGTTTAGGGTTTAGGGCTCATGGGTAAGGGCTGAATGTTTAAGGTTTAGGGTTTATGGTTTAAGGTTTAGGGTTTAGGGTTTAGGTTTTAGGGGTTTAGGGTTTAGGGTTTAGGATTTAGGTTTAGTGCCTAGGGTTTAAGGTTTAGGGTTTAGGATTTAGGGTTTTGATTGTAGAATTTAAATGCTAAAAGCTTTAGGCTGAATGATGAAATCCTAAAAATTACCTAAGTGCTGACCAAATTATACTATAAATACCTATCTCCTAAACCAGTGACTCATGGAGCTATGAGACTAGCTCCATATGGTGCAGAGTGACCCTAATTTATTATATTTACTAAAATAAATTTGAAGTATAAGAAATAATAAAATATAAATAATAATAAATGAAAAACTTATAATAATAAAAAATTTATTTTTGCAAATAGAAGCATGTCAAAAGCACATATAATGCTTATACTATGAAGAATGCGTACACGTTTTGTGTTTTTACATCTTCATAAAATTTAGTAGCTTATAAACTAGACTCAAAATGCTACGATTCATGTTTATACAACATCTTCCAATTTTGAGTGCAACTATTTCAAAAACTTGTACAAGTTGAATTTTTTTATTTTTCGTAAAAATGTGTCCACTTAAGACCCCCTTTTGGCCCCGAGATCGGTGCACTTACCTAGATCTCTATTAATGATTTCTTTCTCATCAACCCTTAATTAAGAGAAAGAGTCAAAAAATCCTAGCTACCACTCACATTCCTACTAATATGCATCCATATTCAATATATCAAACATTTGTAGAGGCCTTCTCTCAACATATTACTTTCCGTAATCCTCATGCTGATCTAACTATTTTTTACAATGACCCAACATTGTACATTATGATTCACATTTACAATGTGGGTGTCAAGCGTACTTTAATTGACAATGGATCTGAACTCAATCTTTGTCCTATGTCATTCCTAGAAAAGATTGGTCTTTCGATGGTTAATGTTAGTCCATCATGTCTTTCTCTTCGTGCATATGATGGCTCTGTTCATCCATGCTTAGGTCACATTACTCTACCTATTATGGTTGGACCAAAAAATCTTAACATGGTCTTCTTTGTCATCAATTCCTTGTTTCATATAATTATTTACTTAGTAGGCCATGACTTCATGCCATGTAAGTGGTTCCCTCTATCGTACATCACTGTGTTAAATTCCTACATGAGGGTATCGAATATACTATTTTTCATGACCGTCACCCATACAAATATTACGACCATGATCCAAATACTACACTTCCTACTCCAAGAACTGATACTATTGATGAACCACAATTGATACTCTGGATCATTTACCACCACTTGAAGGTGTTATTTACATGATAGATATTGTCTCATCTACGCCATTGCCTCCACCTACTACTACTACTGCTATGATTCTTTATCGGGGGCCTGTCCAGTCTATGGATGTCAATCCATCCCCTGCACCTTCACATGGGCCATCTCCATTAACACACCCACCATTTACATGTACACTTTTCATGAATGAATCTTATTGGGAACATATTCCATTTGATCCTACTTTATCTGAATTTGTATGCACACATGATGGGTTGACCGGCTAGGCTTTACAATTGACGACATATTTCCTCCGCCTTATGATCATCATCTCTACCATGGGTTTGTTTGCATCACCTGCTTATGGACTTTGAGTCTTCTATCTCACAGTCTTTCTTAATTATTATAGGTGCTCCATATACTTCTCCACTCATGTTGGCACAATCTTTTCTTGATTACATTGGGGGCACGTTAGATCTGGATCATACTTGATATATCATTTCCCATGCCATTTGGTCATGTATTCATTTTGCAATGAATCATTCCTTGGTTATTCACAAAACCTCACTCGTTGGTACACACATGGTTGTCCACTACCCCCATTCACTGATGAGGATTATGTTATGGGCATGTACAAATTATGCTTAGACGATGCTTTATGCGACCAACCTGACACTATTGCTTATCAAGTTTCGATCCAACACCGTTGATTTTGACTATGACAATGACGATCTTTTCAATGACATTACTTGATTATTCTCATCCTTCACACACTTGGGGGCATGATGCTTATTCCTCTCTAGCATCGACATGTGTCTTATATTTGCCTCATTTCACACACACTCATATCATCATTTCTGATGATGCACTCGTGTCTATGGTTCACACTTGACTATTGAGGGAATATTATACACATGAACCTCACACACTATACATTGCATAATGCACACTTTGTGTTCACAAACATTCGTCTACACATTGCACATCCTACGCATCTTCAATATCTTCTTCTTAGATCTATTACACATCATACACGCTTTGCGCTTTATACCCATTACAACATTTCCTTCTTCCTACACATCATATATATTGTGCACTTTCTACATATTCTATTCATATCTTCTTCCATACATCATACACACTTTTACTACACACTATACACATCTTCACTATCATCTTCTTACCATGCATCATACGTGCTTTGCGCTTTCCACACTCACACAATATATACATCACACTTGACACATTCAACACTAGCATCATAATTCCAAACCACATTCTACAAGTTACCTCATTCTAACACATCCTCCTAATACATCATACTATTCTCCTATACATTATACACATTCTATATCCAACTTATAACAACGCACACTACCCATGACACACTCAAGTTTAACACCATACTCGACTGTTGAGGGTATACATATAAAATGGACCTCATCAAACTCACACATTTAATCATTCAATCCTCTTACCATGCGACATTCCTAGCTAGTGCCTTCTTCACATATATCGTGATATACGCTTTATGCTAAATCATCACCCCTTTCTAGCTTTCCTATTCATTCATGTTGTGATATACACTTTATGCTACATCATCAAATTTCTGACATCTTCCTCATACACCTCATGATATACAATTTGGGATAAATCATCACCTCATTCTACAACTTTACATTCAATATCATCTACACATCATCATTCTACAATTAACCCTCCTCGCTTAATTCACCAACTCTTTTCATACATGACGAAACATCATTTAGACCATTTCCTGATGATGCACTCTCATTTATGGTTCATTCTTGACTACTGAGGGGGCATAAATAAATGAACTTAATTATGTACATACACATCCACTCGGGGGGCACGCTTCTCGTATCATTCACATTGCATTCCATTCCATCTCATCCACAACATACTACATATCTTGGTTGCATTTACTCTTTCTTACATTTAATTTTACATGCACATCTTATTACACATGCTAGATAGATATATTGTATGTAATTATCTTTATCATACACACATACATGTTCACTTGCCTTTGTAGTTATGATCACAAATTTTACAGATCTATTACATGCATCATGGATGTTTGGAGCAATACCTATTACCAGTCCCATAGTGGCTCATGGGGCATGCACTTTCATACACTACATGTGTTATTGTTTTATTTTGTTCCATATCACATTACTTTATCATATTATACACGCTTTGATATACTTTTTATCTTTTAACGTGCTTAAGGTGCTTCATGTGCAACATTTGTTATGCAGGGATATTTGCTTCCATGGTTGGTTATTACATTATTTGCAATTGTTTGCTCTTTTTATGCTCTTCTTTGTGGGATTTTCCCTTTGTCTTGTGTGCACACTTGTCTTCTTATGGCCATTTCGGCCTAGATTGTCTTACGACATCATGAGTGGTTTCCCATGTTTGCAACCCGCTTTTCATGGTCTACATTGTCTCCTACTTGCATCTTCACTTACACATTGTATGCTTAGTTTACATTTCTTGCATGTTTGTATTTTCTTATAATAACTCTTGTCTAGTAGCCACTTGTTTGTGTGTGCCTTGGTTTCTACCAAAAAAATTCCCTCCCCCATGTATGGTACAATTTCAAAGACAACAGTTGGTCCTCCTTTGGGCGTATACTCCTTCAACGATGTCGCATGCACCCAAAACAAGGGGGAATCATTTGGGTGAAGTAGTAACCCCATACAACATTATACACATCACGGTACCAAGACAACACGCTTTTAGTTTCGATATGGCTCAAAATCGACTTGGTTCCTTAACACAACGGCCTTTCCTGGATACTAAACCAGAGGGCGAACACAACAATTGGCGCTTCATCACAGCCTTTAGAAATCCACACACAATGGCTTTTACAGGGTAGAAATTCCTTAGCACATGAGTTTATACACACCATCTGCATTGGTGTTCTACATTTTGGGAAGCAGTTGAAGGTTGAGGATGACACCGACTATTCTCCCTACACTTCTTCATTTCATTGGCTTTCGAGATCACTCAAAAATATCACACATCGAAATCATATACACGATCCTTTTCTAAACCCTTTCCTCATCATGGATCAGTGCACATGTTCCTTTTTCACACTTTCAATATTTTTACATATTTTCCTTAAGCATTGTTTTTACATATTTTGATCATATACATGTGTGTTTGACTACTTTTTCAGATTATATTTTTCATGTCCATCTCAGTGACGGGAAGTGGTAGTCAAAATCAACAACGAAAAAATCACACACATCAACATTGACATCGACATCAACAACGAGCACATTGCAACATCTACATGCATGAGTTTCCTCCCTAGGTTCATTTTCATCACATTTTGTACTTTTTCCTCCTTAAGATCAACACTTCACTTTTTATCATTCCACGCTTTGTCTAGTCCCTTGACACACTTTTCATCATCAATCTACATGGTTATCAGGTACACATCTCTATCTACTTTATGTTACCAAGCGTTCCACTCACTAACATAAAGTGGGGGAAATGTAGACACAAAATCACACACTTTGGGTAATTATCTAGTCATGATTACATACTACTATTCATGTGATTCCTAAGTAAGAAAATTACTAATTAACCCATATACTTGGCCACCTTGCTTTTGCTTTCTGCTATTTCTTTTGGTCTTGCACCCTTACTTTCTCAATCTTCCTTTTTACTCTTTAGCATTTGTCATCCTGGATGCCAACACTAGGTGCCCTCATCCCCTCGGGCGGCCATGTCCCCTTTGTACTTTACTCACACTTTTTGGGTCCTTTCTAGCCATTTGAGAATTTTATCTTTTTGGTAGTCATAATTTTCGGGGTTAATTACAAAATTCAAGCAAAGGAATCATATAAATATAAATTTATGTGATCATAATAAGGGACCAAGCACTAAGCATTATCTATCACCACCTAAGGTTGCATCCATCAAGGCATCTAAGAGCTCCATTGCATCCATCTAGCTCCATCACAAGGGACACAAGGGTTGGTTTTATGCATCAAACTTCATAGGAGGGAAGTTCATTCTATTCCATGCACACATTTATTGCATTCTACATCTAGCTACTTGCTTGTTATCCTATTGTGACATGCACATGAGCAACCTAGGGAAAAATTTGCGCACACACGCATACATAGAACTACATTGGGTATGAGATTTAGTGCATCCCTCAGTCGTAAGTTCACTATTGTGATAACTAAGGACAGTACGACCCCTCATTCTGCATCTTTCTTTTTTTTGGTATTTGATGTTTATTTGAGGGTTTTGTAGGTTCATTCATCATTGTTGGTTTAGAACGATCTTGGTAAGACCTCAAAGCGATTAAATGCGAAAAAGGAGAAGAATTTGTGATACCTCAAAGGAGGTTTTCTGAGTATTTCCGAGACCCAGCGCTCGAATCGGGAATAGCGCACCCGCGAGCGCCCTATTCATCTCCAAACACCCTAGTTTAGCATGTTCCTCCAATTTTTCATTTTCCAGGGATTTTATGCGATGCTTTTCCTCTTTTTTTTAGGTGATCGATGTTCGATCCTATCCAAAATTTACTGCAAATCAACTAAGGCTTCTTACCCTCTCTTTGCACTTAGGGTTTTCACTTTATTGCTTAGTTGCTTTGGGTGTAATTTATGTATTTCATTGTTATTCATTTACAACTGCTATAGCATTCGATTAGGCTCTTCTTTACATATTTAACTTAATCAATTGCACAATAGAGTTGTCACCATGATCATTAACGAATCATGATGTTTAACCCATTATGTGCATAAACAAACACACCCACATTAAGAAAAAGAGAAAAAGTAAAACAAACCCAATATACATAGTATATGTATGCACTATGGCTATAAATAAACCAAGATGGGAACATAATACTGGTAATTGGTCCAAAGAAAATAAAGATCAATGTAAACCCAATATACACAGTAAAATTATGCACCACGACTATACACAAACCAATATGATAACAAAATACTTATAATTGGTCAAGAAATAATAACAAAAATGCAACACAACTGTAAATAAAGACAATTAACTATGCCCCTAATGTGTTCCACAATGATAATTAAGCAGATTTAGATGCCCCCAAGAAAGGATTCATGCAAGGGGATTGGATCAAACTGAAAGAGTGGGGTCAAGTGACACTCTTTGTTGGATTTGCATTGAAGATTGATCTGAGATTGAAAAGATAATTTCTCCCAAGAAAGGATACTGACATGCAAGGGAGAGAATGAGAGCTGAAATTTCCCAAGCTAGGATGCATGCGAGGGATAAGATTAATTTGACATGCCCCCAAGTTAGGATACATGCAAGGGGTTGGATGATTTGTTGTGATAGTCATAAGATGGTTAGAACGACCACTATGATAGGATTGAATATTAGAAATATTTTGCCTCTATCGAATGCCCTCCTACTTTCTTAACCATCTCTATCTACCACTCATATCTATTAAGGATCCTCAAGTCTATACAAGATAACTTCAAAATTTTGACAAACATTCTCCATATATCATGTATCCAATATTTACACTCCCAGGATACTACAAGTAAATTCAAGTAGTTTCTATTTGACGTAAGGGTTGCCTTATGACGACAATTTCCAAGATCTTTTAATGAATAGTTTTTAAATTTGTCTTTCCATTAGGTCTACCTAAACACATTTATGGGTTCATAGGGTGGGGAATTAACAAAGACTCACTTATATGAAAAAATCTATAAGGTCAATACAAATATTTGGACACCTCTTATAGGCCTTATCTACTTAACACTTTGTAGAAGCACTTTTACTACATTGAGTATCATTATCAAAGTTGTAGAAAATCCATAATATCTTAGGAGCAATCCTAGAGCATTATATACACCAAATCTGAAATCAAAGAGGTCAAAGTTACATGATGTCAAAGGTCAAAATTACATGATGCCAAAGGCCTAAGTTTAAGATAATATAAATTGTTTAAGC
Organism: Taxus wallichiana var. yunnanensis; assembly: GCA_018340775.1. NCBI lineage: Eukaryota > Viridiplantae > Streptophyta > Pinopsida > Cupressales > Taxaceae > Taxus > Taxus wallichiana. Next base: position 470,398,624 of record CM031242.1, on the reverse strand, counting down.
ACATAATTGTACACACCCTCATCTAGGAGGGAGAACTACATAGAGCTCGACATTCTTTTTTGGAGTACTTGTATGTAGACAATGCTCACCACATCATTGGGGGTGTGATTTAGGTTGTCCATCCTAAAAATCTAACCCCATAAGAGTCCATTGTGCTTTTGCAAGCACAATTAGGGTTCAAATGGAGAAGAGCGAAAATACTTGTAAGTATTGCATAGGATGAAATGATTCCTAGATATCCAAAAGCACGTGTTAGCATCTTTTATGAGTGAAAGACCATTTAAAATCAGCTAAATGATTCATCTTTCTAATATCTTATCCAATTCTAAATTAAGTAATTAGAATATCTACTTAAAACAACTTTATTCTATAATATAAATGTATTCCATCTATTAATTATAATGAATTCCACTCTATGCAAAATAAATAAGACACATAGTCACATCTGACTTTGATCTTAATGTATATTGGGATCTCTCATATCATTTTCTAAATTAAGTAATTAGAATATCTACTTAAAACAACTTTATTCTATAATATAAATGTATTCCATCTATTAATTATAATGAATTCCACTCTATGCAAAATAAATAAGACACATAGTCACATCCGACTTTGATCTTAATGTATATTGGGATCTCTCATATCATTTCATGTCTATGAATGGCGTGTTAAGTCACTCGTGATCGTTTTCTTGTGGCTTTTCTTATAATCATTATTATATATGTTTACATTTCGCAAGAGTAAGGACTCCATTGCTTAAAACTACTATATATAGTGGAAGAAAATTTGCTTTGAACATAGAAATTCCCATGTAAAACACCTTCAAATTAATTTCTCGGAGTTGATGATATGTTTGATTGAAAGCTAAAAACAAGGTTGGAGAGCTAAACTCCAATTTAACGTGAATAAAACAACTATGCTCAAGAAATGAGCATTCGAACTATTTTTTAACTCCAATGGCCCTCTACTAATCAAGGCAGAGCACAACAATCTCAAAAGATTCGATAACTATTAAGATCAAGTTGTATAATTAATCGCTTCTCTTCTAAAACTCATTAAGGGGTGACTTAATGACTGTTCCATAACCATTGGAAGCCTTGATTATTTTCTTCTCTTTTGAAGGTGAAAAGATCTAGCAAGTGATCTCAACATAAACCCGTAAAAACAAAATAAATCATCAGCGTCATTTAGTAATAATGTTCAATTAAGATAAAAACATATAATTATGGCCACTATTTTAAGGGGTGATCTTTATTTAGCACCCACAAATTGATAGGGCACATGTCTCTCCATCAATAAATGTCATTAATAATGTTTAGCACTTTTTAGTATTGATTTTTGGTTGGAGGATACCGTAAACCCCACCATATTTGTGAGTGTTAAATAAGGTCGTCTTTAAAAATAATAATATATTACCTTGTAACAATATTATATTATTATCTAAACACAATTGACAAAAATAACCATTTTAGTTAACTGTCTACCTGCTCATATAAACAGCTATCTAAATATCACATATATTCTCAAATTGAAGTATCAATCAAAGAATGAAAAAAGTGCACCCAAAAGTACCAAATAGCCCATTTTCTAGTCAACATTTTAATATCACTAACATATATGATACAAAGCACTTGATAGATATGCTCTTAGCAATAATCTAATAATGTTATGTTTATTTCTCTGCTTGGTTGATTTATTAAGGTTTGTTCTTACATGAAAGTGGGTCTCTTTGTTTTCTCATTGCTGCCTGCGAGCTTGAAATACCCAAAGTTCCCATTGTATCCATGCTTTCTAAAGCTATTATAAACTTTGGTATATGTAGAACTAGTATGAAGAGAATGAGTTGTCTTGGACTTGGGGGTAATGTGACTCGGCTGATTAGGATTTAATGGCCATAACTCTGCTCTTCTTCCTGTTTTCCTCACAGTCTTGAGCACCATCTTCTGATCTACATACCCACCAACTGTTACCTTGTGCTGGTTCATTTCTATGTCCACAGATTGCACACCTACATAATTTTAAGACATATCATCAGCCAAAGCTTGAAGCAAAAGAAGAGCAGTGAGATTTTAGATGAGATTTATGCCTTTGAGTTTACAGAGGGCTTTACGAACTGTTCTTTCACAGCCCTTGCAATGTAAACGGACCTGCAATTCCACAATCTGCCCACAAAGTAAAATCAATCAAATTGTCATAGTTTTCTATAAAATAGAATCATGGATAAAACAGTAAATTTTATTGCTAGCGTGAAGGCATGCTTCTTTCCTGTCAAGTTAATTTTAGATTTATGATAACTCTAATGTTGGTCAGTTCATATCATATAATTACAATCTCTCCCTGATGATGAGTCCAGTCCAAATATCCAAGCACTACGCAGTTGTACCCAGAAGACTCTTATGAATTACAATCTGTTTGAGAGGAGTTAACTAAGCTCAGGGATGGATCTCATACTGTGTAAACCCATATGAAACTAGAAGTGTAACGTTGAAAGATCTGTAATTTGTATTGATTAATATTGCTTACAACCCTTAAGGCTAAGTTGTTGCCTTTGTGCTTGGTAATATTTTCAGTGGCTCTCTCTCACACATATATAAACTAAACATATGCAATTTACAAGCAGTGAAAAAAGTAGATAAATATTTAACTAAGCCTGTTATACTTAACAAGCCAAGGTCAATTACAAGAACATTGTCCAATATATTCAAGAGTTTATGAATATATTTTTTTAATTCAAAATCATTTCCACTCATTCTGAGAACCTTATCTAGGATACGCTCACTCACCATAAAAAATTCTAAGACAGTTTCTTATGAAGGCAGTTGGTCTATGCATACCATTTTTTATGATAGCAGTTGCCAATAGACAAGACCCCAACAATTTTCCTGTTAATCTGTTTGGGTCTGGACAGATATGCAATATCTGAGACAATTGATTAAATTTATTTCATGATCTATGCAATATGTGAAATTCCAACAAATTTGTTGTATATTTTCTGCTAATCAAGTTTTCAATGTTGTTTAAATGCAACTTCTGCTCCAAAACAAAAACATCCATGTCTGCTTGATAGTTGCAAGCTGACTTATCAAGTAGGTCTATAAACCCATCAAATTTCCCGTATCACCTGTATTTTTGCAAGACTTGTCAAGTAGGTCTATAAACCCATCAAATTCCCTGAGATAAGAGACGAATGGAAGCATTTCATGGTATAACATATCATGAACACATTGTCATAGCTGCCACAATCTCATTACTAGAATTTACTCCCTCTCCATCAAACTAATACAGTGCATAACTAAATAGTGAATTTGTATCTAGTTATAAACAGAAATTTTAAGCTAATCAGAATTCAATTTTATTAAACAGAGTTCGGAAATGATTACAAGTAATGTGCTCTTAGAAATTCAATTGAAACAAAGATTTCATAAATGTATTTATATAATCCTACATAGAAATATGATTTATCTAGCCAATGGGAATACAATGGATACAACAAGATCTCACTAAAAGAAGAAAAATTCTACAAGTTTTCAATCCCCACAAAAAATAGATAGATTATAAACAATGCTTGACAAAAACGAACTACTTACCTCCATGGATAAGACCAGTTCATAAACTTCTAAGATTGCCTTTGTTCTTACCAGGCTTAGACAAACAATTTCTGGTGTTGAAGAAAGCACAGTTGAAGTACACTTTTATAAAGGTGAATAGTACCAAACAAGTGGAATCTGTTTAAAGTCAGTAACCTTTACAACGAAGAAAAGATCTGATATTAGATAATGCAGTGGTTGGTGCCTTCACTTTTCTTGATTTTGAAATGTTTGTAGTGTTTTCTTAAGGTAAAACCGACAAAAGTACACACTTTTCAGGATACTTTAGAGATTAAAAAGCTTGCAAGTTGTAATATTAAATTCTTATTGTTTGGGAGCCACTGAGGTTAGAATTTGTTTTTAAAATGTTTGTAGTATAAGTTAGGAAACCACAGATTTTGCAGTAGTAAATAAGTAAAAAATTGAATAATAAAATTACGGTTTATAGAGATAGAGATAGGAGAAATATACAAAATACCAAACATGCAAGAGACGGACACCAAATTTACGCGGTAAAACCTTAACTAAGTACTTAGAGAAATATCCACGGTGCAAGATATGAAGCTTTTATAAACTCAAGATGAACAGATTACATGCGAACTCGTTATGAGCAACTTTGGATCACCACAAAAATAAATACACCTAATTGGCAAAGTACAGTTTGGATTCCTCCTCTTAAACATAGAGTAGAAAAACACCATTAGGATTTTCCTTCTTAACAATAGAATTCGGTTTTATACGTCTTTCTAGAAACAGGGGATTGACTCCTTAATTTTTGCTTCATGACCCCCTAGACCCCCTGCGACATAAGTTGGGGGCAAATCCCTCCATAACCCCCTTCTGGAAGTGAGCTACAAATTGTGCCCCAAAGGGACTCAAAATTTAACTTTGTTGTCACATATCTAATAATATAGTGATAGGGTGTGGAACTCACAGATTATAAGTTTAGGGTTCAAATGTTGTTGACTTTGGTTCTAATTTATGCTAGCATGCATGATGTTTAGGCTTTTCTTTTTATGTTAATTATGCTCAACGTACACATTGTGGACAAGGTTCTTAGTATCGTTCGAATTCTAATTTTGATTACAGGAGTTTCTTGTGTCGGTACTACAGCTTCACTATTCTTAACATTTACTAATGTTCAATTCATATCTCACCTCTTGACCAATTGCATACTGACACTATATTTCACCATTCTCAATTGTAATACTACTTCGTCATATCCAACTTGCATGTAATCCCACTAAACATAAACGGGTACTTTACTTTATGGATAGAAAACAAGGGTAGCTCCAACGGTTATATGATATAAAAAAGAAATAATAATTATATATATATAGAGTGGATATATACATAACTGTTTTGTGGGGTTACTGTTAATCTTAGTAGCTTGACGGCTGTTTGTCCTCACCCGAATATAGCAGCATTAGAAAAATAGTTTAGAAAAATAGTTGTTTTTGTCAAACAAATATTGTTAGGATAAAAACAATTGTTATTTAATATTGACTCCTTTTAGGTGACACCTCATAACCAAGGTTGTTAATGGTTATTGAGTTGTCTTAATCTCAGCCGTTCATTTGTATTAATCTCGGCCATTGATTTTCAACGAGAGTAGTATATAAGGGGGTCATTGGGTCATTTGTAATAAGGAAGTTTTTAGAGAAACTTGCAGTGTTAGCAAGTAGTCTTGCAGTGTTAGCAAGGGTGCAGTGATAGCGTTGGAGATAGTAGTGGAGGAATATCAGCAGGAGGATTAGGAGATTGTCGAGCTCTGCCAGTAAGAGGCAAGTAGTATTTGTATCTCTTGATTTGCTGAAGTTTAATATATTTCTCATATGTAGTAATGGGTTTTCCCTACGGGGTTTTTCCAGGGACAATTGTCCAAAAATATTGTGTTCACCTTGTTGGGTATTTTTTATGTGTTTGTATTTGTGAAGTTACAGTTGTGTTATTTTCCAATATTTGTTGATCAAATAATCTTACAAGATAGGAGGTTAATAATCAGTAACTGTAATAGATTTTTCACATGGTATCAGAGCTAAGTTCGGGTAGAAGAGATTTACCCTAGGTGAAAGAAAGTGAGGGTTTATAAAACCCAGTTTAACCTCTTCAAAATTATTATTATTATTTTCTTTTAAGATGGCCTCAGCAGGTTTAAGAGATCAGGACAGATTGGATGGAGCCTCGAATTTTGGTGTCTGGAAAGCCAGAATTTCTCTATTGCTGGAAGAGAATGGTATCAAGGAATATGTGACCACTGTTGTACCTGTACCTACAGATGCAACACAACTCTTAGCATATAAGAAGGAAGATGCCAAGGCGAGGAGGCTGATTCTTGACGGTGTCAAGGATCATATTGTTCCGCATATTGCAGAGTTAGATACAACGAAGACGATGTGGGATGCCATTATGAATATGTACCAGAATGCTACCACTAACCGGAAGCTGATTCTCAGAGAAAAGTTGAGGAATACCCGGATGAATAAGGGAGAAGACGTCACAAGTTACCTCACCAAACTTAGACTTGTCAAGGATGAATTGGCAGCTGTTGGAGACAAACCAAATGATGACGAGCTAGTGAGAATAGCCCTAAATGGGTTTACTAAGCAGTGGGATGTCTTTGTTCAAGTCATCAATGGACGAGACACCTTACCGAGTTGGGATCGACTATGGAGTGATTTCACTCAGGAGGAGCTTAGACTAAGTCTTGTCAATGGAGCCAACAATAAGAGTCAGAAAAGTGAGGTGGAACAGGAAAATGTTTCCCTAGCGGGTAAAGGGAAAGCAAAGAAGGGGTCTAGTAAAGGATCAAATTCACAAGGTGAAAAGAAGAAGAAAGATTCTTCGAAGATCAAGTCTTATGGTTGTCACGAGTTTGACCACTATGTCGCGATTGCCCGAAAAGGAAGAAGAATGAAAAGAAAGGCAAGAAGCAAGTTGCGGCTTGGCAAGTGCGCAGATGAGCTCTCTAGTAGAATGGAAGATGAGTTTGCACTCATAGCATGTATGGTTAGCTCAACCTCACAGAGTGTTTGGTACATAGATAGTGGGGCGTCATATCATATGACAGGAGTTAGAGAATACTTCTCCAGTTATAAGGAAGAGAGCACCAGAATCCAGATCTCTATGGGGAACATGTCCAAACTCAACTCAGTTGGGAAAGGGACTGTTCAGTTTCAGAGGGAGAGTGGTAAGATGATTCCCCTTCATGATGTGTTGCATGTTCCAGGCTTAGGGATGAATTTGATTTCTGTATCTGTCCTTCAGGACAAAGGGTACAATGTACTCTTTAGAGGGGCACATGTGTTGATCAAGCACAAGGATTGGAAATCACCCATAGCTATTGGAGTTAGGAGCGGTCGGCTTTATAGGCTGCAGTTTGATATTCCTAAGGCACTCATGAGCAACAATAATCTTAGAGATCAGGGAGAGCTATGGCATAGAAGGATGGGCCATATCCATCATGGAGCCCTTAAATTACTTCATGAGACAGTGACAGGTGTTCCTGAGGTGAGCACAGAGCATGATGATGTATGTAAGGGATGCGTGTTGGGAAGTTTGCTAAAGCATCTTTTCCAGGAGTGACACCAGATCCAAGGGCGTTCTTGATCTAGTACATTCAGATGTATGTGGACCAATGTCGACGAAGTCTCTCAGAGGGTATGAGTACTTTGTTACTTTTATTGATGATTTCTCTAGGAAGACATGGATATACTTCTTGAAGACCAAGGATGAGGTTTTCAGTCGCTTCCAAGAGTTCAAAGCTCTTGTGGAGAATTCGACAGGAAGGAAGATAAAAGTTCTTCGGTCAGACAATGGAGGCGAGTACAAAAGCAATGAGTTCCAAGTTCTGTACCAGAGAAGGAATCAAGAGAGAGTGGATTGTTCCTTACAATCCACAGCAGAATGGAGTTGCTGAGAGGAAGAATCGGTCTATAACGGAGGCATCAAGGGCTATGTTGCATGACCAGGATATACCCCATTATCTGTGGGCAGAGGCATGCAGTACAACAATATACATACAGAATAGAGTTCCACATAAGGTACTAGGGAAGATGACACCAGAGGAAGCATTCACTGGGAAGAAGCCAGATGTCAGTCACTTTAGGATCTTTGGGAGTTTGGCATATTGTCACATTCCTAAGGATACACGTACCAAGTTAGATCAGACTGCGAGAGAGGGTACTTTGTGGGGTACAGTGAAACCTCAAAGGCATATCGGATATTCATTCCGGGGACCAGGAGGATTATTGTTCGACGTGATGTCAAGTTCATGGAGGACAAGGCATTTAGAAGGTCTAGAGATTTTCCAGTAGATGATCGGGTGAGCGGCCAACGAAGCTCGAGGATCACTCAATCGAGTCAAGGCAACAAAGCTCGAGTACATTACTAGTACAAGCATAGACTCGGGAGGAGAGAGTTTTCAAAGTATGGAGCAACGAGTGCAAGAAGAGATGCATCAAAGACATGGAGGTTGATATTTCATCCTCTACAGTTGAGCAGCAAGAACCGTGAGGTTCAACAGACACAAAAGAATACTCGGGAGTTAGTAGTGGGTACTCTAGGAGGAGTAATAGACAACGAAAACCACCAGCCGGTATGATGACTATGTTGCATTAGTTAGTATGTTGGTAGATAGTGAACCTTCTAGCTATCGGGAGGCTACACAACATCAAGTGTGGCGAAGAAGCAATGGTTGAGGAGTATACTTCAATTATGCGAAATGATGTGTGGGAGGTAGTGCCTAGACCAACGAGATAGGGCGGTGGTTGGATCACGTTGGATCTATAAGATCAAGCACGGTGCAGATGGTAGCATCGAGAAATATAAGGCAAGGTTCGTGGAAAAGGGTTCTCTCGAAAGAGGGAATAGACTACGAGGAGACATTTGCTCCGAGTTGCTTAGGTATACTTCTATACATGAGCTATAATCTCAATTTCAAACGAGATGGGATGGCAGATCCATCAAATGGATGTCAAGACAACGTTTCTTAATGGTGAGTTGAAAGAGGAGGTATACATAGAACAACCAGAAGGCTTTGTAGCACACAACAAAGAGACCCACGTGTGTAGATTGAAGAGAGCATTGTATGGACTCAAGCAGGCTCCCAGAGCGTGGTATGAGCGCATTGATAGTTACTTGCAGGAAATGGGCTTTGTGAAGAGTGAGGCAGATGCTAATCTCTACTACTTGGTAGTTGGAGGTGAGATTCTCATTCTTGTCCTATATGTAGATGACTTGTTTCTTACAGGTTCACTGGGGCTCATAGAAGAATGCAAGAGGGATCTTGCAGCGGAGTTCGAGATGAAGGATTTGGGACTCATGCACTACTTTCTAGGCATGGAGGTATGGCAGAAAGATGGAGAGATTTTCCTTGGGCAAGGGAAATATTGCATGGAAATCTTGAAAAGGTTCAGGATGGAAGATTGCAAAGCCATGTCTACACCCATGATCATGAATTGGAGGAAGGTAGACACATCCAGGGAGAAGGATGTAGACCCCACCTTATACAGGCAATTGATTGGTTCTCTCATGTATTTGGTCAATACCAGGCCAAGATATAGCTTTTGCAGTTAACTCTCTTAGTCAGTTCATGGTTGAGCCAAAGAGAGTGCATTGGATTGCGGCAAAGCATGTGTTGTGTTATTTGCGAGGTACAATCGAGTATGGAATTAGATATGCTCGAGGTGAAGGAATCAGGTTGATGGGCTATACTGACGCAGATTGGGCAGGTAGTACAATGGACAAGAGGAGCACTTTAGGGTGTTGTTTCAGTCTGGGATCAGGAGTTGTATCTTGGTTCAGCAGGAAGCAGAAGTCTGTGGCTCTGAGTTCAGCAGAGTCAGAGTACATAGCAGCTAGCATGGCAACATGTGAAGCTATATGGCTTCGGAAGTTGCTAGTAGCTTTGTTTGGTCAGAAGGTTGAGACTACGGTGATACACTGCGACAATCAGAGTTGCATCAAGTTGACTGAGAATCCGGTGTTTCATGATAGGTCAAAACATATAGACATCAAGTATCACTTCATCGAGAGATTGTGTATGCAGCGGGGTTGTTAAGCTACGGTTTGTACCTAGATCAGCGGTAGAGACATTCTGACAAAGGCATTGGGGAAGGCAAAATTCATCTTCTTCAGAGAGATGTTGGGTGTCATGCAGAACAACTTCCTCGCTAAGAGGGAGTGTTAATCTTAGTAGCTTGGACAGCTATTTGTCCTCACCGAATATAGCGGCATTAGTTATGGGTAGTTTGGACAGCTATTCGTTACGGCTAGAATTTAGAAAAATAGTTGTTTTTGTCAAACAAATATTGTTAGGATAAAAACAATTGTTATTTAATATTGACTCCTTTTAGGTGACACCTCATAACCAAGGTTGTTAATGGTTATTGAGTTGTCTTAATCTAGGCTGTTCATTTGTATTAATCTCGGCGTTGATTTTCAACAAGAGTAGTATATAAGGGGGTCATTGGGTCATTTGTAATAAGGAAGTTTTTAGAGAAACTTGCGGTGTTAGCAAGTAGTCTTGCGGTGTTAGCAAGGGCATAGATAGAGTTGGAGATAGCAGTGGAGGAATATCGGCGGGAGGATTAGGAGATTGTCGGAGCTCTGCCGGTAAGAGCAGCATATTTTGTATCTCTTGATTTGCTGAAGTTTAATATATTTCTCATATGTAATCTTGGTTTTCCCTACGGGGTTTTCGAGGACAATTTTCCAAAAATATTGTGTTCACCTTGTTGGGTATTTTTATGTGTTTGTATTTGTGAAGTTACTGATTGTGTTATTTTCCAATATTTGTTGATCAAATAATCTTACAAGATAGGATTAATAATCAAGAATCGGAATAGATTTTTCACACGTTACTCAAATAGTTATTTAAAAGATAATTTATAAACAAATTAGAGTTAGACATTATTATTATTTTGTTGATAAATGTATTTGGATTTTTTTAAGTGAACGTTTTGAACTCTCAATTTTTTCATAAAGTTTTTATGCAAATTTCATTTATTCTTATAGCCCCCACTACTTGATCTTCACGGGATCTTATAGACAATTAAAAGCTGGAAGATAGCCCCTAGTATGGTACTTATCCTTACTCATTTTATATCTAAAATAATGTGGAAGTTGTGATTGGTTATGATTTTAGACTTCAAATGTTGGGCTTACATATATGCATGTAGAGCTGAATTAAAGGTTAGGAGTGCCCTAGGTAATAATTGAAGTGGATGTCCTTCTTATAATTTTAGTTAATAATGTTTTTCCATCAAATAAATAAATAAAAGCTATGTATATTATCACATTTTAAAATTTACATAAAGTATAATAATAAATCACTAATTTAGAGAAATTGGTATACAAAAGGAATAAAAATATCCTACAAAATTATCAAATAAGGACAAGTAATAATCCATAGATGGAGAGAATTAATCGTAGGAGGTGCTCAGAATGAAACAAATATAATTTTTTTATACAAGGTTGGTTACTCATCTAATTTACCAATATCAAGTAGGTGATGGGACTCAAAACTAAACAAAACACCATTTTTTGCAAAGCAATAAAAATTCTTAGGTAGCTCCCATGGTTTTGTGAAGAGTGGTATCTGGACCAATCCTACTAATTCCTCCATAAAAAAGAGACATTTCCCAAAACATTAGGAATAGAGAATTAAATAATTCTTTCCTTCAATTATACTTGCCTCTACTAGCTACACCAATGACATTATAAAAATACATGAACCTTTTATGAGATAAAATTACATACCTAAATTATCTAGAGCTACATTAGAAAACATGTAACAATACCAACAAAATCATATGAGATTAAAAATACATATTTATTTTTACTTGCAAAAATATTATAATACCTTTTTATGTGTATGCGTGAAATTTATGTTACTTTATAATAATATCAATTAAAGGATCAATAAATATTGACTTCAAGTAAATTGTTTTAATGTTAAGTTCTAATAAAATCCAAAAATAATGAAAATATTTAAATTTAGGTGCTTCCTAACCACCGGCGCCCTAAGCGGTTTCCTAGTCTTCCGGGGCTTAATCCCCACTGTATGCATGTTTTATTGTAGACACCTAAATTTTGTAATTAGGTAATCGACACTAGGGTAGAAACCATCCAAAGGCCACCTGCTCCTACTAACAAGCCATGAGTGCATTATTTCTTGATGAAGTTAGCTTCCGAGGATATTTGTACTAGATTTTGCAAAGCTAACAAAGGATATTGTAATTATGATGATACCCTAGGAGTCATTTAAATGAAGCAATCGAGGAAAATAATCTTTTGATTCCATCAAAGCTACCATTGCCAAAGCACCTACTCTAGTTCACCCCGATTTCAAAAGGGAGTTCATTCTTTACTGTTATGCATCTGAACATGCTATCTCCATTGTTTTAGTACAAGAGAATGAGGATAAAGTACAATCACCAATAGCATTCATGAGTTCCCCCTTAAAGGAACATGAGATCAACTAATCTTAACACGAGAAACATACTTATGCGATAGTAAGAGCACCGAATTTTTTTATATTCTACCTTTTGAGTTCTCGTGTTGTGGTCATGGTCCCAAGCCCAATAGTTAAGTCAATCTTGATGCAACAAGATCTAGGGAAAAAAGAGGAAATTGGGTTTCAAAAGTACAAGAGTATGATCTAGAGATCAAACCTTCCAAGGTAGTGCGAGGAATGGACTGTGTGAGTTTCTTGCTCAAGAAGAGTGGGAATATTGCTTGAATTGTTACAATTGCTTGATCAAGGACCTCCCCTTGTGCTCTTCTTAAGTACAATTAATCTATGGTATGTTGACATAGCTTACTTCTTAACCTATGGAGATTTCCCCGGTCTCGATCAAAAGAAAATAAGAAATTTGTGCCTTAGAGTTGGATAGTATGTTATATGGGGGAACGTTCTAGATAAAAAGGAGTAGATGGCACATTCCTCATATGTGTGGAGGAAGAACAATAGAAGAATATCTTATAGGAATATCATGACCAAGCCTCGTGGTGGTCACTTCTTGACTATGGTCACTACTCACAAGATCCTAAGAGGAGGCTACTATTGGCGTACCCTCTTCAAAGATGCATACATATGGGTTAGAAAGTGTGACCCATGTCAAAAATTTATATGAAGGCCAAGGCTCGTTGTGCTACCCCTCATACCCATAATCATTGAAGACCCTTTTAAGCAACGGGGTCATGATTTAATTAGTGTACTAAATCCTCACTCTAGTACATGACATATGTACGTGCTCACTGCCACAAATTACTTCACGAAGTGGGTAGAGGCCATTCCTATGAAGCATGCAAATTTGAGATTGTATGTAACTTATTAAAAGAAAATATCATTGTCATAATTGGAGTACCTAACAAGATCATAATATATAATTCCACCTACTTTTCCTCAGGTGAGATAATAGAATTCTGTTACAACCATGGAATTTCTTTGTCTCAATCCTCTGATTACTACTCGCAAGGTAATGGCCAAGTGGGGTCCACCAACAAGAATATTGCCATGATCGTTTGCAAAATAGTGTATATCAATCAAAGAGATTTGCATAAGAAGTTATATGATGCCCTATGGGTTGACCAAATCACAACTTAAAAATCCATTGGGACTTCTCCTTTCTAGTTGTTGTATAGGTTTGAAGCTCAAATTCCCATTACTCAAGAGTTGTTTACCTTGTAACTTGCAAAGGCAATAGAATATGGAGAATATTTAGATGTTCTTGATAAGCAAATCTGCTACTTGGAGAAATTAAACGAAGACAATTTTATTCTCTCTTGCTTGGCCCATTCAAATTCAAACACTTATATGGGGATAATTCTTATTACCCGACATACTTGAATGGAACCCCATTGGAATTTCCTCAGTAAGGGAAACATTTCTAACTCTAAAGTTAGTGAAGTCGGTCAACCCACCCTTTGTACCATAATTTACCTTCAATCGTGTGTGCATTTCCTTTCCATTTTGGTTTTTTTTTCCATTTCAGTCATGTTTGTCCTTCCTGGTTTGTATCTTTTGTATAATAAGGGACTCTAATGCCCAATGAATAAGCATTGTTCATTCAAGGCCTCAACTAAGATTTTGATGTTCCTTCTTGCCTTGTTTTCATTTCATGTTAAACCAAGACAATTCCCTAAGTATGAGCCGATTATTGACATATAAAATTTCAATGCACTTTATATGACAACCCAATTGAATTTTTTTCCTTTCGCCGAATTTGCCAAAATTGCCAAAAGTGTCTCTGCTTTCAAAGATTAACCTCAACAGATGTTTTCAAGAGCCTTGGAGCATTTCGCAAGGCTTGATTATAGTAAACGAAAATGTATTAAAGTATTCTTCTTGATGATATGACTTAGGAAGCATTCTAGAGACTTTTGAATGGTCTTGGGAAAGTTTTCCTCACAGACATTTTTTAGAAAAGGATCAGCATGCATAATGTTGAAGATTCAACTTTAGCGGAATGTTTTAGGAGCCTCGTGAAGTGTTGGGAGATCATATCCCAGGCATTGGAAAGATTTTGGATCCTACTTTGTGATGGACTTAGTGTGACAAAGTTTTGAGAACATAAAAAGGGAGAAACTCTTTGAGATCTTTGCTTCAAGGTGGCATCTTTGCACTTCAGTATTATGCATGGAATATTATGGGAAAATTCGATGGAGTTTTGAGCTTATAAAAATCTTAAGTGGGGGTATTTTTAATACTCAAGACCCATAAGTTATTTCAGCTCACACTTGTTGGAATTTTACACTTCACTCACCGGCACATTATGTGAGGCAAAAGAGAGGGTACATGTAAAACTTGTTGAGCATAAAATTTTCAAGTCTTCCAAATATTTTCATTAGAATCATTGTCCCTTTTCCACACAAATTATTATATTTGACAACCAACATCCATGAAAATTTGAACTTTGGGCAAAGAAAGAAATTCGGGAAGTCTATCAGGGGTCCAAATAAAGTTCCGAAGCATGCACAAAGTGCTTGAGCACACTTTTGGTGTCTGTGACGCACCCAAAAATTACACGGTGCTACATTGAAGGACACAGTAAGTCTTTGATGATGAAATAATTATTTTATATAGTAACGATGAGATTCAAATACCCTTCCTTCACTTTCACATGCTTATTATGACCTATTTGTCCATGTTTTTATATGTTAATAAGTTCATTTTATGTTCGCAAGCCATCTTTCACTCCCTTCATGTTTTTGTTTGGATTAAGTCACACAACCGCTACATTGGTTACGTAACCTCCGGTCTTCACAAACCGGCAAAGCTTACGTAATTATCATTTTGTTAAGACCGACGCTTTTGTCACTAAATATCGCGAGTTAAAAATGTGTGTTTTACAACACATGTCTTCATTTTGGGAGTGATTTTATCACTCAATTCTTTACCATTTCACCTTATCTTAGGCTCATTATATTTGTATTGGAATTCTCTTCCTAGTTTTTAATGTTTAAAAGGTTGATTGCCCCTTATGTAGATGTGTTGTCACTCCTTGTTGGACATGTGCTATTGGAATACTTCTCAAAATTTGATAAAGCCCATATTTTACGTGAATGATGGGTTGGAGTTTTCATATTTGATTTACAAACTTGTGCTTCCAAAAGCTTGCTAGAATCACACAAAAAACATGTTCATTGATCTATTATTCCCTCGCATTGTATTTTCAACCATTTTCTCACTTAATTCTTGACCATTTCACCTTATCTTAAGCTCATTCTATTCGTATTGGAATTCTCTTCCTAGTTTTTTATATTTAAAAGGTTGATTTACCCTTATGTAAATGTGTTTTCACTTCTTGTTGGACATGTGCTATTAGAATTCTTCTTTCCAAAATTTTATAAAATCCCATATTTTACCCGAATGATGGGTTGGAGTTTTCATATTTGATTTACAAAGTTATGCTTTGCCAAAATCTTGCTAGGAATCACACGTAAAAAAAATGTTCATTGATCAATTCTTTCCCGCATTGTATTTAAACTATTTTCTTACAACCAACCAACCACAACCATTTTCTTGGTTTTTCTTGCTACCATCTAGTACTCTGCACACCTTGGATCAATTAGAAATCATCTCTGGAAGAGAAAAGAAAGATGAGGAGACACAAACACAACACCACACCTATAATGTTATCTCGATCAATAGTTACATGTTGGGGATGTTTTGAATTCTTTAAGCTTTTGATTAATCATTGTCATTAGATTAGAAGAAATATATATTTTTAAATTGGTAGAATTAGATATTTCTTCAATTCCAGTATTGTATGTGCACTGTCTACACAATTTTTCCATTGATATATTCTTCTTTACTTATCCTTGTGGATCTGCAAGGGAAAGAGGTTGGAGGAATATTTTTGTCTATGATCTGTTATTATTTCTTCATTAGAAATCATCCATATAATTTAATTCCACTCTGTCGGGAAATTTTCTCGGGTAAAGAAGAAATTGCTTCTGAGAAGCTTTTCTTTTCTTTCCCATGAACTTGAGGCAAAAGTAGTTAGAATAGTTTAATTTTTAAAGAATAATATCTTTATAATACATCTTTTGTTTAGAGTAGATCTTACATTACAATCTTGTAAATGAGGAATAGCCACATCTGGCTATTCCCTATTGTTGGTTAGAAAATTTGTTGTTGAAGAAACAAACAAAAGTTTAGGGGATGACAATCCCTCCTCTTTAATGGGGAGGTTCCCTTATTAAGACAAAAACTTGAAACTCTAAGTTATTTACAAATATACAGACTAATTAACTTGTGATGAGAATATTGGTGAATATGAATGAGCCATGATTTTTAATACAGAAGATAAACACATAACTGGGAGTAGAGGAATTATAGTAGCAATATTATGGTAAGACAAGTTGATCAAAGAAACATAGTTACAACTAACCAACCAATCAAGTATATGCAAATTCCCTTTGGTTTTACAAGATTACCTACTATTTATATGAGGATAATGAGGAAACAACACTTTCATATAAGAAGACTGTAAATCTTTATCATACTTATGCACGCAAACGAAATTAAAGAACACATGTGTTTGCATAAATGGAAACTTTATAGCACATAAAATACAAATAGAATCAAATTTCATCACATATTACTCCATGAATGAATATAAAATTTCAAATTTCATATAGAACAAACAACACGTTAATGAGACCAAGAAAGGGAGATTGGAAAAACAAGAGTTAAGAGAAATAGGGTTCTTCTTCTGTATTGCCAAAAATTTGTATCTTTACATTCAAAATGCACCAATATCCAACCCCTTTTACAAAGAAAAGTAAGCCTTATATAGGCTAAGGGGAGGAATTAACTACCTCACCTAACTAATTGTTCTTAATTAAGTGTTAAAACACTTAATTAGCTTATTTACATAAATTGGCTTTATTTTACAATTTTGCTTTTTTATTCAATAAAGTCAACTTCAAAATAGAACTAGTAAGACTAAGATCGGAATGAAGAGGGAACTGAAGGAATAGCTGAAGTGAGAACTTTTATCTTGATGATGTGCATTCTCAATTTGGTGATCTGCAGTGGATATCTCTCAATCTTTTGGAACTAGGGTGTTTGAAAGATTTGTTTGCTAACCGCCAAGAGAAAACTCTTCTTTTTCCATGCCACCATACTTGAGCAAGTCCTTTGGTTGCTTCAATGAAAACATTATTAAGCTTATATAACTCATCCATTCTCTCCTTATTAACCAATTCTTCTTTGAATATATTTTCCTTTATGAATGAATTAAAGTTCTCTTTTATATGATCAATGGGATTTATATTTGATGAGTTACCCTTGAATAATTGGCAATGGAGGGATTGCAAATCTGTAAAGATTTCAACTTTCAATGACTTTCCCTTTTGAACTATACCTTTCAACTTTTTGGCAATCCATTCAAGAAATTTGATTCTCCACTCCATGCTGAAAGTCCATGTTCTAGATAAGTTACTTTTAGAATCATCAAAAATATTCTCCAAAAGGAGGATTTTTTCATCTGTGAGCATCATGATCCTAATATCTTGAACCAAATCAACCAAAATATTAAGCTCCTTCTCAATACCATCTAATATTGAATTGATTTAGTTTTGGGTTGTGATGATATTGTCATAAATTTTACATGCCTCGTCAATGGATCGCAACCCCGAAACAAGAATTACTGCAACCCAAACCTCGAAGCTTTACCAATTAAATGGAATGCTTGTGAATTTCCAAGATTTCTTTGAGATCAATCCCAATAGTGGCAACAGTTGGTGGAAAAGTGGAGAGGAATGTTGGATCAAGAGGAGTTTATTTGATGTGAGAAAAGATTTGATAAAGCTAGCAAGTATTGCACTTGCTCCTCCAGCTCCTCTTGATTATGTTTCCTCTTCTCAATGCTTTCAACCTTATAAATAGTATCCCTAAGGTTTTTAACCTCACCTTTGGGATTTGAATCACCTAACGAGATCCTTATAAGCTCAAGATTTGAGATGGATATATATTTTTCACTCTTATCCTTCTTTGATCTAACAATTTCCAAGAATAGTTGTCCTTTTGAATCGAAACCGATGAGAAATTGTCTTGGATTTATTTGGAGGATGAGGATATGTGCCAAGGAGGGAAGCTACAAAACTAAAGAACCTCTATTTGATATTTTTCCTTCCTGTTATTACTACCAACCATAGGTTGAAACCATGTGAAAGAATCCCCGGAAGATTTTTATGGATGAGGCAATGTAAGAGTAATGTTGGAACTCGGAGGATGAGAGGTATAAATTTCAATAGTAGAAGTCACAATGGAAGAAGAGGTAGGCCTTCTAACATCCAATTTAGGCCTTGAAACATTAGTTTTATCTAAGTCAGGTGCAACTATCTCAACCACATCCTCTTCCTCATCATTTTCTTCACTTTCTTCTTCTTTTTCTGGTTCATTTTGCTTCTTTTCAGCTTCTTCTTCTTTAGGAGGTTGTGGTGTTTTCTCTGGAGCTGTTTCACTAGCCAATTCTTGTGTTTTCTACTACTCATCACTTTGTTATCATATGTTTCTACTCTCTTCTCAACCTCTTTATCTTTATATTTCTTCATGTAAACCTTGGTTCCTGAATCCAAGGGAGAGGAGGAAGGATTTTTCAGACCCAAAACATTTTTTTATGAAGTAGAGGCCTCTTGAGAAGAAGAAATCTTCAAAGATTCATTAAATTCTATAATCCTTTTATCGAACCAATATATTTTTCTTAAGATTACTGGAGTATTTATCTCATCAAGATTATATTTCTTGTTTTGGGACCAATCAATAGAATACATTAAACAAGATATAGAAGAAAAACATTTTGCTAGAGGGGAAAAAAAAATGATATATGATATGACAAGAGAGCTTCCTTAAATAGCCTACTTTGTGACCATTCACATTCCTACATGACTATTCACCTTCTTTTATAGAATAAGAAACTTTTCCTTATTTTAAGAAAATTACTTTTATAAAAGTGGAAAAGAGGAAAATTAAGTTAGTTTTTGAAAAAGTGCATTTTCCCAATGAAGAATTAGAAAACCTTTGGACTTCCTTTGGAAAAAACAACTTGTTACACATAGTAATAGAAAGAGGGAAGAAGAACATCAATCAATAGGTGAAGCTTGTGAAGATGACTGGATATTGAGCAACAAGAGCGGAACCACCGATTATCTTTATTAAATTCAATCAACCAATATTACAATGGAGTGCTGCAATTCTTATATGAATTGAACAACCATGTGTAGACAAATAAATGGGTTGCACAGTAAAAACTAAACTCACAAAAACTTCCAAAATACATCTCAAGCACATAAATTGTTATAACAAATATAACAATTATACTTGTGGAAATAAAAGAAAAATATGGTTTAAAAACTATATAACAACATTATTTAATTAATAATATTAATTAAATAATTAATTTATATAATGCATAATTAATTAACCTAACATCCCCCTTAATTTTGCATTGTCTCAAGGGATGAGGAGAGGGATTCTCTCGAACAACTCAAACTTTTCGAATGAAAGTGACTTCGTGAAGATATATGCTCGTTGTTTAGCTGTTGGACAAAATTGAAGCTTTGAATGTTGTGCTTTAACACATGCTCACGTATAAAATGAACTCGTACCTCAATGTGCTTTGTTCTCTCGTGAAAGACAGATTGTGAACAAGTTTGAGAACACCTTCATTGTCAACATACATGGTGGTTGGTTTGTCTGTGGTATTCCAAGTCCTTCCATATGCGGCGTATGTAGCCATATTTCTTCACAGATAGCTTCTCTTGCGAGAATGATACTCATATTCTCGTGGAAGATTGAGAAACAAAGTGTTCTTTCTTGCTTCCCCATGATATTTTTCCGCATCCCATAAAAATAAAAATCTTGAAGTGGATTTTCTGTCATCAATATTGCCTACATGATTTGAATCTGAATATCCAGTCAAGAAGAAGTTGTCATTCTTCTTGTATTCTAGACCAAGATCCATTGATCCTTTGAGATATCTCAAGATGTGCCTTGCTGCTTTCCAATGACACACTTTGGGTTCTTGCATGAACCTAGATAGATAGCTTATTGCAAAGCTGATATCTAGTCTAGTGTAGGTCAGGTAAATGAGACTCCCAATCAACTACCGATAGAGAGTGGCATTTACCTCAGGAGATGGATCTGAATGAGATAACTACAATCTATTCTCCATAGGTGTAGCAATTGGTGTGCAATCCATCATCCTAAATTTATTGAGTGTTGTCTTGGTATATTTCATCTAAGAAACAAAAATGTGATTTTCTTTCTGTCATACTTTCAATCCAAGACAATAGTGCATCATCCCAAGATCAGTCATGTTGAATGATTGATTAAGATCTTTCTTCGTTGCATCGATCATCTTCACTGAATTACTAGTGATGACTAGATCATCGTCATAGACAACAACAATCACAATCTCCCCCCTTGATTTAGATTGGGATCGTATGGATTTATAACAAATCCATGTTGTGCGAGATGCTCATCAATCTTGATGTTCCATGCCCGAGTGCTGTTTAATGCCATAAAGAGATTTCCCGAGTCTACCTACTTTTGCTTCTTGACCAAGTACTACATATCCCTCAAGTTGAGTCATGTAGAATTCTTCTTGTAAATCTCCATTTAGGAAGGCACTTTTTACGTCCATCTGGTGGACTTTCCAACCAAACTATGCAGCTAGAGAAAAGATCATTCTGATTGTTTTGATCTTAGCTATGGGAGAAAATGTCTCCTTGTAGTCTATGCCTTCTTTTTGTGCATACCCCTTTTCTACTAGTCTCACTTTATACTTGTCCACTGTCCCATCTAATTTGTACTTTGTTTTAAATATCCATCTAGCATCCAATGGGTTTCTTCCCTAGTGGAAGATTGACAAGCTACCAAGTGTTATTTTTCATCACTGATTGATATTCAGAATCCATGGCATCTTTCCAAGATTTTGACTGTAGGGATTCCTAGATTGTAGAGGGCTCATCATATTCAATTACTCTACTCATCAAAGCAAAGTTAACTTCTTCTCTTGTTTTACTGTGAGTCCGTGGTTTAGGGGTGGATGTATCCTATGGAGCATCCATTTTTGCACCTCGTAATGTGATAGTACACCACTTGGGCATACGCTGAATTGTTCCCATGGGTCATGGTTCTATCTGATCAATACCATCATCCCCATCATCACTTTCATCATCTGAGGGAACATCAACTTCAATTTTACAACTGGTGAAAAATCTACATCTGGTGAGTCTAGAGGAGGAGACTCTACTTCCTTCTCAAAAAACTCAACATCTCTGTTGGTTTAGACTTTTCTAGTCATAAGATCCATCAATCTGTACCCAAGAGTCTCTTCACTATACCCAATGAAGACAAGTTTATGTGACTTCATGTCCAATTTATTTCTGTTATGCTTGGGTATGTGCATGCTTTCTTTGCACCCGAATACTATGAGGTGTGCAATAGATGGTTTCCATTTTGACCATGCTTCTTGTGGTGTTACTCCTTTAAGAGCAACTGTGCGCACTCTGTTCAACAAATACACTACTGTTTTTGCTGCTTCTACCCAGAATGTCTTTGCAAGTCCAGAATCATCGATCATGCATCGCACCATTTCCATGATAGTACAATTTCTTCTCTCAACAACACCTTTCGCTACGGTGTGTGTGGAGGAGGCATTTGTCGATGAATCCCATGAGTTTGTAGGTAGTCTTTGAATTCATTACTAGTGAATTCCCCCTTGATCTGAGTGGAGAGTTCTAATGTGACGATCAGTTTCATTCTCAACTACTACTTTGAACTTCTTGAAAGTTTCAAAAGCTTCACTTTTCTTGCGAAGACAAAAAATCCACATTTTCATAGAATAGTTGTTAACACATAGCATGAAGTACTTGGAACCCATAATGACTTGGTTACATCGGACCACAAATATCGGCATGAACCAGGTCAAGTTTTTCATGAGCTTGAAATGTAATCTTTTGAAACGAAGCTCTGTGTTGTTTTCCTACTAGGCAGTGAGGACACTTGTCTGTATCCTTTTGCAAAGATGGTAGCCCATGTACCATATTGCACCGATGAAGTGTCTCAAGATACTTGAAACTTACATGACCAAGTCTTCGATGCCACAATCGCGTGCTTTGAGGTGGAGTTCTTAGCCACAATTTCTTTATTGTCTCTGTGAACAAAATCAAGTTGGAACATACATCCCACATTAGAGGATTTTACAACTATTTTTGATTCTCTTTATTTGTCTCGAATCAAACACGTTTTCTTGCCGGAATGACTATCAAAGTCAATTTTTAGGTTGTGATCAAGGAGTTGAATGACTGAAAGAAAATTCTTTATCAACCCAAGGGACATATAAGACATCTGATAGTTTGTAGTTATGTGAACCAAGGGGTAGAGAAATGTTCCCAATCCCTTAACTGTATATGAAGAATCATCTCCCAATGAAACATGATTTTTCAATGGTGTGTCCCTCATTGAAATAAACTAGTTTCTGTGGCCGATCATGTGTCGAGTGGCCCCAATCAACATACCAAAAATCACTAGATGATGTGGATGGTTCACTTGATCAAGAAGTGAACAAGTAGTCTTCATTGTCTGATTGTTCTTATTGCTCAACAATATTTCCTTGCTGATGGGGTCTTCTTTTCCAGTTCCCCTTTTTTTCCCTTGATTGTAGTTAGAATGTCCCTTATGAGATTGTTGTGGAGGTCCAAAGTTGCTTGATGAACCTTTCTTGTAAGTATTTTACCAACAATCTTGTAGGTCATGTCCTCTTTTACAGATTGGACATTGTTTCTTGGTTGTCTATCCCCTTGATACTAATTTTGATTTTGGGACTTTTGATAGGAATTAGGTTTTCCTTTACCTTTTCCTTTCCATTTTTGATGTGAAGAGAGTGCCTTCTCCTCTTCATCATCCTTATTATGTATGGCTTCCTCTTGTTGTAGTAAGTTTACCAATTTGTCAAAACTAATGGTCGTATCTGACACATTTAGTGTTGTAACAAAAATGTGGTAAGAAGAGGGGAGTGCTCTCAAAACAATGGGAATGAGAGCATCATTTGAGACCACTTCTCCTAGGGATAGAATTGAAGCCCTCAATTCTGTAACTCTTCTTAAGAAATCTTCTATTTTCTCATTCTTCTTGAACTTCAATGTGTGTAACTAACTCTACAAATTCAATATAGCATTCTTATTTTTAGCCTTGTATACTGTTCTCAACTTATCCCACGCTTCTTTGGATGTTTTAGCATCATGAATGTGGGGTGGCACATCATCGGACACTCCAAAAAGATGACAAGTTTGGCCTTCTGATCTGCTTTATCAAATTGTCGTTGTTGTGTTGTATTAGTAGTTGATCTCATCAGTACCATTCACAACAGGCGATCTCTTCAAACTCAAGTTGTGTCTTGATTTTTGTCTTCCATGCAACATAGTTGTTTCCTCTGAGTAGTTTTGAATATGGAAGAAAATATTTGGGGGCATTGGTGCCCATTTTGTAGAAATCACTGACAGGGTTTGGCTCTTATCACTCCAGGTATAAGGTCTCCCAATCTATATACCATCAGTCTGATATATCGAACCTTTCTATATATGCACCCTTCTGATATACCCGGTACATGGAAGAAGCTCACCCTTTCTATATACTTGGCGGTACGTGAAAGAGGTGTTAACGTACATGAAATAATTCAATACGTGGTACCAAGATAGTACTAAAAGGGGTCTATGCGATTATTGACACCGGCTCAAAGAAATATCCTCATATGCGTGCATAACTTCGCTATATACTTGGATAATTTATGAGTCCGTTTATGTCGTGCAATCATTCACAGATTTGGATGGGATGGCTCATAGTGTGTGCACTGTGACGTTATTACTCCTCGTCGATTTAAATGGTTGATGCCTAGACGATGTTGTTGCAGCTATATTAGGCGTTAAGTGTAGTATTAGTTGTAATGACTTTACCCGTAAGCGCTTCCTAGAGGCACCGTATATACCGAACGCTGTGAATGAGATCTAGGATCTTGTGAGTGTTGCAAAACTAATTTTATACTATTTTTTATTACAACTTTTTTTGCTAGTTTCTGAGTAGTTACAATATGTGCGGTTGACTATGGTAACTTGCAAATTAGTAAAATATATTGCAACATGCAATTACATTCAAAAATTTATAAAAAAATGAATTGTAGGAAAAAAATTTATTTTGTAGGCCCCGTGGCCTCCGAAGTCCAAAATGACCCTTGATGCCGAAACCGTTAAAAAGAGGCCCAAGATGAAGTTTTTGGTTGGTCTTCCTTTAGCAAATGTTGCCCAAATAAAAACAAGCTTAATGGAGAAAAAAATAACCCTAAATTTAGGGATTTTCTCGCTAAATATTTAGCGACCTGTTTAGTTATAACTAATAGGTTTAGTGAAGGTTTTCCGCTAAATCCTTCTCCAATTTTGGCGGTTTCACTAAATTTTCCTCCAAATTTCAAAATTGAAAAAATTGTGTTTTTGGTGTGATTTGAACCATGCACCTAGCCTCCCCAAGGATTTTCTTCTATCCACTTAGGCTCTATGAGCGCTTGGGTAATGAAAATGAACAAATTGCATTTAAACAAAATGGAATTTTATCTAACCTTTTAAAAAATGCGAGGCACCTTTGGAGGAGACCATGTGGACTGCATGCATGGCTGAGGTGTAGGCCTGTGTGGCAGATGCATGTGTGGAGGAGAGCTTAGGGTTTTCGCTTGGAGCGGATTGAGCTCTTATCTCCTTTTTATATGCTATTATTTGTGTTATTCCTTCCTTTTGTTATCGTCGCCTTATTTTTTTATTGTTTGTAGGTGTTGTTTTTAATTATTTGCATCGGTTCTTCTGCGGGGGGTATCTCGCGTGAAGAGGTAGGGTCGTAGATTTTTCTATGTTACAAGTCTCAAGCGTGGAGAGTGGAGGATGGATCAACTTCCTTTATCTCCTCGGCTATTGTTTTCTTGGTGTTCCAGTGTCGTTGGAGGAGAATGATTCGAGCAGATCCAAATAGATCTCACCTATAGATTTCTCCTCAACTCATGGTTGGCTAAACCATTTTCTGCGAGTAATGTTGGCTCATCTCTTTGATGCCCTTATGCTATACAAATGGTATGTGGTTTGGATGCATCCTCACCTCAAATCCAATACGTTTTCATGCCATAGAGACAGGGCGCTCGGTTTGGTGACACAATCCGAAAATGAGTGAAACAAGTTTAAAATAGAGCTCTACCATATGGTTGAAGATCAACTCAGCTCGGTCAAATAGAACTCTCAATACATCGATCAAATGCAATGATCAACTGGTAAATCCTCATGCAGGGTCTTTAATACATTCAAAAATAATGTGACCCGACCTATAATAAAAAATAGCTGGAATAGCTCAGTGGGAGCTTGATCCTCCAGAAGAAGAAATAGAGTCCTCCAAATTTGATAGTATAAATAATATTATCTAGAACTAGACAATTTAGAGACAAACCCCCGATGAGGAAAAAGATTTTTTTAAATAACATCCAGGGAGAAAAAAATTTCTGGTGCATGAGGCACCAAGGCAAAAAAATTTGCTTTACGTTTACTTGGAAATCACACAAGAGGTTGTGGGTTTATAGGGAGGTCTCTGGGAAGCTATTGGAGGTAACACTGGCTCTCTGTTGTTGTAGATTTCTTCTCCACGAATTCTTCTTCCTCTGCAACCTTCTCCAACCTTTCCAGGAGCTTCAATTCACTTTGGTACCAAATGTAGATTGAGAAATAGGGCGGAATCCTGATTATCTTTATTAAACTCAATCAACCAAAATTACAATGGAGTGTTGCAATTCTTATAGGAATTGAACAACCATGTGTAGACAAATAAATGGGTTGCACGGTAAAACTAAACTCACAAAAACTTCCAAAATACATCTGGGAAGCACATAAATTGTTATAACAATTATACCTGTGGAAATAAAAGACAAATATGGTTTAAAAACCATATAACAACATTATTTAATTAATAATATTAATTAAATAATTAATTTATATAATGGATAACTAATTAACCTAATAATGATCATTTGATGTGGTGATTTGGAAAACTTTCAATACTTCCCATACCTTTGTTGAACATGAAGAATTCTTTAGAAAATTCTCTTTAATGAGGAATGGAGGTGTTGGAGAGGATATCAACCCGGTGATCAGCTACACTCGGAATTATCTTGCAATGCTTGAGCCACTAGGGAATATTTTCAATGGATTCAGAGATATTTGATATGATCTTAGTGAGTGTATCCATGAGTTCATCTCTATAATATCGTAGGTCTAATAACTCACCTTTTATGATACCTCTAAAATGTTTACAGAGCTCCTCAAATGATACTGACCACGACTACGATTCAAGACACCTCATCTTTCTCAAAAACTTGTTGACCTCTAATTTTATTTCATGAGCCCAATTACGATGATACGGAAAGCCTCCATAGCTTAATTCAAGGGTCTCATTTTCCACTCAATAGTTCTTACCAAAGTGTGGGATCAATTATCTTCTTGACTTAGGAACACTCACTTCTCACACAATGTTTCAATGTCGACCACACTCATTTTGTGAAGAGTCGGGAGTAGCTTGTTCTAGTGATCCACTTCCTTCTTGATTGTAGTAATAACATCCTCTACCTTTTCTGTTGAAAAGGTATAAATTTTGAAAATCCTAACCATATCAGGGAGTAATTCACACCCTTTTTAGACAATATAATCAATCCATGAATTTTTCATATTTCCCATTTTTGCCATTCTCTTAGATTATTGTACCGCATGGGATTCAATCTTATTTAGGGGAATAATAGAATCAAAATTGGTGAGTGGAGGTGCATCTAGATTAAAAAAATTATGAATATACGAATTCAGGGTATGAATTTGGCTCTACAACTTCTCCTTGGGTTCCTCGTTCTCCGTAGTCTGAGAAACAAGTCTTACGGAAGTTTGTTCAAAATTGTGGATGTGTCCCTCTGGTTTAAGCTCATTAAGGTATTATCATGTCATCTCATAATATGTCATCCTCATTTATGCTTCATATTTTTACACTCTTGGTCAAGAAAACTCAAAAAATTAGGATCATGAAGCACCGGTCACAAGTCTAGAGGTCATCTTGGATTTCCTTGAGTGTGGAAAAGGCTTACAAAGATCAAGAGAGAATTCAATTTTTGGTGTCTTAGCTTTGGCCACCGTGCGCGCGACGGTTGTTGATGATCTCCTATTCATATGGGAAGACCATATATGATGAAGATGATGTAGTATGAGCCGTGAGGATGCCTGCGAGAAGACATTAACACCACAACTTGACTATGTGAAGGAGAAGGCTTTATAATTCTTTCCTCATGATCTTTGAATAGGATGCGTGACTAATCGGTGGAAATAATGTGCTTTGATAACTCGGGATACTTTTGTTTGCTTCTTGTAGGAGACAAAAAAAATTCCTTAGGCTCGAGGACATTTGTGTTATGAATTTTTTACTAACAAATTTCTTCCTACATGCTTAGGTGGATGTTCGGAATAATTTGTTTGTCTTGAGGGTGTTCTTCTTACTTTGAGGTTCGTGTTTCTCTGACATATACTTTACTCATTGATTCTTTGGAGGCATTATGGGATGAAGATGAAGGTGGAGTAAAACTTATCTTGTGAATTTTTTTGAATAACCATTGCCTTGATCTATGAAGAACTATGGCGGAACAAGTCTAGATATCACCAAGTGCAATATCAAACCAATCAACAAGGGAAATTGGTTCAAACCATATCTTTTTGAAGTACCCGGGTTCAAAAATATAAATTCCATCATCTTGGATGTCCATTGTCACCAAAATGATCTAGAAATCCTTCATTTAATGTACACTCACCTTGAAATTTTTCTTTTTCTCACCTCTGCTTTTGTCAACACAATCTTCCCAAAGAGTCCTCCAATGCTGATTGATGACACATTTTAAGATGCTTGTGTTCTCCTTCCACATATTACTTGTTGTCAAAATAATTTTGGGGAATATAAGAACAGTTGAAATCTCCAAGGAAAATTTAATGTTGCTTGCATTGATCGTATTCTTGCAAGTATAGATTCCCAGAGAAATTGGGAATGTCACTCCTTTCCTCTTTTTCTCTTGACGCCGAATGTGTACCTATGAAAACCGCTGCAGCAGAGCTGAACTAACACCAACTTGATACATGGATACCACGGGAGCTTTAATGGTGCTTCTTCAAATCCTCCAACATGGATATATGAGAAGGTCATGAATTGAGTAAAGTAGCTCCCATATTTACATATTAACAAGCACGATTTAGCTAAGAATCTTCATTGACATATCCTTCAATTTTAGAGCCGGATATGTGACAAAAACATCATTTACCCTTGTAAAATGCCTCTTGTATTCCTTCCAAGTGAAATGTAGGTATTTTTGGTATATTGGTGCATTCTTTGGAATATTCATTTTGGGAGTGATTCTTTGACACCTCTACAATACCACAATGGAGTAGACCAAGTATGAGGTCATTGTGAAATTCCTCATGCTTTTAGATTGATAAGTTGAGAATGTAAGTTATCACTGATGATCTGACTCCAATCAATAACTTGATATAATTTTTTGGCTATCACGATGAATTGGGATATCTATGGTTGAAAGTATCTTGTCCATGATTCTCCATATTCTTGTTGAGGAACATGATATAGTCAGATATCTCTTCCTTAAATTCTGCCATGGGAATAGTTTTTGGTAACAACGAGAGCTTACACACTGTTTTCATCCACTACTAATGGCCATTCCCTGCAAGCACCACTCTTTCTTATCCCATTCAACCAAAACATCTTATTTTCTTAGAATTAATACATTTGGAGGCCTTAGAATACATATTCATTTTTAAATCCTCCGGTGTTAGTACATCTATAATTGAACCATCATCTGCGGTGATAGACTGGTTTTTGGTTCGTAGTTCTGGCGAATGCTAGAATGAACTCAAAGTCTTGAAGAGAAAGGGGAAACCAAAATATTGATAAAAACAACTTCAAAATATCATATCCACCAAGGCCATGTGGGTTTCTTCTTCCATTATCCTCTTAAGATCATTGAAATCTAGGTGTTCCATGTTATTATCTCCAATTTCATGGTATTTAGATACCAAGACATAAATTGGCTCGTATCCAAAATAATGAAACTTCATTTTGGGATTTTTGATTTTAAATGGCCTTGGGAAGTGATAGGAATGATTTGGTGTGAAGGAAAATGAATTCTGCAACCGCTTCTAAAACTCCGTTAATTTGAGTGTATTTTGGCACTACAAGCTACTAATTTTGTGATTTGGGAAAATTTCAGAGTAAATCAAATATAAATTAAATTAAACTTGATTCATTGGAAAGATAATCCCAATACGAACAAGTTCTCCAAATTTGGTTAGATTCACTCATTGAAATCAGCGAAAATTGGAAACAGTTCTAGTTATGAGAAAAACTTTATAAATGGCGTAAATGAGAGGTAGGGAAAAAATTAATCCGACCATTCCATGAATAATTTTCATCCATTTGATATCTTCTTAGGATCATTTCAAATATCTTGTGTGTTGGGAATATGGAATGTGGAAATGGAATCAATTCCTCAAAATCTACAATAGTGGAAGTGTAAACAAGATAAATCCAAATCAAAACAATGTACACACATATAACACAACATGTATCGTGGTTCACCCAATGTGGGCTACGTCCACCAAAGATAGATATCTCATATATATAATAATGAACAAGAGTACAAACCAACTCTTCCCATAAGAGTACAATGCATCTCTCCAATATTATCTCGTCCTCCGGATCTCTAAACGGATCTCCATGAGTGCACTATAACCGTGCCTCCAAACTACCAGCAGATCTCACATAACCGGAACTACTACATCTCTCGAACTATAACCAAGCTCTCGTTGGATCTGCAACAAGATATTTCACATGGGTCTACCATATGTGCAACTATAACTGTGCACCAAGAAGTAAGTTTGTCTCTCCATCATTACATCAACCTATGCAAACATGAAGACAACCTCATCTAGAATATCTAAAACTACATGGATCACCAATACAACATGATATCATGGATCTATGAATACAAGATCTCACAACAACCTATGGATCTAACAATATAAGACTAGATCTACATGGATCAACAATACATCATGATCTCATGGATCTACAATACAATATCTCACCAACATGTGGATCTACAAGAAGAAACTATGTGTGATTTTCATACTATGCAAGCCTTTACAATGAAAAAATAACTATACAAATGAAATACAGTAGTAGATGTTACCCTCTTCTCACCATTGAGATGTACTTGCCATAGTTGTAACTGTTATTTCCTCCCATCCAGCTTCTCTCCATGAAAGCTTTGTCTTCATGTAACCTGTTCTTTCTTTCTCTTCTTATTCATCCTATGAATCTAGGAGAATCAAGGATTTAACTCCATCCTTCTCTTACTTAACCTTATAACCCTAGCTTTCATGCTTATATATGCATATACAAACTTAGGGAACCATAGCTATGCATTACAACCTTTAGATTCACTTTATAACTAAATTTAGATCTAATTCCCGTGAGTTAAATATAAAATTTTATGCATAGGTAACCAATGTTAGTTCCCTGACTGATGGTGATTCTTCTGCTGACCAATGGCGGTTCATCCGCTTGACCGATGGTTTTTCATCTACTGACCGATGGTGGTTAACCAACCGACGCCGATTATTGTGTAAACCATACACTTGTAATGCATGCTCATTGTGAAGCAATCTATCTCAGAAACCAAACATTGTGGAGAGGAATGGATGCTCCAAATTTCAAGGTATTCTCTCACGGGGTTTGAGATAACGAGTTAGATCAATTTTGCAAGGGTGTGGGGTTTTGAAGAGATTTTGGAGCTGTAGGAGTGTTTTTCTCATTTATTTTTATTTCATCAACTTTATATCATGGGTAGTGGTTAAAAATAATGAATTTTATCATAGTAATCATCCCTCCAAGTTTCAATTTTTTCCTTCGTGGGATTTGAGAGAATTCTAACTTGCAAATTTTGGTTTTTTTAAGTGCCAAGACCAAGTTTATAAAATAAATAGTCATGTATATATTTTTTATGTGGTTTCTTAGGTAATGAGTAATATATCATCTTGAAGGAATTTTTACAAGGAACCTATGATCTAAATTTGGAAAAAATGAAGTATATGGCTAGGAGATATGAACAAAACAAGGTTTGGGAAGCTAGGGCATCAAAGGAAGTTTTTGGTTGCTTGGATGAACACACCAGCTTGAAAGGAGCTTTAATGAAATCCACTCTCCAATTTTTGTCTATGTTTTAAGTTTATAGGTTGTGGATTCAAGAGTGAATGTATTTATAAGATGAAAGATGGAATGGAGGAAACACATGGTGGAATGGGAAGGTGGGAAAGGTGGAGAAGTGGGGTTTTGATGGCCCAATGCACCTAGGTGCACTTTTTGGGTGAAATTACACCTCAAAAGTGTGCCTTTGGTGCATGGTGGAGTTTGGGTTGCACCATGCACTTGGGGATGGGTAAAAATCATGCCATGCACATCTCCCACATCACACTTTTCCTATGTTTTTACTTGGATGACATGCATACATATGAAGGAAATGAGTCAATGATAGTATGACATGCTTTTGGGGTGCAATTGCAACTTAAAAGTGTGCCCAAGGTGTATGGGGAGTTTAAAAGTGCACTTAGGAGGGAAAATTTGGCCCCATAATGACTTAAAGTACATGCTCAAGTCAAAAAGAGATTTTCTAAGCTCTCCCTTTATATTTTGATGTTGAGAAATGGACCAATGGGAGTGAGGTGCACTTTTGGGGTGCAATTGCACCTCAAAAGTGTGCCCAAGGTGTAAGAGGACACTATACACATGAAAATCAACATGTGATTTCAGATGTGCTCGACTTCTCAAGGTCATGGTGAGATAGCCAAAATGTAATAGATGGGGTTGGAATGGGATAGGTGGGAATAATGGTAAAACCATGATCTATAATCAAGGAAAACATAGAAACTCAACTTGCAAATGAGAAATTTGCTCATCGAGAGAAACAAATACCCACCTAACCTATATGGGATTGATATTGTGGTCGAGAATGATTATTGTCCGTTGGTCTCGATCTATGTCGGTGGAACCGAGTGTGGATAGACCCGGTTGATAGATTCAAGGGAATTTTCCTTCTGCCTCTAAATGTACCTCTGCAAAGAGGGTCATGTAAGAGCGAGAGAGGATAATTTGAGGTAAAACTAAGGGTTGTGTTGTCTAACCCTATTTTATTGATCAAACCAATATTTTTATGTTATTTCTACTTGGTAGTTAAGGGTTTTAAGTTTACCAATGATCTTTGGTGGTATAGGGATTGCTCTAAATACTAGTGCCCACAAACCTATGTCTATGTCTCCCTGATATCGGTCAATGTTGGGTGGGTTGATGATTGGTTCAAAAATCCTTCTATGAGCTTCTAGTGGGAGCATAATGGTCATATAGGCACCAACTCATGAGAAAGGTGGAAGAAAATGGATGATTGATAACCAAAGGGGCTAAGGGATAAGTAC
The DNA here is from genome assembly GCA_018340775.1 of Taxus wallichiana var. yunnanensis. NCBI lineage: Eukaryota > Viridiplantae > Streptophyta > Pinopsida > Cupressales > Taxaceae > Taxus > Taxus wallichiana. The sequence goes on along the minus strand of CM031242.1, from coordinate 470,365,931 downwards.
GGGTAGCCTAGAACGCCAAGGAAATGGGGAATTATGTTTGTTCCAACTTCTAATCTACTTTTAGTTCCTAACTTTAAATAAAAAAAGCAAGTGAATTTAAATTAAATGAAAAGATGATTAATTCACCCTTTAATCTAATTAAATTACATTTTCCAACATTTAAATAAAGTAAAACAATAACAAACTAACTATTTTTTTGTGTTTTCAACAAAGCTTTTAAATTAAATGAACGAACAAAACAAATTAAATTCCTAAGCTTTATTTTTGTATTTTATGGATTTGAAGAATTAAATAAAATAAATACTTGCAGACACAGACACAAAGGGATTAAACTAAAATAAAACAAACTACTTCTAATGAAAATAAACTAAAACAAGTGTTGTCACACATCCCGAAATGTGAAATTTTCAAAAAAACAATTTTTGGCTAAGTCACCTATTTATCTTGGTTTCACTTACCTTGTTGATGCTAAAAATGAGGGAAAATCCAAATAGTTAGTCATTTTGGGTCATTTTGGGCCTTTGTTGGATGTATTGGAATTCTAAGGAACATGAAGAACAATTCCTCTTTTTCTCCTATTCCCTACATTTCGCATGGTTCACATAACTTGGTTTTATAAGATAAATCATATTTTGTTTGAACCTTTGGAATAGTTATTGAGTTCCTCTTGTGCTCGATTCCCTATAAAACCCACGTCACCATATTTCATTATTCATGTCATTTATATTGGAATTTGTGGGAACCTTGGGAATATTTGGAACTTGTTCCTCCAAGCCTCTAGTTCTCCACACACCCTTCATATTTGCATGCCTCTTTCTCATCTATCATATTGGAGAATGTGGGCACCGTAGGAATGCTTGAAACATTCTTCCATTGTGCTTTAATTTTTTTGAATATCTGACTCACCAATAATACATGGGAATTGTGATTATACGTTTTGTTTTGTATGTTCTCCCAACACCCATAATGAACGATTTACAAGGTGAAGAATGGTAAAGTGAATGGTGGTGTATATGAATTGTCTCATCATCACTCGATGTCTTGTCCACCTCTTGTGGTTATTCATCTCACTTAGTGAGAATAGGTCAATAGGGTTAGTTAGGGTTGTGTACACATGTCATGCACATGAGTTACATAACACTCATATATGTACCTCTTTTTTTTATCTATGAGCATGCCAAACACACCGATGTCTTTTTGTACTTGATTCTCATTTTGTGATTCGATCTCTTGCTTACTACGTGGAGCATTCATGACACCATTAGAAGTGCAACCTTGTTCGATGTGCACGGGGTTCTATATTGATCCGTGTATAACCATCTCGATACAATATTAGAGCTATTGTTAGGTAAACATGTGCTCATTTGATTCTCGTTGCTATTACTTTATTTCCCGGTTTTCGTGTTTCTCGTGAAATTTTTCTATCTTCTTGTGGAATTTTTTTAATAGGTTTAACAATCTTGTTTTTTGGAGTTTGTGTCAATTTTTTTGTTGTGCATGTGTATGTTTCAGGTTTTTTCCACCGCCGATCTAGCTAGATGCGGCTAAGTTTGGAGAAACTACTCAATTTGGAAGTAGGTTTTACATCTATGGTTTTAATAAAAATTTTTTTAATTAAAAGTGAATTTTCTTTAGAAATTATGGTTTTTGGGCCTGTTCAAACCTCCTCCTGCCTAGTTTACTTTCTAGTTATCCTTATTTAGCCTTCTTTGTCCTTACTCCGCTCAACTCGGTGAGTCAAGTTATAAGACAAGTCAAGTTGTTCAGGTTGTTTGCATTGCTTTTTTTGGTTGAGATCCTTCCTTGCATCGAGTTGGTTATTTGTTAGACTCTAGTTACCTTGATTTTTTGCATTACCTTTCTCATTTTCATACGATCCATTTTTTCTTTGCATATTGGTGCATTCGGTTTGCTTTCTTGTTTGGTATGTGCATGAGTTTGCTTGTGCTTCTTGTTTCTTTGGGTTATTTGTAGTGTTTTTTTATTTTCTTTTATCTACTATGGATCTTAATTTTGTTCCCTTACTTACCCCATTTAATTATCATGAATATAAATATTCCATATCTCTCGCTTTGAGAAAATAAAAACTATATCGGATAACTATGGGATTACAAACTGAACCTAAAGAAGATGCAGAGAAAGAAAAGTGGTTTGACAAATGTGATGAAGCCTCCGAATTTTGTGTCTTTCTATATCACCTAAATTGCGCTTTCATATTAACACAACCAAATCACCCAAGGAATTTTGGGATGCCTTAGAAAACATTTATGGGAAACATGATGAAATGAAAGGGCATGAATTGGAAAATGAGTTGATTAGTCTTAGCCCTAGCAGTTTTGACACTCTCCAAGAATTTTTCACCAAAATCAAATCTCTTAGATTGTAATTGAAAAATTGTGGAATTGACAAGAAGGAATCACATCTCATTCTTTCTTTCCTTACAAAATTTGGTCTAGACTATTCTGTCTTTTCTCAACCTTCCATTCTACAAAAGGAGCACTTGGTGAAAGTTGGACTATGCCCTCCTTTGATGATTTTTTTGCTGATTTGACTAGAGAACAAGATAAGCTAATTCAGATGGGTACTCTTAGATCCACAAAATCCCATGCTCTCATTGTTGGTCATGAAAAAACTAGGGTTTCAAAAGAGAAGAAGAAAAACAATAAGGATCATGAGAATAAAAAGGACCAATCCACCACAAAATCAAACTTTTCTGCTTCTCTTTCTGTTCTAAATATCCTAAAGAATAAATCAAATGTGGGTACTGCAGTGGTAGGCATGAAGAAGAAAATGTTTTAAGAAGAAGATTGACCTCCTCACGAGTCTTCTAGAGAAGAACAACATAGGATTTCCCGATTCTCTCAAGCCATCTTCATCATCAACTCATGAAAGTTCTAAGGAAAAATACAATGGAAAGGGGAAAGTGAAAGAAAAATAAAAATAATCAACTAAGGAGAAAAAAAAATCAAGAGCTTTAGTTGCAGTTGTGTCACCTACTCCTACATGGGTGATTGATTTAGGTGCATCTCATCATATGGCCTCATCTGAAATTGAGTTTGCTTCATTAGAGCCATGTGACATGTCTTCTATTTAACTTGGTGACAAGACTTCTACACCAATTTTTGGGAGAGGGTCTATTAAAGTGAATGGTGGAACATTCAACAACATGCTTAATGTTCCTTCATCACAACTAATATCCTTTCAGTATATCAAATCAGTCCCCTTAGTTAGGGCATGCGGGTTAAGTTCACTCCATATTCTATTTATGTAAGAGAGATTTACAATGACAATATTATTTTCATTGTTACAGTTGATCATCACACTTGACTTTATTTTTTTCTCACTTTGTTCCTCCTTCATATTCTTCATCGGATTCACCTAGACTTGATGATATTTCTAAGCTCACTTCTGATGATGATGACTTCTCTTCTAGCTTGGTTGATTTCCATAGTGATGGGGACCCACCTCCACCATCCACTTATCATCTACCACATCTTGAGGATTTATTTATTGATCCACCTACTTCTAGTCCTCTATAGACTTTTCAGGGAGTAGGTACTTTGATTTGGGACTCATCGGACATCGACACTCTTTTATATAGTTATAAGACATTTCACCTTCCTTCTTCGTTGTTGCTTTGGATTCACCATCTCTTCATGGAGTAGTTGGAACTTCCACCTCACATATGGAGCATCATTCCTTGGATAGGAACCACACCTTGTCACTTCGGGGATCTTCTTCTTCACTTGATATAGGGTGGTCTTTGACACGTTCTTCATCTTGGGAGGTTGGATAACATTTCTTCATCTCTTCTCTTCTTCTAGAAAGATTGCAGTTTATACATGAATACCTTCTTAGGCCGTCATTTTTAAAACTCATTTGATGCATATTTCTTAGGTTGTTTAGGGGTGTTTTTTTATCTCATGTAAGTGGATGTTTTTCCTTGGGTTTTCCTCCATTACTTGAGATATTTGTTATACATGGATACCTCATCAGGCTTAATTTCTGGGACCCATTTCCCTTCTCCTCTTATTTTTTACTAGAAATATTATTGTTTGTACATGGGTACCTTATCATGATTAGTTTTCAGGCCCCATTGACACATTTTTAGTTGTCTAGGGGATTTCTCTTTGTTCTGATTTTTCATGACCTCTACCTCAACTTCGATGAAAGGGGGTGTTGGTGTATATGAATTTTATCATCGTCACTCAACATCTTGTCTACCTCTTTTGGTTAGTCATCTCACTTAGTAATAATAGGTCAATAGGGTTAGTTAGGATTATGTACAAGTGTCATGCAAAAGAGTTATACAACACTACTATATGTGCCTCTTATTTTTGATCTACGAGCACCTCGCAGACACTGCTGATGTCTATCTATACTTGATTCTCATTTTTGATTCAATATCTTTCTTCTTGTGTGGAGAATTCATGACACCATTGGAAGTACAACCTTGTTTGATGTGCACGGGTTCGATATCAATCCTCGTAGAACAATCGATAGTAAATTTATAATGAGTTCTCACGGGCTTCAAAATATCTAATTCATTGTTTTGTGTGTTAAAATTGGTCAATTCAACCCAAGTTATATATAAATCGTTCCCAAACCCAATTCATTTTACATTTGTAAAAGTAGTGATGTGTCTATTTCCCTCCTCCAAAGACATCAAACTAGTATTTATCTCATAATTTATCCAATTCTTGTCCAAATTTTAAAATTCAAAGTGTACTAAGACCGTTGTGAGGGTGTCGTATCTTTCATATAAAGGGTGAGTGGTTTCATTTTTATTTTGTCCATTTTTGTATTTATTTAATTTTTGGCCCTTCCTTCATGTACTCTTCAAAATTCACATTTTTGCCTTTGTTTTCTCTCATTTCTTCCTAGACCAAATCATCATGAAGTTCTAATATGCTAGATATGAGCATATTTCTTCCCTAGAAACTTTTTTTTGCACGATATTGGTGACAATGATGTTATAAATATGAACCTATATGGGATTTTGGGAAAGAATAAGAGATGATAACCCAACCCCATTGGAAAAATGTGTAAGAGATAGTGGATTAACTCACACCGCTAGTTTTCCTACCCCGACCAATGTATTGATACAATCATGACTTGTGCTTCAAATTTTGATCCACAAAAAAAAGAACTCAAGGATACTTAGGGGAAATTTATTTCTCAACTTGATGCACACCATATCAATGTAGCCTTGAGTATTTCCACCTTTAATTATTCCAAGATCTTAACCAATGTTTGAGCCTAAAAGTGTTTGACCTCAAAGCATGCATACAAGTACAAGACAATGATTACTAAGACATGGCTGAAAATTAAAAGAAAAGGGCCTTCCAAATTACCAAAACCCTCTATAGAATTGACTTCTTAGAGGAAATTTCTGATATAATAACATTGTTTACAAGGGTAATGGGTCTTCCATCAACCAATGAGTTTCATAACTAGATGTGTGTGTACATCAATATAATTTGTGAAGGCAAACAACATTTAAACTGGGTAGAGTTAATTTGTGAAAATCTGACTCATCAACTTACTAATGTTCACCAAAGAAAAACATTCCACATGACCTCATATCTAATGTACACCATAACAAGATATAGAATATGGATTGGGTTGACAGGTCAAGATAACAAAAAAATCTCAACAATATATGATTTTTACCATCAACTCACCTACGATAATATCAAGAGTCACCATAGGAGAGTTAATGATGCCTTTACCATGTTCTTGGTTAGATTACTTGAAGGAAATGTAACTAATAGGGTATCCCCAGAGGCTAGACAATTAATTTCTACACATGGCAACTTGTTTATATAGTTCAAGAAAATTTCCTACATTTGAACAACTTGGTTTGAAGGGGCACCATACAATCGCCAATCCATTGTAATGCCAAGATAGTCCTAGTATAAATTTGCAGAAAGATGGATGTTCTTCACAGAACTTGCAGAGACAAGAATATTTTAGGCATTCAATTTCCTATCTCTTTGGGGAATTATACATGTAGATCATCCCTATATTCTCAAAATGTTAAACAAACCATCTCTAAGTTCAATTTTCATTCATACCAAAATAGGGATTATTTTGACAGCTAGGGATTCATTGCAAAACATCTAAGGATGACATACTACCATTTACCTACATTTGAAGATTATTGGGATGACTATGTTGATGAGTATCAAGTCAAGAAGAGGATTTTTATCGAGGTTGTCATTATAGCAGATCAAGGACATCAAATTGTATACAGTTCCAGAAGGGATGGTTGATGATGATTCTAACATTTTCACTATTACAACTAGGGAAAGATTGTATCTTTTAATGAATATAATGTAGTTGAACTTTTTTTAATTGTGTTCTTTGTCTTTCTTTGCATATTGGTGTCTTCTCTTTGATAACTTGGAAATGCTTTGGTTTTATGTCGATAAAATTTGTATGTTATTTAGTGAGTAAAATCCCCTTCTCAATTTATCCCCTCTCTACATGCTCACACTATTCATCCATTGTACTTCATACAATAACTTTTCTACGGGTTTAGTGAAGTATTCCCATGTGATCCTCGGTCAAAATACCACCCTCGGATGGTTAGAATAGTGTACATATCTCCTTATTTTCAATCGTGAGGAGATGCCCTATTTATAAGTAGAGGGACCCAGTCTAGAGCATTTGTGAAAGCCCCTAATTTTCCCTTACAATAAATTATTTCACCAACTCGCTTCACTAACTTCCATAAACTCATAGACCATACCACTACAGAGACATGATATAAGCCAAATCTTGTAACTTGAGACACACACTAGAAAAGAGAAATAAGTTCCCCATACTCTTCCCATGTTTCATACAACTAAATAGAAACTAAGTGGAGTTGATTGTATGCCAAAATATAAGTGGAGAAAGGAGATTCATGCCCTGAATGTTTCCAAAACTAGAAATGAAACTAAGTAATCTTGTGGAGAAGGTTAGAATGAAATACTTCATGCCCCCTGAATTTGTGCCAAAAAAGTCAATATGAGTATGAAACCATATTAGAATTCTCTAATATTGATAATAAATTTTAAAAAGTTAACAAAATAGGTAAATTCCCCTTAGGAAAAACCATATGATAGGTTCAAAACCATCTTTACGGTCTTGGCTAAACTATACGTTCCTAACCATGTATGGTTTTTGCCAATTTTTTGTTCTTGAATCTAATTTTGAGTAATGTTTTCCTATTTTTGCATATGTTTGTGCCTAGAAAGATGCATGCATCTTCTAGAAATGTATAATAAACCCTAGATGTTTTCCCCACTTTTGAGGCATTTGCGATGAAAAATATGAGCATGCAACTTGACAAAAGTAAATAAGCATACTCATGTCTAAGATGTTGATAACCCGTGGATAAACTTTGCAAAACTGATGTGTTTCGACTAAGAAGAAACCTTACCTATAAAGGGGATGCACATGGTAGAAACCATGGTGCAAAACAATAGCAACAAAGACAAAGTCATGATAAAAACAACAATAGAAACAATAGAAGATGATGTGTTAGTAGAAAAAGTGCATATTATGTAGAAACAAGTGAAAACATGTTAAGTAGTGTCACACAAAAGGAAAAATATATTCAAACATGGGACACCCACGGTGTCACAAGACACTCAAGGATCTTAGGCCACACACACACACACACACACACACACACACACACACACACAACTAGCAAACATGCATGAAAGACAAGCGTAGCAAGATGTGATGAAAATTATATGTTATATGATATATGAAAGATCTAGAAATAATTGTAAGTGATACGCAAGACACATGTGTTACTCATGTTAGTTTAAAAGATAACAAATACAAAAATATAGATATGTAACCAAGTGTAATGAGGAAATAAAGGAACTATAATGGAAATATAACACCTATATGTAGTATGCAAAAAAAAAAGATTCCCCAGAGGTTAGCAGACTCGGTAAATGGTAGGCCAACACTTATCATTGTGTACATTTCTGTGTATGTCATGCATCATGATCAATATACCACATGAATGCATGTGTGTAAAGAATAAATGTTATCTATCAAACCAAAGGAATAAAAACATATATAATGTAGAGTGAAAACAATGTATGTTATATAAACAAGTCCTGATTTTGTATTTTTACCAATATTTGTATGTTTATGTGTCTTAGGCCCTCTATGAGGGAAAATATGAAAACCTATTCTCTGAAAAGAAGTAAGGGTGATCCAAGAATACCCCTATAGATGGGAATAGATATAAATGATACAACTAAATGATGGGAAGCAAGATTACCCCCTAGTGTGTGTGTGTGTGTGTGGCGCGCACGCAGTGTGCGTGTAGAGTGAGGTGTATGAACCCACTTTTTGTACCCTATATTGTCCATCCACATCCCTCACATTTTCATTCAAAATATTAAACCTATCTTATTACCCCTTAAATCACATTTCACCCATAGTAAAAACCTATTCTACCCATCCTAAGTTACTAAAACCTCCCTAACCACCTAAAATTCATCCTAACCCATTTTAGCCCTAACTTTCTAACATCTTAACCCCTTCAATAGCTTCCTAACAATTTTCACTTGTCCCTATACCCAAATCAGCCCATTTGAAAGTGGATAAAACCACTTCCACATGGGTTTCCCGATTTTGTAGATCGCGGTGATCCTAATGAATCGTGGTGATTATATAAGTAACATAAAACCTCCATAAAGGGATTCTTGTAAATTTTTGTTACTCTAAAGACTTAGATGATGACATTTCACATATATTTTCACCTCCAACATCCCCGGCATGTCTTTGGAAGTTCTAAAAACTCTATAATATTCCCACCACATTGTGTTCTAGCATTTCTCAGAAAAGGTAAGCTTTTGTCTTTTGTTCTTATATTCAGTTTTTAATAAGTCATATTAAAGAGCATATCAATCCATAAATCACTTGTTACATGTTCAATTTACATCCTATCTGAAATCAACTTTTTCATAGTAATTGTTAGTGATTCATCTCAATTACCGACAATTCCCTCAAATCGCTAGAAACTATGATGAATCACCAACAATCCTTGTCTTTTTATTAATTTAATCACATTTTCTTTTCTACAATCACTATATCAATATGTTTTCTATTTGATCTTCTTATTTTCAAGTTGTTTATATTTCTAGATGATTGTACCGGGTTAGGAACATCCAATTTCTAGCATATATGACCTTCATATCATCCAACAACCCTTTGTTTGGGAGAAATTCAATATTGTGCATGAGTTGAGTCTTTGTGTCATCTCTTTGACACCGGACATTGAAAGATTGGTTTGAATTCATACAAAAAGAACAAGATGGTAATCAACAGGCTTAGTTTTAATACTTTGAGGGGTTCGAGCTTCTCATATCCCTAGATTGGGTTTTCTATCACACTAACATGATCTCTCTATCCCTTTAGAGTTCTAATATCCATTTAATCGTCAATTATCTTTTTATCCTTATCACTTGAATGTAAAACATGTTGACGCCCTTCAAGTAATCCCTTTGGCTCCTTGGATTGGCCTTTGTCGAGTAACTTGTCATAGCTTTTTCTTATATATATCTTTTTCATCCATCTTTATATGTACAGTTTTTCTCATTCATTGAAGAATAGGTCACACATTCGTATTGCATCCATTCATCCCGACATTGTATTTTTGGCACAAGTATCATTAAACCCTACCGTCCTTTTAGTTTTTAGTGTTTTGTTACATAATTGATAACCGAAACCCACTATAAACATTCTCCGCACATCCACTGGGACCCTCGGTCCCTTTTCTTTTATTCAAGTTTTATATCTTCTTGCTTTCTTTCTTGTCAAATTCATCTAAAGTTTTATCTTAGAGTGCTTTGGCGTTGCTTTCTCAAAAATGCGTAAAATAAAAAAAAAATTAAAAACTAAAAAAGGAATTATGAACACATGTATGCTTCTTGATTTGAAAAATATTGAGTTTGTGAAATCCTAATTACATAGTCACATATGATAAAAAATGTTAAATGACATATTTAACGCAAGTAATAAGCTAATGAAAATTGAAACCCTAAGTACAAGAGAGGGAATATAAGACTTATTTTATTTTTTAATAAATCCCAAAGTGTTTTTTACTGGAAAATATATGAACAGGAGGAGGAGATTATTGCAACCACACTCAAAAAATTCTGTAACTTCCGGAATAGGCTGGAACAAGGTCCCTGGAATGGGACTAGGGCACCTAGGTACCAGAGACCTCTAGTAGGCACTTTGGTGACTAAATAAAATATTGGAATCCAATTTTTCTGATGTCATAAGGTGGTCACTAACCTTCATTTTTGGTCACTTGTATGCCACACTATGTCTACAAAATTTGTCTCAGAACATGTAAAGAGAAATATAACCTGAAAATCCCCAAAACAAATCAAATACCAAAAATAAAAGATGAAAATGGGGAGTTAGACTGACCCCGATGGTCACCTAACAGAGTAAACTTACAACCGAGCGTTGCACTACATCTCATATTGATCCAAAAATCGCCAATTTTTTTCCTTGACCATGGACCCTTATGGGCAATTAATTCTTTTCCAAAATTACTCGTAATAATAAAATTTAAAATAATGCAATGTAAAAAAATAATCATAGTGCACATAGGTTGATAATGAATTTTGTCAAAATACCTACGTATCCGGGTTCGTAATACTAAACCAATTTATTATTTAAGTCTAAATTGTAACTCTAGTACAATATCACAATCGAATCTATAAAAATATGATACCAAAAGAACAAGAACCTTCTTCATGACCACCGAGTGATAAAACCTTGTCTTATGCAACAAATATGAACTCTAATGGTGTCTCGAAGAACAAGAATCTACTCTGCGACCACCAAGTGATAATACCCCAGCTTATGTAGTAGATTAGATCTCCCACGGATCTCCACCGAATCTCCATTTGTGAATTACCATTTGGCTTCAAATTTAGAATCCAATTACTCCACTAGTTATGGTGAGTTTATAATGACTCCCGTATTCCTTATGATCTCATTGTCTCTATAATACGGTGTCAAGTCTCGGGGTATGATCGACAACACAGATACTTCTTCACTCTCTGATGTTTATTGTTGACAATGACCTCTTTTAACTCCATTGTTAGAAAGATAACCTTTACACAAAGTGCTAAGTTGATCCAAAGTGTCACCAACGAGCTCAATAAATATAATGATCCTCCTCTCAAGAAAACAATCGATAACTTGTGAAACATACTAAGGATTTGAGATCTAGTGCTTCTTTATTTCTTAGTGATGCAACCTAGAATTTACTTTGAATAACCTAGGTGCACTAGCATGTCACTCAGCCTGAGATGAGCACTCACCCGAAGCACACAAAGGTACCATGTCCCTCTTTACATTTGCTTTTACATGATGTTTAAACATATCCAGATTCGTAACTAAACATAAACATTCCACAGTGCATAAACCAGATCTAGATATCAGAGAATCATAAACTAAACAATAACTATAATAAGATTAACCATACAGAACCAAATTTAATTATGTCTAACAACATTATCCAACTAATATAGTCCACTTTGCATTAAACACCGTAAATTACACTATAAAGTATCTCCATGATTCATGTGTGCATCAAAACTAACAACATAACTCTATAACAATTCATTTCCCTAAACTACACAATTCAAATACATATTTATAGAGGTGGGGAATTTCCCTTCACCACCCATTTACTTATCAAAATAGGTCATATGCTAATAATATCCATGCACCTTTATAATAACATGCACAAAATGAAAATGTTCTAACAATAGATGTCATCTAGATAACTCTAAGAAGAAATCCTATTATTAGCTTAAACTATGCATGGCACTTATCAGCCACTTGTTCCCAAAATACCATTGTGTGTAGCACAAGTCTTCATCTCTATGTGTGCTCTACATGCTATCTCCAAAAATAGCCTTTATCCACAAAACAACTAAGTCCTAAGCTTGGGCGCTTCAATACTATTATAGCTTTGTGCTCTTCTAGTGCCCTATCTTCATGTGCCCAATACTTAGAATATTTTTGGCTGCTCAACATTACCCCACACTAAAGTATATTACCTCCCCAGAAATGGGAATTTTTTTTGATGTCACTGATGATAAAGAATAAGTAATGATAGAATGAACCAAAATCAGACAAAATAATGACATTTATTTTGCAATACCCTCTTCTTCACACTTCTCAATTTCACAAGGTAGCAAATGACGCTGTGAACGCCAATTTTGAACCAAGTTTTCAAAAACCCCTTAATTAATTTCTCCACCTACCATTGTACACAAAATTAATTTCTCTTGACCATGTTTTGCACCTCAAACTTTTGCACCTCAATCATACTTTCTGGCACACCACTACTTATCCATCACAGATCTCCTCTACATGCACTTCCTTAAGCCGAAGTAGTTTATCTAATGTGACCCAACATACGTAGTCTCTAATGCCGTAACCTCCCTTGATTTATACTGAGTGCCAAATGCCTTACATGTGGTCTTAATTTTTTTAGCAATTCTTCAGAAGTTCTCATGAATTTGGAAACCTTTCTTCTTTTGTTCCTCTTGTGGTTACATATGAGTTTATGTATTTTCCATACCTTCTTTATCCACCCCACACTAAGGGTATGTGTAGTCCTCTGCACATATAAATACTTTAGATTGTGATCAGCTTCTGGCGCGTAAATGCACTTATTACACAAAACACTGAACTAAATTGACAAAGCATAATGACGAAGAAGGAAATGCATTAAATAAAATACAGTAAAGGAAATCTAATCTAAATGGAAATACTACCTTATTACAAACACTAAGAAGGCTTATTTATAGTAGGTCTTTATCCTACTCCCGTTTAAGTAACTAGGTAACTGTGTTTAATCAAATGCCTAATTCAAGTATGTGAGTGATAACATATGGTTCCAACCAATGCACCGTAAGCTTACCCGGGTGGCACAAAAAATTTGAATCATAAAGAAGTATCATCTACCCAACATCAAGCTTCTTGTCTTTGATGTGTTGTTCATGCTATGCCTTATGCCTAACCTTTTCCTACTTTTGACTCCAACGTGCTTTATGGTACACCTCTCATCCAATTATACTAACTTGTCAATTCTTTCTTCCAATGATTTCTTATCAGTAAGACCTCCCATGTGCAGAATACTCAAATAAGGTAACATGAATTCAATGGGAAGAACTACTTCTACGTCAAACACCAACTGAAAGGGTGTGGCCTTATTCAACCTTTTGTAGGTTGTTCTATATGCACAAAATATAGTAGAAACTTTATCATCCCAATCTTTCCTTCCAACATCACAAAGTTTTGTCAAGGTCTAGCTCAATATATTTTTAAAGGCCTCAATAGTCCCATTTTATTGAGGGTGATAAGGTGTAGTCTTGTGTTGTGGGACCATAAATTTATCCAATAATATCCCTTATTGTCTCATTCAAGAAATGTGTGCCCCTATCACTTTTCGGGATCAACGGACATTCATACCTAGTAAGAATATTTTCCCATAAAACCCTTGCTATTGTAGCTTATAGAATCCTTGGTAGGTGATGCTTCCGCCCACCTTGTAAGATAATATGTACAAGTGATGATGTAGCGCGATCCGGTTCTACGGCTAGGGAAATAGGACCCATAAAGTCTATTGCCCATTTTTCAAATGGCTCTGCACTAGTAATAGGCCTCAAAGGAATTTCATCTCTTTGCCCAAGTTTTCCAAGGCACTGACAGTGATAAAACACCTTACAATACTCTTTATAATCCTTGTAGAGTCTCCCACCATAAAATAGTGAGCGAAATTTTACACGTGGTGGCATCACATGTATAGTGCCCAACTACAATACCGCCATGAGCCTCTTCCATGATATTTGTGTGCTCATTTTCTGATACACATTGACACAATACTTCATCTTGGACTAGTTTTTATAAGTCACCACTAAACAACATGAAAGGTGCGGCACAAATTGCATGTTGTTTCCTCTCCAAGGATTTCATTCCTTCTCGCATCATACATGTGCGTAAAAAGACATCAATATTCTCGAATTCAAGGCACTCATTTTAACTTATACAACTATGCATCTAGCATTGTATCTTCAATTATCTACGCATCCTCCCCTTATTGAATTATTGATAAGTGTTCGGGCCGAATTACTTTTACTGGTTTTATCATGATCAGTAAAGTCAAATTCCTTGAATAGGAGAACCCATCGAGAAAATGCGCCCGTAAAATAGACTTATTTACCAAGTATGTCAATTCCATGTGATATTTATAAAACACAAAAGGTGTTGCTAGCAAGTACTATCTAAACTTATGCAACACATAGATCATTGACAAGGCCTCACGCTCTGTAGTTGTATAGTTTTGTTTTGCAAGATTCAACTTTCTACTAGCAAAATAGATAGGATGATCTATAATACCTTCTCCAAGATGAACTAACATTGCACAAATGTCAATGCCAGAGGCATCCACATGTACGTGAAATGGTTGGTTCCATGAGGGAAAGCATAGAATAGGTGCCATAGTAATCCTCTTCTTTAATGCTTCAAATGCGCACCTTGCTTTGGTTCTCCCAGAGAGAACGTCCCTTTTCCTTTTAGTAATTCCTCTAAGGGCACAACAATATTTGCATATCCCTTGATATTTTTTTGTAATACCATGTGTGGCCCAAGAATCCACACACCTCACTCTGACTGGTAGGCTCCTCTAGGCCTACGATAACTATAACCTTAGTTGGATCTACTAACAAACATTCCTTGCAGATGATATGCCCTAGAAGAGTTCCAAAAGGTGTAGAAAATATGCAATTCTTGATGTTTAAGGAGATGTTTAACTATCTGCATCTCTCAAACATTAATCTCAAGTTGTCACAATGATCCTTGACAAGCCCATATATTGTCTAATCATCTAGGTAAACCTACGAGAATTTGTGAATAAAATCTTGTAATGCTTGAACAACTATGCGTGAAAATACAACAGGTGCGTTCTTCAGTCCAAAGGGCATCACCGTGTATGCAAAACTTCCCCATTCAGTGGTGAAATTTGTTTTCTCTTGATCCTCCTTTGTAATTCTTACCTAATGATACCCAGAGAATCCATCTGTAAAAGAGTAAATTTTGCACCCTGTAATGCCTTCTAATATTTCCTCGGTGAAAGGTGTAGGAAAAGGATCAATTACACATGCAACATTCAACTCCCTGCAGTCCACACAAATCCTAATCATGTCATATTTCTTTATACTAGTTACCATGGGGATAGCCCACTTTCATTCTTCTAAGGGCTTAATGATGCTAGATTTCAACATCTTGACAATTTCTTCTTTAACTTTTATGTGCAAGTTAGGGTTCATCCCGTAAGGTCTCCACTGACCGGGGGTGTGCTCCTTCTTTTAGCTTAACTCAAGGTATCCCCTATGAAATAATTCCTAGAAATCATATAGTAACTCAATTATCTTAGCCACTTCAGAATCGGACCTATAATCTCCAATTATGTCCACCTTAGGTTCAACATCTCGTGCTAATTTTCACTTTCTTGGTCTTCATAGGTTCATGATAGGTGTGTGCCTTCTTATCTCGCACTTGCTAAAACCTCACGCATACCTTTTAAATGATCAATGTCCAAATTTTATATTTATCCATAATTCACTATGTATACCATATTTCCTTTCTCCTTCTCAAGGAAAATGTGCTTAAGTAGTTCGACATCGTTCTCATTTACTTCATCAAAACACGCTCCTAGGTCTACCTCACAAAATAACTTTTGAATGAGTTCTTTATCCTTTGCATTATCTCCGATAGTCAAGCGCTCCATAACCCATAATGCCTCTTTCACCGGAGGTTTAGTGGAGAAGTAATCAAAAGTCTAGATCATTCCTATATTCAACTCTTGCCAACTTCTAGTCTCCCTATGCATCTCCGTATAAACATACCAAGTGTGTGTAGCCGTGCAAGGTGAAATGATGTTTTATGCACCCACAGTGAAGGTGGTAAAGCTTCCTAACCCTCTATCTAGAGTCTCTCACACTGCTGAACGTGGTGCTTGAACATGATGATTGCTTTATGATACATGTAGATTTGAGTAGGCGCATTTCTCCTCGGAACCCACGTTGTTAGAGAAATTCTCACTTCATTCCATTCCATGAGATTATCCCTGTAAACCATCTACCAATGTGTTTTTGTCCCGTACAGGGTATATACTAATATATTTCTTCTTTCCACTTGATCCTTCAATTCTTCCTCCATGGCACGCAGGAATACCATAGGGTCTCCTTCTCCAGTGTACCAAGGTAAATAGTTATTACTTATCCTCTTAATACATCGAGGCTTGTCTCTTCACGCAGATGCACTTCTTACTTCATGCCTAACCATCTCATAAGTTACATGTGCCCAATTATCACAAGCAATACTTGTAGTATCACTAATAGAATGTGCATATTCCCATTGGAGGATTCCTTCCTTATATGGCTCAAGTACTTCCAGATCTTGAATGGCACTCATATAAATTTTGTTCAGGTCTTCCTCACTCAAAGGTTCAACATAAGGTTTAGATTTCCCATCTGTTAAAGGGATAATAACGTGTTCTTCATTATTCTCAAAACTTATATACCCCTTGTTGAACCATAGATCAACATTATTTACATAACACCAAGGGCGTAAAAATAGAGTCATGGGGAAGTCGTCTACTTCTACAAGCGCTAAAACCTCAAAGTCCCCAGTGAACTTGGACCCTTGTATAGTAATGGATGCATCCTTTAAAAATCCTATCGGAGTGGCCTTAGTTTGATTTTCCATAAACAGTACATTAGAGGATGGTTGTAATGGAGGTCTTCCCATCTACACCCATGCATCTAAAATAAGTACATTAACTTTTGTGCCTGTGTCAATCAATATATTTCTCAAAAGCCACCCATCCACAACAACATTCAGAGTGATCTCCTTGTCATAATCCAAGATATGATGGGGGATATTATCATTTAAGATCTACCATCCATTCTTAATGCATGCACACGAAGTGTTTCCTTTAACCAATTCCCTAGTAATGGAATAATATTCTCATGGCGCAACATCTTGCATACCTCTTTCAAATCATCAACATATGACTGGACCATTTTTGCTGCCTACTTTTGTTCCAACTTCCTTGACTGTTCCTTTAAACACTTTATCTCACCCTGAAGATTTCTGAGTACCTCCATGGTTTCTTGATAAACCTCCTTCTAATGTCTAGGATCTGGGTATCTTGCATGCAAGACTTCTTCCTTGGTAATGTTTTGAGGCAATGATTCTCTAGCACGCACAACTTCAGTGTGTGTAGTAATTTTCACAAGTACTACCTCAGGTTCCGGTGTCAACTTTGACATCCATTGATTTTCCATTGCACATTGTATTGTAACCATCCATGTTCCCTTGTTCTCATGTTTATATTGCTTGTTAAAATTATCATATAAGTATGGGAACTCCTCATAGTTATGATTCTTTCCAAAAAAAGAACAAGTAATATTCTGAGGGCATTCACACCTGTAGTGGTCAAGAGATACACATGTATAACATGTTCCACGAGGAAACTCACCTCATCCACCACCACGGCCTCAACTTTACATGAATCCACCATGGTATCCTCGACCTCTGCCACAACCCTTTAAAGATCCCTTTGTTCGATTGTAGTGCCCTTCAAAGTGTGATCATGATCATGGTGCTCACTTTTACCTTTAGATTTATCTAATACTCATGTCTATCATACACCAATATCAATGGCATCATGGATCTGATCAATCAACTTGCAGTATTTTGTATTGTGAGTCATGGAATGGAAAATCTTACAGTAGCAAGATACATTTTTCCTTATCATGCATTGTAATAATGGGAAGTGGTTTACATTATGTTCTAAATGAAATATCTCACAGTTTAGAAATAATGAACACACTAACCTATGGGGAAAACTATCCTTAGTGTGCCCCTTATCTTCATAATCTGTACACCAAATCCTAGTGTGCGTCTCATGTTTTGAATTGGCCGATAGTTTCTCCAACTACTTTTCCATAGCTGCAATCTAAGCTTCCAAGAATGGGCTCACTCCAATGTCTATACTTCTACCTATCTTGGTGTGAAACACTTCTTCAAGCACTTCACATAGATCTGTATGTCTTATGTGACAGTGCCCTCCTAAAAGGTGTGATCAAGCCTCTAACAAACCACTATGCATGCTGGCTTGTATGGATATCATATAAAAGTTTGGAAAAAAGCATCTTAAAATGGGCATCATATTCCCAAACACTTTCAGTTCCCTACTTAATATCCTTAAGCACGCTTATACTCTTCTACTCGAACTTAGGGATATAAAATTCCTTAAGGAAAACATCTGTATTGTTGTATAATATAAGCAATTCTCATCGGGGTCAAAATTTCTATACCAACTATGTGCGCGTCCCTACAACGTAGTTGCGAACTAACTTACATTGCGCTTAGAAGCCGTGATCCTTTTTTTCACCATAGTATCTCACACATGTGCACATGCTCAACAACATCCTCTATTCCCCTATACTCTAGAAGATGAAGTGACATTTTCAAGTAAATATTTTGGGGTTGGCGAGGACCATGCCCACTAGATCTAGAACTAGAGGATGTACTTACCTATGTCCCAATAGTGGTACTAAAATAAAATCATATAGTCTACGAAATGGTAATACTCTAGAGGATGTAATTCCTGTGTCCCCTGTCATGCTTACCCAAATGGGGAGTTCCAGGATGCTCTGCCCCATGCCCTTTGTGTGAGTTCCAAATCCTTCATGAGCCATCTCTCTCCTCAACACCATCCATTTTACAATATCACATTGCTTCCTAACTCCCTCTCATGCACCTCATTATACTTAATCCGCATTTCTTGTTTTTGCCTCTCTGTTCTTAGGTCCGCCATCCTTCACCAAACCTACTCCTGTTCCCACACGTGATGGGGTTTAGATATCAATCATCTTCTCTTCCAAATTTAGGGTTACCATCAAGATTGTAATTTCTATTGGAATACCTTGTAGGTAGGTTCCCCTGGGATAACATAAAAAATGGAACTCAGCTACCTCTGGGTAAGAATAAATGGAAATTGAGTACTCCAAAATATAGCTATTTAAAACACCACGGAACTAAGTATCCATAATGCGCGTTCAAATCAGATCAACATCATGGAGGGCCTGAAATTATTCTTGCATCTAGACAAGTGTGAAAAACCTCTAATTCCTTTTAGACACATAAGCAACTAGCCACTCGTACAGCTCTATTGGAAAGATAGCAAAGAAACTCTCATATAAATAGTCATACAAGTTCTTCTCCCCACGTGCACGCATAAAACTTAGATCCAGTGTTGAATCTCTAAGCATATTCTTATTCCAAATATATTATCCACTCCTCAACACTTGATAGGGTCAACCGATATGTCTTCATCATGAAACATCCTAAAAAAACTAAAAATAGGTCCCGACAATGGAACCAATGATGCAGCCTAGAATTTACTATGAATAACCTAGGTGCATTGACACATCACTCATCTTGAGCTGAGCACTCACTTGAAGTGAGCAAAGGTACCACATCCTGTTAGGAAATATTTAATTAGTGCTCCATTAGTAAACAATAATTACGTGAAGTAATTATTATGTTATAAGTATGTGTTAATAAATTGTTATTAGTTGTTATATAAAACAACAATAACAATTATATTTGGTTAGTATGTTAGAAACAGCTCACGTAAGTTGTGAGTTGTTATAAACTACTTCTATTATTTAGGAGTATATTTCCTATATATGTGTAATCAATCTTGAAGGAATTATTGAAGAAGATTAAATGAATATCAATTATATTTCACTGTAAAACTGTTGTATTCATTTCATTTGGTACCAGAGCGATTAATGGAGTCCTGAGATAATCTACAGGGAAAATCCATTGCTATCCATGGTGGCCCGTGTATGATTTTTTTTTTGGTATGAGAACCTGATATTCCTGTGGACCGTATGCGAAGATCTGCACGGTGAAGTGGTTTCTACTGTATAATGCATTCTCTCTGTTGTTCATTTGTCTTTTCTCAAGTCGTGAAGCCTTCTCATCATATGCATAGGCTGTCGTGGTCACACATTCCACGGTGTATTATTCTGTGAAATGTACGTACAAACATTCCAACTTGGCACCTCACTCGAGACTGCACATAGTTTATGTTGTTTCATTTGGTATTATTCTGCTACTTGCAACACATGAGTGTCATACATATGTGGCGCTATTAGGAGGAGATCGAATCCAGATATTAAATCGATCCAGTCTGCTTGGTTGTCCACGTTGATCAAATCGCTGGCAAAATTTGTGTAGATCTAGCATCGATTCACATTTGGATTTCACGGTGCATTCACAGTTTGTCCAACCACGGTTCTTTATCCAGCGAATTGGTCTGCGCAAGTGTGTTGAGGATCTGTCAGACTTGGGGTATGCAAATATCTCCATGGGCTACATAAGTATTTGAGTAGTGGGTGTACATTTCACGGTAGACTTTACTGTGGTATACCATCCTTGTTTAAAACATCCCGAGCCTGCGAATTTCACTATTGTTACGGAACCTTTCGCATTGATGTTCGTAGAATCACATGCATGCTTCCACGTTCGACTCAACATTGAATAGACAGTTGTCATCTTCTGTGACTTGTTCTCTCTCAACCAGATTTGATAAGAGGTTTCGCAGATTTGTGGCATTCCATAGATGCAGATCTAGTTTTTCCTATTCAATGGACATTGCATGCAAGTCGGTCGCCGAATTATTTCCCGTAGTTGACGTGGAATCCAACCTTCTCTATATACATGCTTCTGCTACGTCTGAGGCCCTGTGTCCCATGACATCAATCTGCAATTAGATTGGTATAGCCGAGGATAAAAATACTACGCCTTGTGCCAACGGGTCAATGGTATTAGTGATCTATTTTTAGTCATTCCATATTCATGTATAACGGATTCATCCACCTCATTAGTAAGTCATTTTATTAATTTTTAAGTAGTCACCTAAATAGTCAGTTTATTGTTCCATTATTTAGTAGTTGTGTAAGGGTCTTTGTTATTTTGGTAATGTCCTCTTAAATTCCAGTAAAAAATTAAAGTTGAGTCATTCAAATTGATAAGTATTGTTTTGAAAGTTAGATGTCAATGTCAAAGAGTCTTGTATAAGTGTCAAAGCAATAATGGTGTAAAAAGTCATGTCGTTAACAGTATAAGTGTCTTATATAGCACCATTAGTGTGTTTGTCGTAAAGTGTCATGATATGTATATATGATAAAATAGTCATTTTTGTGTCTATTTTCAAAAAATCAAGAGTCGATTTTTGTTTAGTCGTCAAAAGTTCATTGTGGGTCATTACTATTGTAAAAAGTGTCATCTTCCAAAGTTCGGAAAATTTAAAAAAATAAAAAAATTCCCGCATTTCAATTTTGGACGCATTTTCGCTTGTACGCGACGTCCAAATTATTGAAGGTATTTTGAGCTTCGTGATCACATCCGGCTGAACTAGCAGCATGAAACCGGAGGCAGGAGGCATCGGAGGTTGGAGGTCATTCAGCGACCTCTCGTCAGTTGCCAACGACGGGGCCGCATATCAGCTTTGGTGACAGGTGTGTGTGTGCAGTTTGATTTTAGTGCTTCCAGTGTGGTGTGCCTCAGTTTGCAGTGATCCTGTTTTCAATAAGTGGAAATTTCACATTGAGGGGGGGAACATGATCCAATGTTCCATTTCCAGTATGTCAGCTTTCTCTATGTATGTATGAGCAAAAATTTCAGTAGAATTTCCTATGTTATTCCCTGCAAAGTGAGATAGTGATAAGAGTTGTTGATACTACTTTTGCATCATCATGATATCGTGGTTGTTAGTTATCCGAGAAAAACTATCCGAGAGGTTGTTGATACTTTGTCCTCAAAAACCATATGTTGTCAGGTTGTTGGTTAACCACTTGGAAAACCATCCGAGAGGTTGTTGGTATTGTCCTTGAAACCATCCGGATCATGAGCATGCTACGTAGCGGCACGTTGCGATACAAAGGCGTTTTTTTCCCATGTTTGCACTAAGGGGGAATGTTAGGAAATATTTAATTAGTTTTCCATTAGTAAATAATAATTACGTGAAGTAATTATTATGTTATAAGTATGTGTTAATAAATTGTTATTAGTTGTTATATAAAACAACAATAACAATTATATTTGGTTAGTATGTTAGAAACAACTCACGTAAGTTGTGAGTTGTTATAAACTACTTCCTATTATTTAGGAAGTATATTTCCTATATATGTGTAATCAATCTTGAAGGAATTATTGAAGAAGATTAAATGAATATCAATTGTATTTGACTGTAAAACTGTTGTATTCATTTCACATCCATCTTTAGAGTTGCTTGTATAGGATGTTAGTGAGATGATGTTTAAACATATCCAGATTCATAACTAAACATAAACATTCCACAGTGCATAAACCAGATCTAGATCTCAGAGAATCATGAACTAAACAATAACTATAATAAGATTAACCATACAAGAACTAGATTCAGTTATGTCTAACACCATTATCCAACCAATATACTCCATTGCATTAAACACTGTAAAACACATAATCTTCTTACACTATAAAGTATCTCCATGAGTCATGTGTGTATCAAAACCAACAACATAACTCTACAATAATTCAACTTGCCTAAACTACATAGTTCAATTACATATTTATAGAGGTGGGGAATTTCCCTTCACCACCCATGCACTTCTCAAAATAGTTCATATGTTGATAATAACCATGCGCCTTTACAATAGCATGCACAACATGCAAGTGTTCTAACAATAGATGACCTATAGTTAACTCTAAGAAGAAATCATATTATTATCTTAAACTATACATGGCGCTTATCAGCTGCTTGTTCCCAAAATACCATTGCTTGTAGTTCAAGTATTCATCTATGTGTGCTCTTCACGCTATCTTCAAAAATAGCCTTTATCCACAAAACAGCTAAGTCCTGAGCTTGGGCACTTCAATACTATCATAGCTCCACGTGCTTCAATGCTCTATCTTCACACATCCAATACTTAGAATATTTATGAATGCTCAACACTTATTCATGTCCCTTGGTTCCATGGTGTGTCTAGGATTCATCACGAGAAATAAGGCATCAAATTTTCCTTTTCACTGTTCGGTGAGCAATAATAACTCCCAATATTTTACATGTGCCTATTTAATAATATGACTTAAATCTTTCATCTTTCCAATAATAATAATCGTTCTTCGATGAGTAATGAAGATGATGTATATATTAGTACAATATAGGACATTATCTCCTTATGTATATATTAATATGATATAGGTCAAATAATAACATAATTCCTATAATAATACAATATAGGTCTTATATATTTTGTCCTCCATAATATTGGCTTCATTAGCATTTATCATTCTCCTCCCGCTCGGACTAGCTTGGGAGAGATTCGAATGGAGTAAGCTTCATATATAATGCCTATATAAATATAGGACTTACCTTTTTAAAGGCCTATAATAGGCCTCTGAATTTTTCTAAAAATTATGGCCTTATATTTTTCTAAGGCCTCCTCGTATTCTCCTCTAGATTTCCATTAAAGATCTTTACGGTGGAGAGGTGCTTGTCTTATTTTCCTCGGCCTTTTCCTTTGAGTGAGGCTTGTGTTTAAATGGATAAGTGGAGAGGACCTTTTATAGGCCAAGGAAGGCTGCACATTTTGGTTATCAACCATATCTTCCAGGCTCATACCCAACCAAATCGGTTGGTCGACATGGTTGGCCAGCTTATTCTGTTGGGGAGGTCGTGGGTTCCAATCATGCCCCCTCATGCATCGACTATTTTACCTTATTGACCAGTCCTCCTTGCCACATGCCCTATGACCATGCCTCCACTACTTTGCCATGTGCCCTTACCATTGTGTTGTGTCATTTATCTGCTATCTATGTGGGCATCCCAACCGCCACCTCGCTTTATGACCCCGCCATCTCTGTTGTCTTTGGCTATTTTTACTCCAAGTTGTTTTAAAATGTGATGGGAATAATCCCACATTAGTTGGGATTGGGGATAAGATAGATTTTTAAGGCTTATCACCATGTTATATATTAATGGATTAGGCCACGTAGACCCTTTTGTCATCGAAATGCATAAGACCAACTCACCCCAATGGCTCACCAAGATGATCAGTGAGTAGCTCACCCTTACATAACTTGAGCTCGGTCCCTCAACTCATCCCATGCCTCAGTGAATAGATCAGTCTAATGTGGCAATGTAGACCAATTGGTAATGTGGTGGTAGCACCACATGGAAAAAAAAATTGATCATTGATGAAGATGACCATAGTCATGTGTTAAAGACCAAAGACTTAAAACATCAACCCGAACTTATCACCTTCACCCTATTTGTACTTTTTTCACTTTCATAATGTGAATCACCAATTGAAACTGTCTCATACAAGATTTGACTAACTTTGAGTAGCCACAACTTTCACGTATGGGCTCTTTTTTCCACGCTCTCTTATAGTTGTCGAAATTTACAACATCAAATTTTGTACCATAGTGATCTCGGAAGGTTTAGGGAACTTTTGTTCTCCGAAATGTCCTCTGGGATCACACCTCCCCACTAGGAAGGATTTTTGTCTCAAAAATATACTATTTTCTACTCCTAAGATCATGAACCTTGTCTTTATCTCGTGAAGATACCTCTGTAGCTTATCTTGTAGTCTTTGAACTACTACTTCTCCAATTATACATTTGGTTTAATCTTTGGGACATGTAGCACTTGGGCTCACCACCTTCTCTTGTGTCAATTTTACGCCAAATTGGGATGACTAATCTCCATCTAGTGTGTTAGTGCGAATTACAACACCCTTAAATGGCTCGTGTGTGAAGTGGGGAATTCGGTGTGATTGCACAACATGGGACCATCTCTCAAGTGTGGGACTTGCAAAACTTGAGATGGACCTCCGGAGAAAGTTGGTTCTTGCTTCCTAATCTACCTGCCACAAGCTACTCCAGTGTAGGAAGAACCTATTCTATCCTAATATAACCATTCCAAGGGAAAGAGAGAGAGAGAGAGAGAGAGAGAGAGAGAGAGAGAGAGAGAGAGAGAGAGAGAGAGGGTGAAAGAGCCTACACTAAGCGGTGATACACCAGAAAAGGAAGTGGTTGAATCACAAACCCGATTGCCTAAAGTGGAGAGAGGTGAGAAGAGGAGAGGGTGGACAAAATGCACCACGACTAGAGATAGATTTCACATAGAAACCACTTTGAAACCCATTAAACATAGCTCCCAGGACCTACAACAAACATCAAAATATGCATAGTATACCCTGTAATGATGAGAGGTAAGAAGAGACAACAAAATAAGCCAAGGATGGATAGATGCATCACGAAACAAATTTTATTGCTCCAAAATGTTACATAGTACATCATCAGTGGGAAAGAGGCAAGAAAACGCCATTACAAAGCCATTGGAGGAGGAATAGACTCCACATTCTACCCTAAGGAATAAAGAGAGAGAGGGGGTAGAGGAGAAACAATGACTAACCCTTTGAATATTCCCCTTCATTACAATATATAGGAAGAATAAGAGAGAGAAGAGGGAAGAATTCGAATCTTGCTTCAACCACCATCAGATATGCATTGAATCCTGCTTTAAAGGCTCAACCACTATCAATCAATGCCCCTTGTGGTTCCACCCACAATCTATCATGTCTGGTTCCCTGTCTACTTGGCGTGCCAAGGAAGAAGAATGACAGATCAAATCAAATCCAATCTGGTTGTTGGAGAAAATCGATTCTATATTAATGGCATGGGAGATATTTTCCTACTTCTCACCCACCTAACCCTATTAAGAATGATATTTTATGTTTCCATGGTGTAGAGGGTATCGAGACATTTCCAAAAAGTCTTCTCCCGCCCAAATCTGATTTTCCTATCAAAAGATATGGCCATTTGAAGATTAGGGTCACAGTGTGCAATATTTAAAAGTCTTGTCCATACAGGGTCCACGTGGCAGCCTCACACTTCTTGGAGATTTGGCACCTACCTTGCACTCCTAAAATTATGCCGGATTGACACATGAAAGCTTATATGGGCTCCTTGGGCTCCTTTGTACTTTTCCTGAGTCCTTCATGTTTGCTTAGCAGGGCTAAAAGTCTGACCCTAGACACGTGGAAGGCCCACGCTCATTTGAAAACTACCCCTAGATTTTACCTTTGAAATTGCGCAGTGAGACACATGGAGACCTTCGTTTTCTTTTTTACTTTTCATGGCTAATTGCACTTCTTGAGACTTTGGGACATATGGAAGGCCCGTGCTCATTTGAAAACCTGCTCGAGACCTTTGGAAATGTGTCGAGATGACGTGTGGTAACTTCCGCTAGCACCTTTATACTTAACCAATTTTGGGTCCGCCCATGCTTTATTTAATGCACCCCAACCACCAAAAACATTGTTCAGATCCTGTCCACATTTTCAGTAAAATCACCATCGATTCTTCATTGAGCCCCATATTTCTTGATCTCTATGCATCTGGTTTGAAAGTTATGGCATTTTGAAGTTCGAGTCGAGCACCATCACGAGAAGGAAAACAAGGGAAAGGTGCACATGTAGGTGCACCCATAAGAGGAAGGCATACCTCAAAAGGCATGGAAACAGGGTGCACGGGAGTTCAATTTTATAGGGCATGTGGCTCTATAGGGTGTACATGGACATGTAAGAGGAAGAGTAGGGACGACCAATTTTAAGACGTCTGCAGAAGGGTGCATGAGGAAGGTGTGATGGGATAGAAAATAGGTGCACAAGAGGAAGGCTTTGGAGGCGTGTGCACAAGAGGGAAGCGTGAAAGGGGAAATGGAAGGAGAGAATAATACAAAGGAAGAAACAATAAGGCACACAAGGGCGCGTAGAAAGAAGGCAGCAAGGAAGTAAGGTGCACGATAAGATGAAAGTGCATGAGAGGAAAGTAGAGAGAATGCATGCACGTAGGTGCGCATGCCATAGAAAATAACACATACTTGTGGAATATAATTATGGAAGAGGGGCATGAACATCCAATCGTGGAAGGATGTGTGACAAGAAAGAAAAGAGGGCACGTGACAGGAAGTCCCAGAACTTATTCAATTTTGAAGGCATCTGTAGAGGGGCGCACGGAAGAATTGTAAGGCACAGGGAGCACACTGAAGGTCTACAGCCTATGCAAAGTTCCAAATGAGCAAGTCTATGGGATTATAACCTGAAATGTAAAGCATCGATTCGAAAGAAGATACAAGTTATCCATAATAACTAGGAGAGTTATTTGGATAACATAGTCTTCATGAGGACTCCATATAGAGATTTCATTACTAATGATGCAAGAAAACACTAAGCATGATAAACCTGTCACATAGTACCTACTTACTTGGTGGCTCCAGTCCCATGTTATCTTCCTTGCATGATCAATCTCTCTGTAAAGTATAACATCGAGTTTCTATTTGTTTGTGTCTTCTAACTCTTGCTTCTACTTGTCTACTTCCATGAGCTATAGACATTGCCTCGATTGAGAATCCTTTTATGGGCTATAGTGTGAACTGATACATGTCCATCTCACTACTACTACAGTGATAACCCGAGTTCTCGATATTAACTTACTCGAGAGATTAGCAAGTTTGCAAGTGCAATCACTTGCTTTGATACCAAAATTAATCTAGAAATTCAGCCAATTTTTTTCCTTGACCACGTATCCTTATAGGAAATTAATTCTTTTCCAAAATTTCCCTATGATAATCAACTTTAAAATAATGTAATGCAAAACCATAATCACAGTGCACACATGTTGATAACGGAGTTTGGAAGAATGCCTACGTCTCCGGGTTCAAAATATTGAACCGATTTATTATTCACTTCTAAATTGTAACTCTAGTACAAAATCACAATCGAAGCTATAATAAACCTGACACTAGAAGAATAAGAACCTTATTCACGACCATAGAATGATAACACCCTGGCTTATGCAATGATCTGATCTCCAATGATGTCTAAAGAATAAGAATCTCCTCCATGACCACCAAGTGACAATGCCTTAGCTTATGTAGTATATTCAATCTCAAGTGGATCTCCAATGGATCTCGATTTACGAATTACCCTTTGGCTCCAAATTCAAAATCTAGGTCTCCGCCGATTACGGTGAGTTGATAATGACTCATGTATTCCAGATGACCTCATCACCTCCGATGTATGGTGCCAAATCTCCAAAGATGGTCGGACAACGAGGATGTTTCTTCAATCTTCGATGTATTTTGTTGACGATGAGCTTCTTTCACTCCATTTTTGAAAAAATAACCTATACATGGAGCTAAGTTGATCCAGTGTCTCCAATAACTCAATAGAGATAATGATCCTCCTCTGAAGCAAATAATCGATGATTCATCTAGTGTACTAAGGATCTCGAGCTCTAGTGCTTCTATGTTTCTTTTTCACATCCCTCAAATGCTCCATGACATCTCTGGGATACAACACAAGAATTAAGGCGTCAATTTTTCCTTTACACTATTTAGTGAGAAATAATAACTCCCGAAATATTTTACGTGTGCCTATTTAATAATAGGACTTAATTCTTTCATCTTCTTGGTAATAATAATCGATCATTGATGAGTAATGAAGATGATGCCTATATTAGTATGAGATAGGACATATATCTCCTTATGCATATATTAATATGATATAGGTAAAATAATAACATAATTCCTATAATAGTATAATATAGGTCTTAGATATTTTTCTCCTCCATATTATTTCCTTCATCGGCATTTCACATTCTCCTCCCGCTCGGTGGCTTGGGAGAGCTTTGGATGGAGGAATCGTTATATATAATGCTAATGCCTATATAAATATAGGACTTACATTTTTAAATTCCTATAATAGGCCTCCAAATATTTGCACCAAAATATGGCCTTATATTTTTCTAAGGCCTCCTCATATTCTCCTTGGGCTTACCTTTGAAGCTCTTTACATTGGAGAGGAGCTTGTCTTCTTTGCCTTGGCATTCACCTTTGAGTGAAGCTTGTGTTTAAATGGAGGAGTGGAGAGGACCTTTTATAGGCCAAGGTAGGTCGCACATTGTGGTTGCTAACCACATCTTCTAACTCATACCCAACAAACTTGATTGGCCGAGTTGGGTGGGTTGTTGATTTTTCATTGGGGAGGTCACAGGTTCCAATCCCACTCCCCCTTCCTAGGTCGATTGTTTTACCTTATCAATTGGTCCTCCTCACCATGTTCCCTATGACCACACCTCCATTTCTGCTAGGTGTTCATTGTCTGCTTCTCCACGTGGGCCTCCCAATCGCCATGTTGCCTGCAACCAATATCATCCATTGTGTTGGCTATTTTTGCCTTGGGTTGTTTTAAAATTTAGTGGGAATAATCCCACATTAGTCAAGATTGGGGATAATATATCCTTTTAAGGCTTATCACCATGCTATGTATTAGTGGCTTTGGCCATTTACTCCCTTTTTCCATTGAAACATATAATACTAACTCGCCCTAATGGCTCACCGAGAATGATCGGTGAGTAGCTTGCCCCTACATAACTCAATCTCGCTCCCTTAATTCGTCCCATGTCTTGGTGAATATATTGGTCTAATGTTAAAATGTTGACCAATGTGGCAATGTAGTGGCAAGACACATGGTGGCCTGAGGACCCACCACATGGCAATATTTTGTTTTTTCGATCATTGACAAAGATGACCATAATCATGTGTCGACCATTACTAGAGGATTAAATTATAGACCCAAACTTATCACCTTTACCCGATTTTAACATTTGCCACTTGTCATAATGTGACTCACCATTTGAACTTATCTTGTCCAAGATTTGAATAACTTTGACCAACCACAACATTTGCATACGAGCTTCATTTTCCACGTTGTTGTAGTCATCGAAAATCTTCATGGAGTCAACTTCCATACTATAAAGCAATTGTAGAAGTTTTAGGGAACTCTTTTTCTTCAAATTGTCTTTCGGATAACCTACTCCATGTAGTTTTAGTGCACGTGTGTATAATTTGTTCCCTATGAATCCCTTGTGCAAGTGCACGTGATAGCAAGAAGGATAACTAGATGTATAAAGTAAATAGATGTGTGGATGGAAAAATGGCCTTCCTATTCACATATGCATAAAATGTAGTCCCTTATCCCTTGAATGGATGCTAGATGAATTCCTTTATATGCAACCTTAGGTGATGATAATAGATGCTTAGAGCTTGATCCTTTATTATGGCCACATAGCTTTGTATTTATATGATTCCCTTATTTGAATTTCACAAATGACAACTAAAAGGTTGACCCATAAGAAAATAATATGCCCAAAAGATAAAATAGTCCCAAAAGGAGCAAGTAAGATACAAAGAGGTCAGGTCCCCTAGAAGGACGAGGGTGTTGATGTCCTATCTGAGCACTTGGTTTCCAAATTCATAAAAGATAAACAAGTGAAATATTATTGGGTTATAGGGTGTAAGAGACCAAATAGAAAATAAGAGACACAAACAAAATGCAAAATATTTTTTTCAATTTCTAGTTTTCTCGCTTAGGAATCATATGAATAGTAGTATGTGATTATGCCCTAGAAATGTACCCAAGTACGTGATTTTGTGTCTACATTTTCCCCCACTTTATGTTTTTGAGTGAATACTCAATAACATAAAGTAGTTTAGAATTTGTGTAGCTTTGTTCCTTTTAGATCGATGGCAAAAGTCATGACAAAGATACAATCTGAAAGCGTGGGGTGATAAAAATGATGCATGAAAGCTAAGAAAGATGAAGTGACCCTAGGGGTGAAGCATATGAGTTGTATCGTGTTGTACCTATTGTTTTTGTAGCTTGATGAAGGGTTGCTTCTTGTTGTGTATTAAGTACGGACATGCAAAATAAGAGTGAAAGAGTAATCAAAGTCATGTGTTATGAAAACTCTATAAAAGTATGTAAAAATGTGAAAAATTAGTAAAAGAAAGGTGTGAATTTGATCTGTGATTTAGTAAAATGGATAGAAAATATCCTTAAAATGTTGTAGAAGAGCGAGTTTTTGGGAAGTCTCACACCAAGGATATTTTTGGACGATCTTACTCCAAGAACGAGTTTTTTGGGCGATCTCACACTAAGTCCGAGTTTTTGAGCGATCTCACACCAAGACAGAAGAGTGTTGGGGAGAAAGTTCTAGTTTTATTCTCCTTCCTTGACTGCTTCTGAATTTATACACCACTTGTAGATGGTGTGATCTTGTTTTTGTCCCATGTTGTTCTAGTTCGATCCAAGGAAATAGAAAAAGGAGATAAAATGCATTTTGATTACTTGAGGAGTGTTCATGTATCTTTGTGAAAACAACTCTATGAGTTTCTATTGACTTTGTGTTGATATGAGACAATAACTGTAACTACCCCTGGTCATAGGCACCCAAGAAAGGTCAAGAGCACCTAGGCGCTAGTATCTATATATGGGAACTGGTGTTTGTGTTGAATTATGGACCAAAGTCGAATCTGGGCCATTTCTATAAGTGTAGACTATTTTTTTCCTATAAATTTCAAGCTTGTATCGTAGCTCTGAGTTGTTGTATGAGGTGACTAATTCACCCAATGTATGCCCCCTTGTTTGAGGTGCAATAATTTTTCTAGGAGAATGTGGCCCAAAGGAGAGGACTGGATGCTAATCCAAAAATAATACCGTAAAGGGGAGGTAATGAGCATGGTAGAAAGCAAGGAACATGTAAACAAAGAGGTTAGAATATGTGTTAGTAGAAAAAGTAACAAGCATGTTATAGAAGACAATGTAAACAAGCAATAGTGCAGATAAAGTAGGTCATGAAAATTAGGTTTCAAACATGGGACATCTTTCACAATTTCACAAGACAATCAAGGCCGAAATGGCCAAAAGCATATAAGAAAATAAAATACAATACATAGGGCATAGCCCACAAATAATGACATCTAATGGAAAATAGTAACAAGTAAATTATCGGAATACCATGGTGGCAAATATTTCCTGTAAAGAAAATGTTGTACATGAAGCACCCATTAACATGTTAGAAAGATAGGAAGTATGTCAAAGCATGTATGATCCAATAAAGAGTAGTGTGCTACTAATAATAGGAAGTAATATAAAATGAAACAATAGCACTTTTAGTGTGTATGAAAGTAGATTCCCCTAGGAGCCTCGGTGGGACTGGTAAGAGTTATAGTGCCAAGCATTCGTGATGTGTGTAAAGAGTTGTAGGAAGTCTACATTCACAACTAAAGAACAAGTGAACATGCATGTGTATATGATAAAGATAATGACATACTAGATATCCAGCTAACATAGTAAGCAAAGTGTAACATGTGAGTATAAGAAAATAAGAGTAAGTGCAACAAAGATATGTAACATGTTGTGAGTGAGTGAGATGGAATGATATGCAATGTGAATGTGATAGGAGAAACGTTCCCCTGAGTGGATGTGTATGGATATGTATGAGATGAGGTTCATTTATAAAATACCCCTTGAAAATCAAGAATGAACCATATAACAAGAGTGTGTCATTGGGAAATGGTTTGAAATATGTGCTAGATAGATAGATCAATGAAGCATAGAGCATAAAAAGTATGAATTTGGTGAGGTTAATTTCAGATTTAGACCCTCAATATTCAAGTATGAACTATGGAACTAGAGTGCTTCATAGGGTGGTATGATGTATGAGAATCAAAATTCTACAAATATGTATCATGAAGTGCGGAGAGCGTAGAATGTGTAGTGTGTGAGGTTCATGGATGTAGTATGCCCTCAACAGTCAAGTGTGAACCTTAGCACAAGAGTGTGTCATAGGGTAGTGATGATACAAGAGGTGTATCAATGTATGTACGATGAAGGAGAAAGACTATATGTGAAGCATGGAGAGTGAGAGGAGAAATTAAATACACTTGATAATGTTAGGAGGGGGAGAAGTATGCACGATGCCCCCAAGTGTATGATGTAGAGAGGAATCAAGTAGCATCATCTAAGAGATCATCATTTTCATGGTCGAATCCAAATGGAGAAGCATCAAAACCTGGTAAGCAATAGTACGTGGTTGATCAGATAAAGATCCATTGCAAAATTGTACATGCCCATTACGTATTCCTCGTCAGTAAAGGTAGTAGTGGAAAACCATGTTCATACCAGTGAGTAATATTTTGTGTGTGTCTAAGTAATGAATCATTGCAAATAGAAACACGATTAAAAGGCATGGGAAATGTGATATCAATATGACTAGGATCCAAATTTCCACTAATGTAGTCAAGCCAAGACTACCCAAGAGTAAGTGGAGAAGTGTGAGAAGTGCACACAACAAATACTAATAGATGGAAGACACAAAGGCCATAAGTAGTAGTAACATAAACATATCCATGATAGAGGTGAGAGGAATGAGGTGGAGGGAGGATATCATTGAGTGTGAATCCAAGCTGAATCAAGCCATCATGTGTACAAACAATGTTAGAGAAAGTGAGATCGAATGGAATATGTGGCCAATAAGAATTATTGATGAAAAGAGTGCATGTGAAAGGAGGAAGCACTGATGCAGAGTGCTCATGGGAAGATGAGGAAGGTGGTATGATGTCTAATGTATGGATAGACCCCGAAAAAGTACCATAGCATTAGTATAAGGAGGGGTTTTTGAATTGATATTCACCAGGGCCAATAACAATAAAAGTATCATTGAAGTATGACTCATCTATCTCGATAGGATTAAAATTAAGACTGTGTAATTTTTCATCAGTAAGCTCAATGGTATCAACCTCATCATCAAAATCATCAGTTTTGGCATTGTCATTCTAGATAGCAGTATCAAAGATATTGGTAGGAAGTGAACTAGATGTAGGAGTGAGGGGAATCTCAATGAGTGGAGTGGTGATGTTTATTAGAGTAGAAATGATGGGTGAAATGATAGCAGTAGTATGAGTGTAAATGGACGGTATGCTTACATAGGTGGAAGAAGATTGTGAAGCACTATATTGACCAACATCATATGTAAAAATACTTCTAGATGGAATATGCTCCAATGGAGGGATAAGCATAGCAGTAATGGGGTCTATGCGATAGAACTTGAATGGATCAGGGTTATAGTAATGGTATGTTCATAACCATCATGTAAAAATTTAACACACCAATAAACTACCCATAAACGTAGATGGAATAGCATGCGTTGTGTGAATCCAAGGTTTATCCAACAAGAAATTAAATTAAAATGAGGCATTAATAATGAAAAATAATGTGAGAACAATTTTAGGCCCAACTTGTATAGGTAGCGTGACAATGCCTAGGCATGAGTGAGTAGTGAAATCATAGCCATGAATGTAATTAGATTATCGTAATTCCAATTTTCCCAAGAAGGAAAAGAGCACATAGATTTATGGCAGATCCATTTTCAATGAGTACACACTTAATACAAATGGTTCCAATGGTATTAGTGATAAGGAAAGGTGAACATGGATTATCAGCAGTAGATGGCAATATGTCCTCGTCACTAAATGATATATCATGTGGTATATTTTTTAGAGACTGAATTAGATGTGGAATTCCACTTGGTGAATTATTGCTCTCACTATGAATAGAGTGAATGGAGGCCTCTAATGTTTAATGACAATCGGGTGCACTACGTAATAAATCATAAAGATATATTTTAGTCGATGTATTCTTAAGTTGTTTATGATTTCATAATCCTTAGAAGTGGTGGTAGGAATTGCAAAAGTGATAGGTGGTGAGACAGAAATGGGATGATTCGTAGGAGGATGAGTACGATGAGTGGTGACTACATTAAAAGATGAATTGGACATAGGTGTAATAAATCAAGGAGGATGTTGAGTACAAACTTGCATAAAATCAGCAGTGGTAGTAACCATATCAGAAACCCTCGTTGGGGTGAAATAAGGATAAAAATATTGTTCTATGAATTGAGAATAATATGGGAGATTTTGATACGTACTTAGAAGGCAGGTTTTGAATGGTTGGGTTCACCAAATGATTTGACAAATATTGAATTTGTGAAATCCTAATTACAGAGTCACGTATGATAAATAAATGCTAAATCACATTTGACACAAGAAATAAGCTAATGAAAATTGAAACCCTAAGTGAAAGAGAGGGAATAAAATAC
Organism: Taxus wallichiana var. yunnanensis; assembly: GCA_018340775.1. Classification (NCBI taxonomy): domain Eukaryota; kingdom Viridiplantae; phylum Streptophyta; class Pinopsida; order Cupressales; family Taxaceae; genus Taxus; species Taxus wallichiana. The sequence goes on along the minus strand of CM031242.1, from coordinate 470,330,744 downwards.
TTACATGATTTCCCAAGAAATTTCAAGTGTTCTGGATTTGGAAAACTAAAGAACAAGAAGAGGATATTATCGAGCCACACTCAAAAAAATTTTGTAACTACTGAATAGGTTGGACTAGGGCACCTAGAATGGGACTAGGGCACCTAAGCACCAAAGACCTCTGGTAGGCACATGTGAATGCTCAAAATCCTAGAATCTGATTTTTTTGTGTCGTAAGGTGGTTGCTAACCTTCATTATTGGTCGCATGTATGACTATGTCTGCAAAATTCACATGTAACATGTAAAGAGAAAAATAAATTGCAAAACCCCAAAACACATCAAATCCTATAAAGAAAAGATGCAAATGGGGAGTCGAACTGACCTCGATGATCACCCAATAGATTGAACTTACGACTGAGTGTTACACCATGTAGTTCTTATGCATGTGTGTAGAAATCATGCCCTAGGAAGCCCTTTTGCAAGTGCACGTGATAGCGGGTGATGACTAGATCTACCAATGTAGATAGATGTGTGGATGGAAAAATGAACTTCCCTCCTACATACGTGAATGTATAAAACACATTCCCTTGTCTCTTAAATGGATTCTAGATGAATGTCTTTGATGCTCTTAGAATTCCTTTGGATGCAACATTCGGTGAATATAGTAGATGCTTAGAAATTGGTCCTTTATTATGGTCACATAGCTTTGTATTTATATGATTCCCTTGTTTTAATTTTACAATTGACAACTAAAAGAATGACCCATAAGAAAATAAGATTCCCAAAAGATAAAAGATGCCCAAAAGGAGTGAGTAAGATATAAATAGGTTGGGGGTGCCTAGAAGGACGAGGCCACACAGGTGTTTTTGTCCTGGCTAGGCATTGGTGTCTAGAGTCATAAAAGATAAAGAAGTGAAATATATAATGGGTTGTAGGGTATAGAAGACAAAATAAAAAATAAAACACACGAGAAAAAGGCCAAAGATAGATGTCAATTACTAGTTTTCTTGCTTAGGAATCATATGAATAGTAATATGTGATTAGGACCTAGAAATGTACCCAAGTGCGTGATTTTGTGTCTACAATTCTTTTCTTTCATTTTCATTCTAGTATCACATTATTGTCTAATTTGTCTTCATCAAAATCAATTTTTCTTTTGGGTCTTAAAATGAACCTTCATTTTTTCCTACTCATCTAGATTAATTAGGGGTTAAACGATTGCATTCACAAATTCCCCTCACACACAACCAAACCACATCATAAATCAAACTTGCATCTAAACACTTCCTTCCAAGTCTACCTACTTAGATTTCATCACCGAGGGGAAGTGACTTGATGTTCTATACAGTATAAATAATTGGTGGGTGGTATATCGGCTAAGCACTTGATACCCTTATTGTTGTGGTATAATGAAGTGAGGAGTTAGGCCCTAATATCACACCTCGTACTAACACCAACACAGATTTGGGCCTCTCATAACTTTGGGTATATTGAGGTAGTAGCTTTAACACATCTCAAAAACCAACTTTAGCTAGCCTCTTCTATAGTTCTTTTTCAACTATCTTTTTATTTCACACTTCCTAAATAAATCAAGATAATAAAAATAAGGCTTTGTTGTGATTGTGTGACTTTCATTTCGCTAATAAACATATTTCTTTTTGCTTTTGCTTTTTCTTTCTTGTTTAGTTCATGGTTTTGACTAGAAAATATTATCACCTTTAAAATTCTTCATATATGAAAGATCCACTTCAGCAATCCTGGAATCAATCTAGTATAGCATTAAAATTCTTTCAAACATGAAAAACCTACTTCACCAATCCTTAAAATCAATTCAGTCAAATATTTAAAACATCCAAAGCATGACAGATCAATTCCAACAATCCCTCGAACCAACTCAAGAACCTCCATGTTCTCCTAGCACTCAATCTTAAACATTAGAGGCTCCTTGTCTTCACCCTCTATAGTTCTTCTAGAGCGTTGATTGAGTGTTTGTAGAACTCTTGGAATCCAATTTGATTGCCCTTTTTAGCTACCTAACCGTAAAAGGCATCCATCTCCTTCGCCCTCATTTATAATATTATCCATATACTAAATTCAACACTTACGACTATTCCAAGATTTATGAAACCGACTATCGACCCTTTATAAATAAAATTTCTCCCTATCCTACCTCTAGTGATTTGGGAATGTTTTTTCTTACTCATCCACTCCTGTTGCTAGTTTTGAGCTTAATGTCATATTATCACAAAATGCATCTACCCAACAAGGACTTGTAGCATATGCATCCTCACCTAACCCCCAAGGTACTCTAAACCCCATCGTTACTACACCACCCTTGGTTAGTCAACAAGGACCTATAGTGTCTGCATCCTCATCTAATGCACAGTTTCCCAAAACTTTTTGTTACTTCAACTTCCTTAATCACCAAACATCGTCTACTCCTCTACCTCCCCCACAAGTTCTACCAACATACTCACTTCCACCAGCCCCTTGGCCATCACATAACCTATCATCTCACAACAACCCACATCCACAATTCAAAACTTAGTGATTTCTATCCCTACATCCTTACCACCCATCAACACAAGTCTCATCACTAGTACTCATCCTCTCTCACAACTTATCTCCTCAATGGGAGTTTCGTACTACAAATACATTTTAGTTCTTCATAACCTACCAAAGTAACAACCTTCTATTTTCACTCATATTTCCCATCCATATCAGTATATCCAATCCTCCTCACAACCATTAGTCTCCCAATACACTTACAACATTCCAAGAAACATTCCCTCTCTCAAAATATGTCATTACCATATCACTTATATCAACAATCAAACCCTTACACTTATAATCAATCCACTCCTTCTTCAAACACACAACCACCCCGAATGATTGCATACAATCAATGCTAAGCAATTATTAGCCTTGAAGATGTTATTATGGTACCTAGAAATAATATTTCTTACGAATAGATTTACAATGAACCTATTAACCCATCCGTGCCTTTTAAGGCCTATCCTCCACACTAGGAACTCCCAAAATTCATCAACTTCAATAGTAAATAGGACCCACAACAACATATCATTTCCTTTTTCATGCATGTTAACTTATCACTCATTACTAGGATCTCATGTTGATGACATTCCCTATGTCCACTGGTTGTCCTTTCCTTGACTGGTACAAAAGTATCCCACAACACTCCCTTTTCTCATTTGCACAATTGGAACAATTGTTTCTATAACACTTCTCTTTCAATATCACTTATAAAATCTACATCACAGACGTGTATGCCATCAAACAATTTGAGGATGAGTTTGTTGTTGATTTCATCGCTAGATGGAGAGTAATTATCAACCAATTGTCCTTCTCCCTTCCAAAAACTAAGTTGATTGAGTTGTTTTCTCGATCATGTGCCAAACATATATCATCAACTCTTAAAATTCAGTCCTTCCAAACATTTGATGAGGCCTTTACCATGGCTTGGAAACTAGAACTCCACACCCTTGAAGATGGAAAGGTTAAATTGTGATCTAAGAAACCAAAACCTAAGTCCTCCTTTAAAACTTCTTCTAATGAAAAATCTAAAGGTTCAACAAACATGGTTGTTTTAAAAACGCATCCAAAGGTTGTTCGGATCCAAAACGATCCAAGCTTCAACATAAATACATGCCTTTAGGGAATCCTCTAGTACTATATTTGATAATATTCTTTCCACTTGTATGATTAAGCTCCCTCCCATCCAACCTATCAACGTATCAACTTCCAAACCATCATGGTATAGATAAAATGATTATTATAAATACCACCAAGTCTGAGGACATGACATTGAAAGGTTTCATTCATTTAAAAATTTCCTCCAAGAACTTATCGATCGTAGTGAATTACAATTTGATAATTCAAACACTCCTTCCAATAAAAAATTGGATTTGTTTAAATAGCCCTTCCCTGAATCTTCACATAACTAGTAATCAACCTAAGTCTAATGCCATAGGATCACATCATATCATTAACGAGTGTCAAAAATCCCTCACCCAAATCTACAACACCATTTGTTCCCATAGCTGAAACATAGACCAAACAACATATCCCTTCGAATCTCCACACCACCGAGATCCCAAACCCTTCTACATCACATTATCCAAACCCTACCACATCCACTACCGCAGAAACTTCTAATACCTTCCCTTTGGAGTCACCTGGAAAATAAGCATGCCATCAAAATCTTAAATAGCTCTTTCCAAGACCATATCACCCAATACCGATCCCAAATCCTTGGTAATCCAACACAAAACGTACAAATCACATGTCTAAAAAGATAGAAATATTACAAAACACTCACCATACAAACACACCGCATGATGCCATATCCTTACCTTCCATTCTAGGACCACATCCCTCATCCAAATTTACAATCACCATCACATAGTCTAAACCCATCCCACGAATAGAACCTAAATGTATCATAAAAGACACGACTCAAGAATCACATTCTCCTAAACCATCAAACAATATCCCCCATCTGTCATCCTCATCATTAGGATATTACACTAACATCCTTGAAAAACTCAATCGATTATCATTCATAATGTTTCCACCTATTAATCCCTTTAATCCTCAGGGGTGGAAACCTTCCTGGTATAACTATGAGGCATTATGTACTTAGCATCAAATACCAGACACCACACATAAGATTGTAAATCCTTCCATGCCATAATCTAAAGTCATGCGAAGGAAAAGACTCCTTCCATTAGACATAAATCATCACAATCAATATGCTAACCTCAATACAACCAAATCTAAACATCAAATCAAACCGAATCTTCAAGCCCCTAAAAATACAAGTTCCAAACCGTCACATGATATTGCATCTATTAAAAATAAGGATTTTTCTAGTAAATCCCATCACTTCTAGATAGATGTCTTTTGTATAAACACAAGAGCATGCGCACAAGATTTGAAAAACCGGCCTAAATTATCTATCTCCATCATTCCTCCCAAATCACTCAACCTTTCAGCTTTCTAAAGATAAGGTTTCCATTCTTGCAGACCCTCAAACTCAATCCATTATGCCCATATAAAACATGGTCCTTAAATATTTACATCAAGATCTCATCAAGGTCTCTCTTTATGAGCTTGTTCAAAACTCTCCACAACATCGACAAGCTATGATTGAAGACCCGCAGCCATTTCAGTACCATCATATGACCCCCAACCATTTTCCAATCTCATTTGCACACTTAAAATATCTTCCACTATCACATTTGAAGACTCTGAAATCACATCCTTACAACCCAGGAGGATCATGATCTTCCTCTCTATTAGAATTTGAGGATTCTAATAAATACGTATTTAATCAACTTACATATTATATAATGTTACAATAAATATTTAAATAAACATTACATGATAACATAAGTAAATAAATAAATGCTTACATAAATAAATAACACATGCGACACAATATTTATAGTGGAAAACCCCAATAGGGTAAAAACCACTTTGAAAATAACCTTTAACTTTAGATAAATTATTTTACATCTAGTAAGATCACCTCCTCCTTTAAAACCCTATTTACCAAGGGTAAAACCAAATCACTTGATTTGTACACCTTTGATATATTTCCCGAATATATCAAATAAGGACCTAAAGTCCTTTTTATATAAGGTGATCGGGTATGTCTTCCGACCCACCTTTTCAACCTAAAATGGTTGATACATACACCTAGGTTTATAATATTTAATATAAGAAATATAATAATTTCATGATATTAAATATTTAACCTAAAGTATATACCTAGGTTAGCATATTTAATAATAGAAATGTAAATATTTCATATTATTAAATATTAACCTATATATTAGTGATGGACCCATATACATTAAGGGTTGTCCAGACCACTTAATCATTATGTTCCAACACTCTCTTCATCACCAGAAAAAGTAATGAAAAACTCGTCAAGAGAGTAATAATTGATAATAGTGATGGTATCAACATAATATTGTTTGACGCCTTTAAATAGCTTCAAAGTGACTGATACCATAGTTACTCAATAACTTGTTGTCTTTAGACGCCTTTAATGACATTATTTCCCCCACATTACGCACAATCATCTTACCTATTAAAACATGTGTTAAAATCCTTCACGAGATCTTCTATCTTGTAGAAGCGAGTTCTAATATAATATACCTGTTGATTTTAACAAATATGGAATTTGTAAAACCCTAATTGCAAAGTCATATGTGATAAATAAATTACTTATGTATAGATTTGACACAAGTAATAAGCTATATAAAAAATGAAACCCTAAGTGTAAGAGAGAGGATAAAGACATTTATTTTCACAATTGATCCTCAAGTATTATGGAATGGAAAAATGGTAAACACGAGGAGTAAACTATCACAGCTTGTTCTTGATAAATTCTGAATTTGTCGAACCTACCAGATGGGTGCCTAGACTAGGTCATGATCACTTGAGTGCTTGAGACATATTTTGGGCTCTTGTGATGCGAAAGACCTTAGAAAGTGATTTTTTTGTGTCGTAATATAGTCATTAACATTCAATTTTGTTCACCTATGTATCGATGAATTATCATTGTATTTTCCTATAACCTACAAAACAAATGATATCTTGCAAAACCCCAAAACACATCAAATCCTAAAAATGAAAAGATGCAAATGGGGAGTTGGAATGACCCCGGTAGTCACCCAACAGAGTGAACTTATGACCAAGCGTTGCACTACATCTCAGACTACATATATTTTTGTATGTGTGTGTGTAGAATCATGCCCTAGGAAGATCTTGTGTAAGATGCACTCTGATAGCGAGCAATAACTAGATGTAGCAATGTAAGTAGATATGTGGATGGAAAAATGAAATTCCCCTCCTATGTGTGTATGCAGAAAATGTAGTCCCTTGTCCCTTGAGTGATAGCTAAATGGATTTTTTTATTCTCTTAGAATATATTTGGATGTAACCTTAGGTGGTGATAGTACATGGTTAGAGCTTAGTCCCTTATTATTATCACATAGCTTTATATTTCTATGATTACCTTGTTTTAATTTTGTAATTGAAAATGAAAAGGATGACCCATAAGAAAAATAGATGCCCAAAAGATAAAAGAGGTCCTAAAGGGGCGAATAAGATACAAAGTGGTTAGGGTCACCCAAAGGGGTTGAGGGCACTTAGGCATTGGCATCATGGCTGGGTGTTGGTGTCCATAGTTAAGAAATATAAGCAAGTGAAATACCAAGTGGGCCGTGAGGTGTGCAAGACAAAAGAGGAAACTAGAAATACATAAAAGAGGCCAAAGATAGATGTCATTTACTAGTTTTCTTGCTTAGGAATCATACGAATAGTGTGATGTGATTAGGACCCAAAAGTGTACCCAAGTGCGTGATTTAGTGTCTAAATTTTCCCCAATTTATTTTGTTGAGTGAATAATTGATAACACAAAGTAGAAAATTGATTCATACACGATAACCATGTAGATTAATGGTGAAAGTGTCCTGAAGAGACAAGAAAAATTGTGGAGTGATAATTATGAAGCATGGAAGCTAAAGAAGATGAAGTGGCCCTAGGGGTGAAGCATATATGTTGTATCATGTTTATACCTATTTTCATTCTTGTTTGTGCTTGATGATATGGGGATGCTTATTGATGTGTATTAAGGATGGACCACTACAAAAGAAGAGAAAAAGAGTACTCAAATATGTGTATATGAAAATTTTTATCCAAATATCTAAAAAGTGTGTAAAAGTATACAAAAACAAAGTGTGCACCTTATTCGTGACGAGTGAAAAGGATAGAAAAGATCCTGAAAATGATGTAGAAGAATGATTTTTTTGGGAGATATCACACCAAGAATGAGTTTTTTAGGTGATCTCACGCCATGGCAAAAGAGTGTTGGGAAGAAAGTTCTAGTTTTATTCTCCATCCCTAACTGTTTTCCAAATTTATACACCATTGTAGATGGTTTGATCCTTTTTTGTTCATGTTCGATCCAATTTGATGTAGTTTGATCCAAGTAGAAAATGAAGGTAGAATGCATTATGATTACGTGAGGATTGTGCCTATACTATGCAAAATGATTTATAAACCGCTGCTGAAAATTGTGTTGCTTTATGAGAAAATTATTGTAACCTCCCCTTGGTCATATGCACCCAGGAAGGATCAAGAGCACCTATGTGCTCATGTTTGTATCTGGGTGCTGACATCTATGTTGAACTGAGGACCCAAGTCATAATATAGTTTGTTTTATGTATGTAATTTTTTTTTGTTTATGGGATAAACTATATTGTGCTTTAGCTCTGTCCTGTTGTATGGTGTGACTGATTCACCCAATGTATACCCCCCTCGTTTGTGGTGGATACAACGTCACTAGGAGGATGCAACCCAAAGGAGAGGACCCAATGTTGATCTAAAACTATAACCCTACGGGGGAATGTTCTTGGTAAAACCAAGGCACATCTAAACAAAGTGGCTAGTATCATGTGTTAGTGCAAACAAGAAAAGTATGCATAAAGAATACAAATTTTAATCGAGCAAGAAATAATATAATTTAGACTACTAAAAGTGAGTTTTAGACATGGTACATAACTCACAATATCACAAGCATATTAGGGCCAAATCAGACAAAAGCATATAAGAAATGAAAAATCAAGACGTAAGGTTTAGCCTACAAACAATGGTAAATAGTATCATGAGAAATATCATACAACCATGGTGGCAAATAGTTCCCGCAAAGCAAATGCTTTATTGTGTAGAAAATTAGATTCCCCAGGGAGCCTCAGTGGGACTGGTAAGAGGTACAATGTCAAACATCCATGTTAGGTGTAAGGATATCTAGAAATTCTACATTCACAACCGAGAGAACAAGTGAACGCGCATATGTATATGATAAATATAATAACATCTTGGATATCCATATAACATAGTAAGAAAAATGTAACATGTGAGTATAAATAAACAAGAATAATTACAACCAAGATATGCATCATGTTGTGAGTGTCAATGGAATGGAATGCAAAGTGAATGTGATAGGAGAAGCATTCCCACTGAGTGGATGTGGATGAGCATGTATGAGATTAGGTTCATTTATAGAAGACTCCTCGACAGTCAAGAATGAACTATAGAACAAGAGTGTGTCATCGGGAAATGGTTTGATAGTGTATGCTAGATAGATATGATCAATGAAGCATAGAGCGTAGAGAGTGAGTGAGTGCAAGTGAGGTCCATTTTAGATTTATCCCTTTAGTAGTCGAGTATGAACCATGGAACTAGACTGTGTCATCGGGTAGTTTGATGTGTGTGAATGTGATGCTAGAAATATGTATTGTAAATACACCGAGTGTGAAATGTGTAGTATGTGAGGTTCATGAATGAATTATGCCCTCAACATTCAAGTGTGAACCTTAGCACAAGAGTGTGGCATAGGGTAATGATGATACAAGTGTATCAAGATGTGTAAGATGTGTGTAAAATACTAGATGCGAAGAACATAGTGGAAAAGTAAAAATGCAAGACACCTATATTTTAATAAGAGGAGGGTGAAGTAAGCATGATTCCCCTAAGGTTATTATGTGAAGAATAATCAAGTATCATCATCTAAGATATCATAATTTTCATGTTCAATGCCAAATGGAGATGCGTCAGAGACCTTGTAAGTGATAGAATGTGGTTGATCAAATAAGGAGTCATTGTGGTGTAGATTGTACATGCCCATTACATACTCTTCATCAATGAAAGGTGGTAGTGGACATCTATGTGCATACCAGTGAGTAATATTTTGTAAATAGCCAAGAAATGAATCATTACAAATAAAAACACACTTGAATGGCATGGGTAATGAAATTTTTATATGATCAAGATCTAAAGTTCTGCCAATGTAGCCAAGCCACGATTTCCTGAGTATAAGTAGAGATGTGAAAGAAGTACGTGAAACAAATATTGATGACTAGAAGATGTGAAGGCCATAAGAAACAATGAGGCAGACATATCCATGATAAAGATGAGGAGAATGAGGTGGAGGGAGGATATCATCCAGTGTGAATTCAAGCCGATCCAAGCCATCATTTGTGCAAACAAAATATCAAAACTAGTAGGATCGAATGGAATATGTGGTCAATGAGAATTATTCATGAAAAGAGTGCATGTGAAAGGAAGAAGTGTAGATGCATGTTTCTCATGAGAAGATGATGAAGGTGTTATGGTGCCCAATGTATGGACAGACCCCTAATAAAGTACCATAACATTGGTTGGAGGGGGTGTCGATGTAGAGTGTTCTTGAGAAGATAAAGTAGGTGGCATGGTCTCCATTAACAAATGAATCCCTGGAGATGAATCATGTTGGTGGTAGGGGTAGGAGGTTCCACGAGTTAATAATCATAAATGAGATATGTAGGAGGATTATGAAGATGAACAATATTATGATGGATAAATGGAGTAAGGAGAGAAGTGAGTGGGTCTAGAGTGCAATATTTGAATGGATTACAGTCAGCAAGAACAGTATACACATAACCATCATGTATGAACTTAACACATTAATGAACTGTAGAAGGTACTACCTACATAGCATGAATGCATAGTCTACTAAGTAAGTAATTTTATTATAGCTTGGCATCAATAATAAAGAATATTGGGATCAGCAATGATAGGTAAGGTGATATATCCCATGTGTGGTTGTGTAGAAGAATCATAGCTACGAATAGAAATGGGTGTGGGATTAAGATTAGCAAAGAAAAGGGTAAGTGCTAAAGAGATGTAATATTACACAAATTGAGCTCAGATTCAATATCAACTAGTACTCACCTAATGCCTATGTTAAATATGCAAGTATTGATATAAAGAGGAGGATCATTGTCATAGACAGAAAGAGCAAAAACTACATCAAATGGGAAAGTAAGGTGTTGAGTAAACGCATCAATGAATAACTGATATACCCATCCGAAGAAGTATTAGTAAGAATGTAAGTATTAGCCAGAAGAGAGTTGATTTTATCCTTACATTCGGGTGAGCTTGTAAAATTCCATAAATGGAAATAACCATGATGGAAGAATAAGAAGAGGAGATTATTCAAAGGATGGGTACACCAAATGATTTTAAAAATATGGAATTTATAAAACCCTAATTGTATAGTCACATGTGATAAATAAAACACTAAAGTACATATTTGACATAAGCAATAAGCTAGATAAAAATGAAACCATGGGTACAAGAGAGGATAAAATACTTAGCTGATTTTGTAATTGATATTAAAGCATGTTGGACTTGAAAACTGGTAAACATGAGTAGAAAATTGTTACGGTTGTGCACGATAAATTTTGAATTTATCGAGATCTCCTAGATGCAAGGTTAGAGATGCCTAGGTGTTGGAGACTGCTTTTAAACACCCGTGACTATGAAATACCTCATAAACTGATTTTTGTGGCATAATATGATCGTTTACCTTCATTTTTGTTTACCTATGTCTCATTGGATGACCATTGTATTCACATGTAACCTGCAAAACAAATGATATCTTGTAAAACCCTAAAACACATCAAATCATAAAAATAAAAATATGTAAATGGGGAGTCAGACTAATCCTAGAGGTCACCCGATAGAATGAACTTACAACCGATCTTTGCACTACATTTTAGACTTCATGTAGTTTCATGTGTGTGTGTAGATTCGTGCCTATAAAGCTCTTGTGCAAGATACACTTGATAGCAAGCAATAACTAGATGTAGAAATGTAAGTATATGTGTGGATGGAAAAATGAACTTCCCCTCCTATGCGTGTATGAAAAAATGTATTCCCTTGTCCCTTGAGTGATAGCTAGATGGATTCTTTAATGCTCCTAGAATGCCTTTAGATGTAACCTTAGGTGGTGATAGTAGATGCTTAGAGTTTGGTCCTTTATTATGGTCACATAGCTTTGTATTTATATGATTCCCTTGTTTTAATTTCATAATTGACAACTAAAAGTCTGACCCATAATAAAACAATATTCCCAAAAGATAAAAGAGGCCCAAAAGGGGCGAGCAAGATACAAAGATTTCGAGGGTTCTGGGTGTTGGCATCTTGGTTGGGCTCGGTGTCTAGAGTCAAGAAAGACAAGCAAGTGAAATAATGACTGGGTGTGTGAAGTGTGCAAGACCAAAAGGGAAACTAGAAAGATAGAAAAGAGGCCAAAGATAAATGTCAATTACTAGTTTTCTTACTTAGGAATCATAGGAATAGTGGTATATGATTAGGACCTAGAAATGTACCCAAGTGCAAGATTTACTTTCTATACCTGGATACGCACTATGTGGTGTATCCCATCCACATTACATCGATGTCTAAAGTAAGAACATGAGGGTAAAACCTTTACGGTTCCCACTGATCCAAATCCATTAAAATCCTATCACGTGACCTATAGGCCTAAAGACGTGTTACTTCCACTACAAATTGCATGTCTTCAAATAAGGATTCTACAAGCTCCTCCGTTCCCTCATCCAAACCACCGGATAATTAATCCTTGAAGACATCATGCAATATCTATCATTGGGGTAGTATCGTCTTCTAATCCTCAATGCACTCCCTACACCTAAAACGTATGGGAGACCTCATAAACAAGCTGTTATATCAGCCAAATATAGGAAATATCATTTCCTTTGGTCCCCCTTTCCTTTGCACACAAATTTTTATGGATATATATACCTTCACCTCATCTTGATAATCAACCACACATAAAGACATTTTCCTCATATTTCTCATTCTTAGACAAACCAAAGTTTTCCCATACCTACCTCCATCGCTATGCATGGAAGGGCTTCGGTCTGGGTCGATATGAATAGGGTCCACACGACTTACCCTTTGATTATATAAGGAAACCTCTTTAGAACATGGCCTTGGATTCAAATCTTATTCCTCTAATCCTTCATTATCAACATCATAACCCTTAACACACTTATCACAATTATGAGCCTCACTCTCTCGACAATGATAACACCGTATCCATACCTCCAAAATTTTATTTTAGTCAATGCTATCACACTTGGACCACTAACTTATATAGTTAATGATAAGATTGAAACCCTTCCCCTAATGTTACCACACATGACAAAGGAAGATTTCCCTACCATTGACATTCTCCACTGTCACGAAAATGACACTATCTTAATTTAAATGGGTATCGAATATGACTATCTTAAGAAAAATTTACCCTCTAATACATCCACACTTCTTAATGAATCAACCACTTTGAGTTAATATCAGCACACCACAAGATTCACACATTGTCAAGATCATCCAATCCTTAGACCCATGTGAACGCAAGAATTCATGACTTTTATATCCGAACATAGTCAAGCCTTTGCATGGTCCTATAGTGATATTCTTGGCATAGACCCTAATATTATTATTCATAATATCGTCACTATCCCTAATGCTAAGCATGTGAAACAAAAACTTTGTCGGATGCATACTTGCGTCACCCTACTAGTCAAAGAATAACTTCAAGCATCTTCTTTCCGCCAACTTCATAATACCTATTAATTACCCACAATGGGCTTCTAATATTGTTTCTTCCACTAAATCCACTAGAAAATTATGCATTTGTATGAAATTCCGAGACACGAACCTCGCTTTCCCAAAAGATAATTTTCCCTTACTAAAAATTGATCAACTCGTTGATCTAACAACAGCCATGAGATGTTATACCTTACGGATGGTGGACATTTCAACGGTTTAGTTTTTCCTAAATGGAACCTATGAATGGGCTACTATTGGCCCACACTTCACAAGGACTATTGTGACTATGTCAAGAAATGTGTTAAATGTTAACAACATTCCAACATCACACACATCCCCAACCACTCTTTTCAATCCTCTTAATACATGTGGCCTTTCTCACAATGGAGGTTAGACCTTATCGACCTTATCAACCCTCGCTCATCACAATGACACAATTCTATCATTACAACAACTGAATATTTTAAAAAATGGGTGGAATTAATTCCCCTTATCTCCACTAAAGTAGATAAAATCATTAACTTCATCCATCATCACATTATCTGTCACTTTGGTATACCTCATAAAATCATCACAGATAATGGAAAATCATTCAAAAATAAGAAATTTCAGAAACTTTGTGACACTTACAACATCAATCCAAGTTTTTCCTCTCCTTATTATTCACAAGCTAACGTACAAGCTGAAGATTCTAATAAGACACTCAACAAAATCCTCATGAAGATTGTTGACCAAACTAGTATAAATTGGCATCTTCAAATCCCATTTGCGGTATGTGCTTATCGACTAGCTTTCAAACATTTATAGGTTTCATACCATTCTCCTTAGTATACGACACTAAATTCATTCTTCCTCTCAAAGTTTAAATCCCATCCTTACGCGTTTCTCTCAAAGACTTCATCCCTGATGAGGATTATCATCAAGAACACCTATCATAAATATAATTTTGTGTGCAAACATCATTTGACTTCCTTCAACATATCAACATCTATCAAGAACAAATCAAACAATCATCTCTTATAACGTGACTTTAACATTGGAAATCTTGTTATCAAACAAAATCAATATGTCACTAACATGAAAAAGAGTAAACATGGGAAGTTTTCTCCAAATGGCTTAGACCATGTATTATCACTCACAAATATGGTTATGGGGCTTATCATTTATCCTCCCTTTATGGTAAACCTGAAAAGGATTCTCTTAATGCCCTACACTAGGTTGTTGTTCTACTGTTAAAATATCAACTCACAAGACCATATTCAAACTACAATCTCCATCCATCATCCCACATATCCTATCATCCTCGTAATGATTTGGAACTATGTGGCTTTCCATCAACATGCCTGTCATGACCTTAAATATGGGTACCATGGCTCTAGTCATATCATATTCCACATTTATAAGTTCCCTTCACACAATTAGGGAACCCCACAATCATTACTCTCATCACCCCCTATCTTATCCCATTTTATGACATGAAAAGGATATAAGTGTAGCTTGCACATTTATCCCCTTCTAAAGCAATTACTTTGGCTTTCCCTCATCTCAAAAATTAAAATATCCATGGGATGGATATAATAAAAATATAGATTAATCCCTCAAACGAAGGCTATCAAAAGAAAAATTATGTTAGGTGAAGTTTTAAACCACTCCCTCGAAGGATGGCTACCCAATCAAAGTATACAAGAAATGACTTTCCACAAAAATCAGTCCTCATTTAAAAAGAGGCTTCCCGCTTCAATCATCCCTCATAATAAAAAAAAAAGTAACCATCCCAGGAAAGCTTCCCGCATTGATCAACTTTCCCATAAAATGCAAGCTTCCCACATCGATCAACTTGTGAAAATACAATAAAGGGTTGGGGAAAAACCTAGGAACTATCAAGAAGAACCTATTTCCCCATGTTTTTACACACCAACCTATCCCATGTCAAGAAAAGGATAAATGCAACTATCCCACACTTATCTATGATCCTACTATGACTAATCATTATGGATCATATGTTAACATTAGACACAAGGCTGCATGTGTGGTATCCTACATTTAAATTAGTTTACCATCATACACTATATCTGCTAAGAATAGTAAGGAAACAAACATATCACACTCTGTTCTTATCCATCGTATAGTTCGTAAATAAAACAACAATATCATCATTTATCACAAACATATCCAAGATCATCCAAATCACATCACACATCACTAATCTAAAAAAATACACATTTCAAATATATCAATAGCTCATCATATCCGGATCATTAAAATCACAAAGATACATCTCTAAACTATATCCATCGCATTGTAATCATTACAAAAATCACAACATCAATCAAATATCAAAATCATGTGTGTGTGTGTGTATATATCAAAATTATATATACATCATCAAGGGCTTAAAAATCCTCTGAAAGAGGGTTTAAAACCCACAAGCGAGGATCATGAGGGATGATATGCACATCAATGGACGTGCGAATGGCAGCGTGAAGAGATCTCGGGAGGAGTAAGCATCAACCGAATGTGCATGCAAAGATTTGAAACATGGGCAGAACCTAGTTAAGCCATAAAAATATCCTCTATCTCATAGATCAAATGGGGTGTACATATAGGAGGTGTTGAGTAACCCCAAGGTCTTTGCAATCATGAAAAATTGAGTAGAGAGGGGGAGTTACATTCCCATAATAGAAGTGTAACTCCCAATGATGCATATGTGATGCGTAAGAGAATCTCATAATGACCCCTAAATGACACATGGACCTACGATCTCACCTAAGTGAGATGACTCACCTAATGATGTGGAAAATAACACACACCAACACCCCCCCTTCATCATAACTTAGGATGAGACAGCAAGTCAGAAATGAGAAATGGGTCCCAAAGACAAAGCCCGATGAGGTACTCATGTACAAGAAAAATATCCCAAGCACTTGAAGGAAAACCCAGTGGGAAAAACATCCACCACAAGAGAACAAAACACTCTCTAATCTAAGAAAGATGCCAAAGATGGGTCCTAGCTATAGACGAGCCTAAAAAGGTACCCATGTACAAAGAGGAAATCTCTCGAAAGAATAAGAAGAGAGAAGAAGAGGGAGATGAGAGGAATGCAGAAGATGCCATGGACAGATCTGAACTCTGCAGCTCTAGGAGGTCTCCCAAAATAATGTCGATGATGAGATCCTCTGCCTCTAGACTAAAGAAGAGCCACCCACACCGAACTATGTGCCTACCCTTAGGAAGGACAAAAATGACATGCTGGAAAGTCTTCCCACTCCACAAAGGAAACCGAAGGTAGTAGCACAAAGAACTCTGAGTCTGGTCCACGAAAGTGTGACATAGGTCTAGCAAATGAGCACCAAGGAACCGAAGGTAATGCCACGTGTGCAGAACTGTCAGAGTGTGAAGAGTGAACACCTGTAGAAAGGATTTCCACGTGATGTGAAGGCAACAAAACATCCCCACAACAAAAAATGGATCCACAAGCAAGGGTGGATCAATGAAGGTATCTAGAAAAGTGGAAGTGGTAAGAGTCCCAGAAGGGGCACTCCCAACAACGGAGATGATGGACTCCTCTAAAATACTGTAGATGGATGAGAAACCTATAGTACATCACAAGTAGACTCTGTAAAAAGATAACTAAGGTCAGGCAGATACTCGTCCCAATGAGGGGGCTCAACAAATAGAAGAGCAATGTCAGATAGGTATGAGTCATCCAATGAAGGTAGAGGAGTGGAAGGGGCCTCGCACACTGGAAGTGGAAAGGAGGTGGGTGTGATGAATGTATGAGACTGAATAGGAGACTGCTCGATATCTGATGAGATGTGGGAAGTGTCAACACTCTTTGGAATAGTGAGAGAAAGAGGAGAGAAGTCCTCTGTAGTACTCTCGACATCAAAACTAGATGCACAATCCTCATCATCAAAAGTAGAACCAAGCAAGCCTCGTCTCGGTGGAACCGCTATCACACGAAGTACAAGAGGAGACAACTGGATCAACAGTAGCAACAATGGCGGCAGTATGTGAAGGGTCTCCATAGAGGGACTGAAGAATGCTCCAGACATGGTGAGGTGGATCTGATTCTACCATGTGAAACCAAAGAGATCTAGAGACATGCATCATCATGTGACCAAAAACATGGTCGCAAGTGTCAAGAAATTCCTCTAGATGACGATGATCAGTGGGTGTAGGAACTGGCCCAAGCAAGAAGGGTAAAAGACCATCGTGGGCAAAGTAGTGTTCCATGGAAGCACGCCAGGCTGAATAGTTCCCTCTCTCAATGAGAAGTGGTGCAGGCTATAAAAAGATCCTATGATGCTCAAGTCTGGAAAGAGCACTCTCCATGATGAAAAATGCAAGATGCACAAAAGCAAGATGTTAGACTCGGCCGATAATGCATCTGCGTGTGAAAACCCAAGAGTACTAGTCAACCCCCTAGAATGTGGCACTTTATAAAGTAGTGAATTTACAAAACGACAATTTCATCACGTAATGTGTGAAAAATCATGTAACTTTGACTAAAGAAGCGCTAAAAAATGAGTAGCGAGTCAAAAGTTATAGCATTAAAATGATTCCCACAACTGATGGAAAAAGTCAATAAATGTTGCAAATGCATTAAAAAAGTGCCCAAAATGGGTGCAAAGGGTGTCGTGTGGGTACCGTTGGAAACGACATCAAATTTTAGGCATATTTTGTTTTTCTTGCGAGGGGGGATTAGCCTCCTGCCAACCTCAGACCTCACCCTCCGTCTTCGACATGCATAGGAAGGACATTAAACAAGAAAAAATGAAGGCCCTAAATTTTGACAATGCCATAAAAGAATGTTTTGCCTCAAAACATTAAAAAGGAGGTTTGTTTTAACTGCAAAACAATTTCTAAAAGGAAGAGGTCCCACATTGTTAAGTCATGTGGCTGTTGACCGAGCTAAATGAAGGAACCACGTGCCAAATTGAGGGTCCACGTGTTGTGTTCGTGTGGAATCCAGGCAATAGAGATCCTCAATAGGTGAGAAGTAGCCAAAGCGAGAGCACGATAGAGAGATTGACATTGAGTGGCCGGAGGAGAGCCATTAGAGGGCTGGCAGAGGGCAAGATTCTCATGCGGGGTTGAAACGGTTCTACGTGCCGGTAGCAGGATGAGTAGAACATGCCAGGAAATAGTCCCAAGCTAGAAATGGAGAAATCCTTGAGTAAGGGATCACAAAACCAATGAAGTCATGAGCAATATGCAGTGTTAATCAAAATGCAGGAAAGATCAACCCATCCAACAGAGCATGTAGAACTAACAACCGAGATGTTAATAATGCAAAGCACGAGCCAAAGAAGCAAGAAAAAAGCAGACGTAGCAACATTCCAATGAGTTTTCAAGCCAATGGTCGGCACAAGAGAAAAAAAATGAGTTGGTAATGTAGCCAAACGCACAGCATGGAGGCAACGGCGAGCAGGGAAGCTAGAAATGAATGTCATGCTAGAACTGGCAAACCAGGGTCAAGAAAGATGCAAACATGGCAAGCTTGAGCATAACACACACCACGAGAATACTGGATGAGGGGCCGAGAAAGCAGTGTAAATCCCAGACCAGGAAACTGAGCCAATGTTGAGCAAGGGGAAACACAAGCCAAGGGTCCACCAACAAACCCAGAAGTAAAACACGAACACATAATCAGTCAATGAGTGCAAACCAAGTTGGAGAAGCCAAACAGAGTGGTCGAAGACAGGATGCAACCCCGATACAAAACAACACGGAAACCTCTGAAGACCACATGCAAAAGTTGTAAAACCACGAACACCCCAAAAACACCAACGATCACATGAACAACCGTACAAGAGGTATGAAACCCGAATCAGTGCAAGTAGAGCATGGTCGGAATAACCATTACGACACACGCAACAAAATCTGAATATCACGTCGAAAGTTGGAAAACACGCACGAAACACCGATGAGTGCACGGATCCACAAGATATTCTCTGATACCATGAAAGAGGGTTTAAAACCCACAAGCAAGGATCATGAGGGACGATGTGCACATCAATGAATGTGTGAACGACAGCATGAAGAGATCTCAAGAGGAGTGAGCATCAACCGAATGTGCATGCAAAGATTTGAAACACGGGTAGAACCTAGTTAAGCCATAAAACTCTCCTCTATCTCATAGATCAAATGGGGTGTACATATAGGAGGTGTTGAGTAACCCCCAATGCTGCAATCATGACAACTCAAGTAGAGAGGGGGAGTTACATTCCCAAAATAGAAGTGTAACTCCCAATGATGCATATGACACACTGACGCACTAACACACTGACACGTAAGATAATCTCATAATGACCCCTAAATGACACATGGACCTATGATCTCACCTAAGTGAGATGACTCACCTAATGATGTGGAAAATAACACACACCAATAGCCTCATGTATCAAAATATATGTAAACTATCAACAAGGGAATCAAAATATCCTCATACATCAAAATATATCAAAATAGGCCTACAAAATACCTAGTAAAATGTGAGCCTATCAATCATCTATGTCACCTTTGACCCATTTAGTGGTCCTATGGTTTTACACATCCATCATCAAAATCACACATTTTTAAAGCATGTGCTTCCTTTTTGGGTCTCAAGACCCTCTTAGAATCCACATTCATCCTACGGACCTGTGTTTATCAATTCCTAGACTTTACAGTCTCTTGAGACCATTTCCTATCGCCTCATACAAGTCATGTGTCTATAGGTCGAGAAACCATTAGTTCCCATATAATTTGATTTCTTGCTCACGTAATCCCACCTTTGTGGAAACATATTTCATTCGAGATCCTGTTTTTCCCGACACATCATAGATTTTTAGCTTCCCGGGAACCTTTTCTCAGCGTGTCCTACAAATTTATACATTTATAGGTTGAGAACCCATTAGTTTCCCTATCACTTGACTTCTCGGTTGTGAACGCCCACCTTTGTGGAAACATATTCCATTTAGAGTGTTCCTTTATCAAATCCACATTGGATTTCACAACCTTTTTGGGAAACTTTTTCCCTACCACCGTTAATTCATACGTCTATAAGTCAAGAACCCATTGGTTCCCCTATCACTTGACTTCTTATCCGTATAAACCCACATTTTTGGAAACATATTTTATATCAATCTTGCATCTCCCAATATACAATGGAAATTATATGCCTTCGGGAACCTCTTCTCATCTCCTCCTATAATTCATATGTCTATAGGTCAAGAACCCATGGGTTCCACTATCACTTTACTTATTGGTCATGTAATCCCATCATTATGAAAACATCCTTTATATTGATCATGTGTCTCCCAATACACCATAGATACTATAATTTTTCTAAAACATTTTCCCTCCACTTCCTATGAATCATATGTCTATAGGTTAAGAACCCATTGGTTCCCCTATCACTTTACTTTTTA
This sequence comes from Taxus wallichiana var. yunnanensis, assembly GCA_018340775.1. Classification (NCBI taxonomy): domain Eukaryota; kingdom Viridiplantae; phylum Streptophyta; class Pinopsida; order Cupressales; family Taxaceae; genus Taxus; species Taxus wallichiana. Next base: position 470,309,855 of record CM031242.1, on the reverse strand, counting down.
TTCACACAAGCCCACCATTTTGGAAATATATTTCATGCCCAGTCTTATGGAACCTTAAATTAAAACACACTCTTACATAATTCTTCTCATTCATCAACTTATTCAAACAAGTGATCATCGTAATTTCTCACAATAACCCCTAGTTTGAGTGGGGACCACTTATCCAACACAAATATTATCATTCCACTCATTTTTTCTAGTGGATTTTCCATCACAAACCACTTGACAAAAAGGGGCAAACATAGACACCCATTTTTGGTACCCTATATTGTCTATCCACATCCCTCACATTTTCATTCAAAATATTCAACCTATCTTATTACCCCTAAAATCAAATTTCACCCACAGTAAAAACCTATTCCACTTATCCTAAGTTACTAAAACCTCCCTAACCACATAAAATTTATGCTATAAAATTTTAGCCCTAACTTTCTAACCTCCTAACCCCTCAACATCTTCCTAACCATTTTCACTCGTCCTTATATTCGAATTAACCAATTTGGAAGTGGTTAAAACCAATTCCAAGTGGGTTTCCCCACTTTTGTATCTCCATTGATCCTAATGAATCGCCAAAGTGATTATATAAGTAGGATCAAACCTCCATGAAGGGGATCCTCAAGATTGCAAAAAGGTCCATTACTCGAATACTTAGAAAACAAAATTTCACACATCTTGGCACCTCCAACATTCGTGGAAGCTCTGTAAACTCTATAAGATTCCCATTACATTGTGTTCTAACATTTCTTAGTAAAGGTAATCTTATTTCATTTGTTCTCATATTCAATTTGTCAAGAATTCATATTAAAGACCATATCAATCCATAAATCACCTGTTACATGTCTAATTTGTATCCTATCTAGAAATCAAACTTTTTCACACTAATCACCAATGATTCATCTAAATCTCCAAATGATATCCTCAAATTTCTAGTGATTGCACTAAATCGCCAGTGATCCCTATCTTTTATCACTTTAATCACATTTTCATATCTTTAATCAATATATCAATATGTTTTCTTTTTTATCTCGCCTATTTTAAAGTTGTTTCAATTTGTAGATTGTTGTACAAAGTTAGGCACATCTGATTACCAACATATATGAGCTTCATATCATCCAACAACCCTTTGTCTAGGAGTAATTTGACATTGCATGAGAGTTGAGTCTTTGTGCCATCTCTTTAACACTAGATGTCAAAAATATCAAAGATCAGTTTGAAGTCATACAAGAAGAATGTGACACCATGTTGAGCAGATTGGTTTAAATACTTCAAGAATTTCGACATTACCACATGACCCTAGCTTGGGTTTCCTATCACACGGAACAATATATCTCTATCCCTCTAGAGTTATAATCTCCATTTTATTGTCAATTATCTTACTATCATTATCACTTGATTTTAAAATGATTTGACACCCTTCAAAGAATCCCTTTAGTACCTTGAATCGGCCTTTTCTAAGAAACTCAACATACCTTTGTCTAATATCTATCTTTTTGTATGTACAGGTTCTCTCATTCGCTAGAAAAAGGAGTCCTGCATCCGTATTGCATTTATTTATCCACGAAATTGTATTGTCAAGCACATGTATCATTAAACCATGTTGTATTTTGAGTTTTTAGTGTTTTGTTACATAATTGAAAAACCGAAATGCAACATGAACATGAGGCTTGGGTTTAGAACCACTCTTGAAAATGTCAAGTTGAACCTATAACCAAGTGCATCATCGAGAAACAAGGGGGAATAACATGAGAGCTATCCCAAGAGAACCTTGTGAGGAGGTAAAAAAATTGTCGAAGACGATGGAGGGTCAAGCCTTGAATGTGCGATGCGTAGTGATGATTTGATGGATGTTTAATTATAAAATATTTTTAGAGTGACATAGCCTATAGATGAAATGGACACATTTGATGATGGTATGTTCTGAATGGTATATGAATAATGGGCACGCATGATAGCAAGAGGCACCGACGACCTTACACTAGTTCCCATGTGTATATGAAATGAGGAAACCTATTCATAATAATTAAGGTGATCCTCAATTATTCCCATAAGAGACTAAGTGTAGAGTTCACAAGTGTAAAAATGGATTGAATACATTACATGACATAACAAAAAGTGCTTAGTATGGATGATTTATGTATGATACAAAAAAATTCACAAGATAGACTATACACGAAGATTCAACTTGACGGGTTGAATGACAGGAGTAGAATCAAGGGTCTATCAAAGTCACATGTGAAATTTGTGGGTCAAACCTCATTCCTTGTCAATCCACTTATAGAAGGTTCCAAATTGCTCCTATATAGGAAAAGTGTCAGTGTAAGAAATATTACTAGATGTATAAATATGCTCATCAGTGCAATATTGCCTACAAGTGTATGTTCTCGAGGAGGTGAAGTAGATCTATCTACATGTCATGTCTCATAAGAGATGATACATTTATCCTCTAATAACTTAAGTTTATGATCTAACACAACAATTATTATAACAATGTCCATTATTATTATAAAATAGACTACCCTTCTCACGTTCAAGCATATAAGGAGGGAGGTGATCATTAGACGGTAACCAAATCAGCCTCTTACTAAGTAATGTAATTAATATGGCATGGGGCATATCATAAGCCTTGTCAAAATATATGGGATTCCTCTTAGGAGGAGATGGTTTTTGTACTTGTTGATTAGGATCAAGATTTTAAAAATTATTACCACGATATAAAACCTTCACTTGATTATCATTTTGTATAGGATTTTGATGTGTGTTAGAATCATGTGTAAAAGAAGGGGTTGTAACATTCACATATAAAGGCTTAGGCTTATGTGTTAGCATAATATCTTGTTCTAAATCAATAACATATGAGAAAATATCATGGAATGAATCACAAGTATCATAATGTAATTTTTCTTTGAGAGATTGTATAAGTCCTCTAAAAATATGAATTACATCTCTAAGTCACTAGGTTGATATACAAGTAAATGCATGTTTGCCTTAAAATGTAAGATATAACTAGATATAGATTCAACTTCATCTTGATGTAAATAAGGTAAATGCTCATATGTATCCCTAGGGCCTCTATTGCAACTAAAGTGAGATAATAATGCATCCTCAAGTTCTATAAAAGTACCTAAAGAGCCACTAGGAAGATGAGTAAACCAAGAGAGAGCATCACCAATAAGAATCTTAGAGAAAACCTTAAGGAGCATCCTATCATTGTCATAAAGAGTCATGGCAGTTGTATAATTCTTAAGATGTCTATATGGATCTGAAGTTCCATCAAACAATTGAAATGTGGGCATCACAAAAATTCCTAGGGAATGGTATTTGAAATATTCTATGTGGAATAGGATTTCTAAGAATAATATTAGAATCAACACTAGCATAATAGGCCTTTCTTTCTAAATTCAATGTGTGAACATTTCTTTGTAACTCACCTACCGCATGCATAAGAGAAAGCACCTCTTGAGGAGGTATACCATAAACATTTAGATGTTCATTAAAATATTGCACCCTACCATTAATAGTATTCATAGGACCACTATAAATTCTATGTATATTATTGAGTAATGAGTCATTTGAAGTTTACATAGGTTAAATGGGCTTGATCTCATGATTAGGATCTAAAGGGGTATCAACATCAACAATATGAAATGCAATCACACTAGGAGATGTATCAACATGTGTACTATGTGTAACTAAATAAAAATCAACATGCTCATTTTTTCTAACAATATCACTATGCACATTAGTATTTACAAGTGGAAGATAATAAGTAATTAGAAACATCATACTTACTTATAAGAGGAGAAATAGAAACACAATGTGTATCAACCAAAACATGACCCATATTAGAATTTTTGCATTTGTGAGAATTGGAAACATTAGTACAATAAACATCATTGTTTTCACATTCAAATGAAACAATATAATTGCAATGGTGATTGTGTGCAAGAAAAATAGAAATGCTATAATCAAGCTCATTATTTTTACATTCAAAAGGAGTAGAAAAAAAAAAAATTCATCTAACTCATCTGAATAATAAACATCATGCATATCATCATCATGGTTGTAATGATGATGCATTACTTCATCTTAGTTATAAAAAACATAAGGGACACCATCATCCAAAGTGAAAATAGAAGGCAAATCATATGTATGTGCACTATAAATACTACTATCATCATCAAAATCTTAGTCATTTATAGCGTTAATGTTATGATCTACATGTGGAGGAGATTATTTTTTCTCATGGTCACTACTCCAACTTGTAAGACTATCCCTAATGTCTACATGTATAATATGATCATCATCACAACTATAATCATGAGAAGAATGTGGTGTATGTGTATGAAAAATGTTAGGTATAATTGGTAGATCATTAATAGTAATATCTTCTTGAAATTTGATACATTTCAAAACAAACAAGAAAAAATAAGAAAGATTTGTATTAGGGTTGATCGAATATATGTGGATATCCTTGTAAAATGATGATTGATAGGAAGGTTCATTCTTAAGATATTCATAAAAGGAAATAATGGGAATCATGGCATCACTTTTATCATATCAAACCTAAGAAATAAAAAAATGAAACTCTAAAGCGAGATAGTGTTAGAGCTACATTTTCGATAAGATTGGGTTCACAAAATTATTTCACTTTTTAAATGATTTATCTCAACCTTTTTGAACTTTAATAATGTTCCTAAATAACATGCATAAAAAGGATCATTTGTTGTTACATGAGGCTATTTTGATTTAATTAAATTCCAACATTAATTTCCCAAATCAAAATAATGCTTTACAAAGTGACTATTGATCTAGCAACTATCAAAACACAAAGGAGAAATTGCACTTAGTTGATTTTGTGTGGATCTCAAGGAGTCTAAGTGATTTAAATACACCAACAAAGTTGACCGGACATTGGAAATACTTCCTTTTTGTATGGCATCTAAGACTGGATCTGGTCAAAATTGTAGAAATAGGTCAAGACCATTTGTATGCAGTTCTAACCCTATTATACGGTCTTGGCCCTACTTGAAATATGGGCCTATAAACTCTTAGATGATTTACTTTCCTAGAAATTATTTTTTGGTGTATGTTAGTCTTCTTTTCTTACCTCTAGAACGACTCGTAAACTCTTCTCAAACCCTCAAACCTTTATAACATAAGACAAAGTTCCTATAAAACAAATTTAGGTGGGTTGTGGGCTCCCCTATACACTATCGATGTCTCCACTACTCCAAAGGTGGCTCAAACTAAATGTCATTCTCCTAGCATGTGATATGTACCACAATGCAACCATAACTTGACAATTGTTCTTTGAAATGCCTTGTTTGAGTTTCAAACTTGCTCAAATACTTGGGAAGGGTCACTTTTCTTGTTTATAGAGAGAATATGGAGACTTCTAGACCTGGTAGGATACTTCAGACCTATATATGGTGTTTCCTAGAGGATTTACATTAGTTTTTATTGTTTAGGAAGTATTAAGTTCCTTTATTACTTGCTTTAACATGAGAAGAACATAAAGTGTTAGGACCCCAAATGAGGTATGATTGACTTTCTTATATAGGCTTCGATGGTTATTTTTTCATGAAAGGACGACCAAGAGGGAATATTAGTTCATATGAAGATGATGAAATTGATACTTTAGGCCTAAAACATGTCGGTATAAAACCGTACAGAAAGGTATAATTCTACATCCCGATTGAAATTGGTGGTTTTTACCAAGAGGGAAACAACATAGTTTAGCTTTCTAGGTCGAGGGTGGATGCATCATTTTATGTTATAAAACCTAACGAACTTATGACATAAAGGTGTGAAAAAATAATAAATCAATCTAAGAGATATCAAAGTGTGCCAAGAAAGAGTTAGGAGTGTGTATTTGTGCATGTAAGTCTCGAATGTCAACATCAAAGCATTATCAAAGGGTAGGTTGCCAAATTTTAGTTTCTAGAGTTCCCATAGGATTAGGGTCAAGATTACATTTGGTGCATGTGACATAAGGAAAATATCCATCCACCTAGCTTGTTTAAATACCTATACACTTCCCTACCGATAACATAGAATAATTTGAAGGAGGGAATTCACAAAAAAATGGACTCATAACTACCAAATTGAAGGGTCATTGCATGTAAGATAAGAATCAAGGAACCATAATCATGAGTTTGTTATAATTTATGGACAAAATCAAGATTACTATAAATATGGGTCAGATGAGGATTTTTGTATGCACTAAAGATAAGGATTTTCCTTAACATACATGTGCATCAACCTTGAACTTCAAGTCGGGTAATTGTAAACTAGTTCTTTAATAATACGAGTATAAATGTTTGATAAGTTAGAGAAGGAAATTTACCATCAGTATAAATACCCCTTAAGGAATTGTTAAGAAAATTTATAAATACTTGAATGATTATTATTATGGAAAAGAGAAATTTTAATCCATGGGTTGAATGAATGAAAGGGTTATTTATGTTATTGATCAATATCGTGTTGAGTTATTATGCTTAGTAGTTACTTTATCTTTGTTCTTATACATCCATGTGTGTGAGTATGATATTTTTATAAGCTAAATAACTAAACCTTATTATGGGCATCATGGCATAACCAAAACAAAAGGGGACCGATATGATCTCGTCCCTCGGGTGATAATGCAAGGTGGATCTCTTGTGTGATAGGACAACATGAGGGCGTTGCCTTTGCATGTTATACATAGTGGTAACTTGGAATTGTGCACACATCACTAGCAAGGGGTAAAGTTAGATTAAAAATGTCTAAGGGACCTTCCTCACTTAGAATAATGTCCTTTTCCTCTTTGTGCATCTTCATTATGAGGTGAATTACTAGCCTCGCCTTCTTACGTGGAACTCCCTTTCCACCACCTTGTCTATGACCTTGTGTAAATTTTCCCTTGTTTTGTGCCACACCTTTTTTTTTTCTCTTATGATCTTAGTGAGTAATGATAGTCCTCTTCCTTATATAACACTTGAATTATCACAAAATCATTCTGAATTGAGAGACACAACCCATTTATTAAACATGATATCTTCTTCATGTCATCCTCCACATGAACCACTCAAATAGTGATTTTATAAAACTACTCAATGTATTATTTCACATTGATCTTCCTCTATGGAATATTTTTTAACCTCTTTAACTAATTTATATAATAATATTTGGGTAAGAATTTTTCCATCAATATCTCCCAAGTCTTGATATTTAATTTTCCTCTACACACTAGTTCTATTTTTAAATTCTCCCACCAAAGAGAGGCATGAGCCTTCATTTTAGTAAAAATAAACTTGAATATTTTAGGATCTTCCATTTCTTCTTACTCAAATTATTTCTTGATTTGTATCATCCAATAAAGGAGTTATTTTGGTTCCAAGATTGTAGAATAACTTGGGTATCCAATCTAGTCTTACTCCCCATTCTCTCAATAGTGAATATGAGCCTTTTCTTTGGCCCTTTAGATTGAAGTTCCTCTTCTTATTCTACAACTTGATACCTTGGCTCTATAGGTTCCATTTCATTATGCTATCATCATTCACTATCACTCATTAATGTTGTAAAGTCTCTATGGCCTTTAAATATGCCTACATTCTTTTGACAACTCAACCAAGTCATTAAGTATTTTTCCTAGTCTGTTTAATATCTCTCCAAATTTCTTCTCTAATTTTCCACTAGTTCCTTATAAATATAAAAGGTCCATAATATGCATAACCTCCACACCTTATACCCAATAACTACTCTTCTAGAATATGTTTGTAATTATTTTCTACCCACACTTGCAAAGGTGGAAAACATTAATTCTTGTCATTTCTCACTCACAAGGAAAGAATACCTTTGATCTAATACAAAATGATCTCGTATGTAGTCAAGGATCCCAATTAAGAGCATTTTTAACCATGCATCCCTTAAAGTTGACACACATAACATAATATAATAACATATAAACATAAATTTATTATTAGATGACAAAGATCACATAAAAATAGACCAGTTTCTAACCATACAACCTCATAAATATCTAAACACACACACACACAAAACCACACTTAGAAACTCTCACTTAAATAATATTTTCCATCACCTATCATCTAGTAACTCACAAATTCTAGAATCTATCACTTTTTGTTGGCCCTACTATTTTTTATGTTGAGGTTAATGAGATTATTTATATAGGTATAAAATCCACCCAAATTTATCCTCAAGTTTATATGTTACCCATTGGGACTTCTAAAAATATGGAATGTTAAAAAATAAGGCCTAAAAACCCATACACGATGATTCATCTTGATGTCAAACTTTTGCAAACTACACTCTTATATCTATACTTTACACAACATCGTTAGACCTTCATAACTTTGGTAGACATTCATGAATTTTTAGACATAAAAAACATCATTATACCATAATATATTTGGTATACCTCCCTAGCATAAGTGGGGCCTCTGCAACATAAGTTAGACTTCTACCGTAACAAATAAAACATAAAATCTACTCTAATTGTTTTGTTTGATATAGTATGGCCTATGGACTGGATGATCCTACATCAAATCCCTAGGATGAATTTATTATAGAGAAGTTTTTCCATACCATTCATTATTCCATATTTCAATCCTTTAAGATCTATATATCCACTTTGTCCTTAGTTTTAAAACTTGTGCATGGTAGTCCCTAATCTTCTCATTTTCTCTGTGGGTCAACATTGTGATTTCTATTATGAGATCTAAATATTTATATCATATTACTAATTATTCAAGAAAATGTTTTGAGAAAATCCAACAATTTTCTATCAACATTTCAAGTTTCAAACCACCTACAAGATAAAGCATCTAAAAATGTAGGAAGAAATTAAACACATTATTCCTTTCACATGGTCTCATTATAAATGATAGATATTTTAAATTTTTGAATGAAAGAGGGTGAATTTTATTAGATTAGGATGAAAAAATAGGAATCTCACCCATCCTTCTCTATTTGATCAAAATATATTAAATTTTCCTTCGATCATACAACAAAAATTAATATTGATAACGATAATTAGAATGGCCATAAATATACTACGCTTAACACTCTTCGTGATTAAAAATAATGACCACAATAAAAAGAAAATTTACTGTGGTAAACATTATTCATGATAAAAAAGTGAATATACCATGGTAAATAGGAATGAACATGGTATAAAGTGACTTGATTATGATAAATTCTATTCACATTAAAAGGAATTTTGTCATAGAAGTAGCATTTGTTTAATAAGGAACGTGACTCTAGAATAACCACTAATGATGAATAGTTTAGGAAATGAAACTAACATGTTGACCCTTTTATGGCACCCAAATAATATTTATTCAAGAAATCCTTATGCTATGATTGTATTAACAATGCACATTTTCTAGTATGGTGGTATGAATATAAAAACATGTCAACACACATTATACACAAGTAACACAAAAGATGATGCAAATAACTTAAAATGAAAATGGAGTACAATAAATAATTATATCATTAAATAAATAAGTGATACAATTTCACCCAAAAGGTAGACTTGGATTTTAGTGAGTGTTACCAACTCCACACAGACTTCACTCACTTTCCTTTTGTAAGAACCTTTCTCAAAGAAATTTCCTAAACACAATTCTTGATATTGATTACACAAAAAAATAAATAATTTTTAGGAAATAAGGATGTTTCCTTTACTTATTTTATTTATGTTTTAGGGTTAGATATAGGGTGTATATTAGATTAATAGTTAATATTAACATTTAGATACTAAACATACATATTAAATAATATAATAGTGTCCCAATTTTGTTTTTTCACCAAAATATGTACCACAAATAAAACTCGATCAAAAATGTATAAAATGTCCAAACACATATTTTTAAGAGATTAAATATACCAAGACGCGGTGCATCTATAAATTATTTAATTTTTCTAAGTTTTAAAAGTATTTTTAAATATTAATTTACTAGTATAGAAGATGATTTGGATATGACATAGTACTAAAATGTTGAAAATATCATGTAGACGCTTTGTCTTTGATTTTGGATCCTCATTATGTACATGGATGAAACCATTCCTTTCAAACAAAAATGTTCAAAAGTAGTTCTATTCTACTAAATGGTTTATTATGAATAGAAAATAGTGACCTGCAACTTTCTATTCCCTTGCAATTCACTAGAATATGTTTTGTTTTAAAGTATTAGGTTTTTAAAATGTGCACAACTCTCTAAACCAACTAACCCAAAGCTCGACCTATTGTAAAACCTATGCGAAAAGGTTATTTTTCATGTTAAAGTTTAATTTGTACACCTCCTATATTGGAACTAATCCATAGAGGTCTTAAACCACATGTAGTTCTCTACATATAGATATAATACTATATGGATGCAACTATATTTGATAACCTAGTAACTTGATAATGCTTTGTAATGGCTCAAATTTCTTGTTTTTTAACTTGGCTTCAAAGGATTACAAATTGAAAAGACTAAATCTTGAACCTAGTTTGCAGTGATTCGATGTTTGTGGGAACGGTCCTAATGTTTGTTGCTAATTTAGGTAAATTTAAGAGAGCCTTGTGTACATTTTGAGTGATTTGTGTAAGGTAGGTGCCAAATTTCCAAGTGAGTAAATGAGTGCATTAAATGTGTTAATATATGGTTTCCTAGATATAATTCCATATTAAAGGTGACCCATAATGAAAGTACCAACCCAAATAAAATAAAAATTTGATAAAGTGACTCTTGAGTGGGCCTAGATGAAATAATTATTTTTAGACCAAACCATTGGATGGTTTTATCCTACTCAAAATTTATTCTAGAATGAAAGTATGGCACTATAAAGTTTTGTGGATGACAAGTAATACCAGAGAGACTGTTTATGAATAGTATAAGCATTTCTACAAGTGATTGGGTAGTGTAATGATGGAAGAAAGTATTATAATAGGACTAAGGATAGGACAAGATATAACAGTTGAACTCGAATAGGTGTACAAGTAATGATTTAAGGGATTAATCCAATATTGACATTATCAAGTGATAAATTACCAAATTTAGGTGTCTACATTCTCCACCCTTTAACTTAGAAAATTATTTACACCTTTTTTAGGTTAGGTTTTAGAATGTTATTGGATAAAAACATAAGAAAGGGTATACAGATTAGTAACAAGTAGAATATTCTTATCTAATTAACTTCCAACATCAATTATATGTCATTCAAATAATTCATTTGTTGGTTATATATTTTTTCAATGAAAAAATATGAGGTTCAACCACAACATGCAAGATAAATTCCCTCCTAAAATAAAGGGAGGCACCTATTTATTACTATTCTAACAACACCAAATAATATTTACAATATCCACACTAATCTAGCATTGGGGGTGGGATCTCATCTCGGTAGATTTATTTCCTTTGGAATGAAAGATAGATTGAGAATGGAGGAAAGTTATAGAAGTGAGAGTAGAAAGAGGAACAGAAAGAAAGAAAAGTAGGAACATGCTTTTTCTTTGGCAAACACAGATCCGAAGATACTAACACGAGATAAAACAATAATAAACTTGTTTGAGATATAATGAACAATAGAATGGAATTTAAAGAATAAAATAATGCATTGAACTTAAGAAAAATACATTAAATAAAGAAATAACATTCAACACAGTTTTTAATGCATCTCTTATATTCCTTGCAATAAAAGATTAAAAACACAAAGTTTTTCTTCTCTTTACAATTCCATCTTACTTGCTTCTTATCCAAAAAATCTCTCTTTTATAATGCCTCAACATTTTACATTTATAGAGAAGGGGAAAGAGAGAAAAATGGAAGTTGTTTGGATTATATTCTAAAAATATAAAACACACATTAAGACCTCCTTGACTGATTCTTACACAAATTACTAATTCAACTTGCAAATCCAACTGATTTTCTAACATCTCAAAAATTTACATGCTCGATGTCAAAATGGAAAAACATGATGAATCATCAATCAGATTTTTCCTTTTTAGTTTCTTGTTTGGCTTCCTTATTATGATACTCATGGAACTTATGAATCATATCTTGTGTTTCCTTGTCATAAGGTCTATATGAGTACTAATTCAAAACAACATGTGTGTCAAGTACATTGATCATCCTTCCAAGGAGATTTTGGAGCCTTCTAATTGTTTTGGCCAGATTTTCAAAAAAAAATTGCATAAAATTAGCTTGTTAATTGATTTTAAATCAAAATCACTTCCTACCAAAGAATCCTTTTCAACCAAATCCTTGAATTCCTTGAAGATGTCATCCATAGGTAGCATGTTCAATTCATCATCTAGGATGTGGCTAAGTACTTTGGAAAATTTGTCACTAATATCATTGGTGGAATCTATCCCTTCTTCTCGATCCTTTTGTATCTTCTCATAATATTCTTACAAAATATTGACCCAAAATTCAATAGCCTTGTAAAACTCAAAAAAAAAAAAAATTCACCAATTATCCCTTCTTGAACAAGGGTATCAAGATCAACTTTCTTGAGCTCACTCAAGGCTTCTAGAGTTAACTCCCAATTGTTGCATTCTTCTTGGATCTCATTATTCATTCTTTCAATGACTAATTTTTTTCCTCTCTATATCATTATTGGCCTCTTCTATGTCATTGATCATTCTTATCCATTGATTCAAGATCCTCTGCGCATCCATCTATCCACCACTCGACCTTTTTACCAAATCTTCTATACCTCTTATATGGATGATGTGTCAAACCGACTAAAGACAGAGTAGAGATCAAAGTTGGTTTGGAGATCTTGAGAAGGATGGTTGTCAATTGCTCCACTTTTTCCTTTAGCTCATCCTTGGTGGCCTTGGTTTCTTTGAGTTTCTTGAATAAATTATCCATGGCCACCTACACATCTTGTTGTGCTCCTTCAGTAGTGACTTTCCCTAGTGCCACCTTGGTTATTTGGTAATTAGAA